>JAJJWW010002093.1:0-192418 GCA_023531295.1 Papaver armeniacum | reverse complement strand
GGATTGAAGGCGGCAGTTGATTGTCGTGACGCCTTCGTTTTGGTAGCCCCGCGTAGGGAAGGCCATCATGGTGGCGCGGCTAGGTTGGCATGCGGTCGGCATGGCATGGTTTTGGCGTGGCAAACTTAGGTTTTTTCGGCCAAAGGTTACCATGCGTTTGTCCGGTAACCTTGGATGGCTAGGATTTAATCCTAGGATTGAAGGGGAGACCGTTGATTGTCGCGCGCCTAATAATGTTTGCATACAACATGACTTGTTATATATTTAGTACTAAGTCATTGAAATAATTCTTTATTTAAAATATGCCCCTACATCTCTTAGGAATAAGTCCTTTATTTTATACAGAATCATGATTTAAACCTTCATTTTGATTTTTAACACAAAAACACCCTTACACAACAAACTAATTTTTTGCCCTAGGTCTCGTGCTGCCCCGAAGTCAAACTTCGTTGACCTTGCCTCGAGGCCGGCCACGGATCTTGATTATTCATCACCACCACCGGATAACCATGGTCATGCGGTGTCCCAACCTACTGCTAATAGTGTTTCAGCTCTTTGGCTCTTGATCTTTTCACTTTGAGAACACTTTCGGTAAAATCTATCTTCAATAGCTCAATTCTATCTTAGCCTTCCATTTTATAGTACTTAAGTATTTCTATGTTAAACCAACATGAAAAATTCTTGATTCTCAGAGGTTCTGGACAACTTAGTGAGCATGTTACATCAATTACGAAACTTCGAGCTAAATGGTATAAGAAACTGTTGAAGGCTTGGAAAGATGCAAAACCACCACCAAAAACACACGAGCGAGGCATCTAGGCTTGTCTTGCGGACCTTGCACCAACACCCGACGGCCGATGTAATGGTACATATAATACAACTACCAATGAATTTAGGTCAAGTCTATTAGAGAGGCATCTGCAACTCAATTTTTTTCATGCATATATTATAGCTTTAAGAAACCAGACTAAGGTTTTTTTTGCCCAAGGGTCTATTGAAATTATATGGTCTTCTGGTTCTAAACGAGAGTCAAATTTCAAACCAATTGAAAACTCATCACATTACATGAAGATATGTGCGGGTAATCTTTGATCTCATTTGTTCTTTATGTTCTCAAAAATATATTTCTTCATTTTACTGTATTTGAGACACATCTATGTTTCTTTATAGCAAAGTAATTGAAGGAGGCTAGAGTTTCAGGTTGGATTATGTGCATTTTCAAATCCTCGACATGGGAATGGAGAAATTAGAAATCCCGCATGGATTTGATGTCTATGTGTATTTCGTTTCGGTACATTAGTTACCGACTTGGTTTAAAAGAAAAGTAAGAAGCAAATGGATACCTTCTAATCAAAATTGCATGTTTAACCCTAAATTATCAAATAAGACAATTTTATTTCAAATTCACACTCTTCCTCATTAGGAATTGGTAAGAAGATGACATTCTCGAGGTAACTCTCAAATTGAGAAGGGGAGAGAAATGGATCAGGACGTGTGTTCGTGGAGAAATGGAGAGTGCGTGAGAGTTCAATCGATGGGAGGTAGGACGTGGGAAGTTACAATTTTTTTCGATTATCATTAATGGAGCGGCGAAAGGGTTTTTCAAAGCTTCTCCGGACTCGGCAGGGAGATCCTCTTTCTCGTTTTATTCCTATTGGTGGCTGAAGTTTTTAATAAGCTCATGATCAATGCGAAGTATGAAGGTTGTCTTAAAGGTTTTTATGTGAAAGAAAATGGTATGGAAATCTCTCATCTTCAATTCGCGAGACGACACAATTGTATTCTTAGATGCGAAGGTCGAAGAAGTTCGAGAAACTTATGGAGGTTCTAGAGAGTTTTAAGGCTAAACAGGCCAGAAAGTAAACCTTGGGTATAGGGATTCAGCAAGACCGTATTCAAGAATGTGCAGATTTAGCAAGGTGTGCGATTGGTGAATTTCCAATTTCTTACCTTGGGATTTCTATTTGGGGCTTCTACTAGGCTAAAATCGGTTTGGAATATTGTGATTGAAAGAATGACTCTTAAGCTAGCGCCATGGAAAAGAAGGTATCTATCGAAAGCCGGGAGGGTTCAAATTTCATCAATAGCTCATTAGCTGCCATACCTTTGTATTATCTTTCATTGTTTCAAATTCCTATTTCGGTTGCAAGAAATTAGAAAGACCGATGCGGAACTTTCTTTGGGAGATACTATTGCTAAGAAAAAGTTACATTGGAGGTCGTGGAAAAATTTGTATTCCTAAGAGTGAGGGGCGGCTTGGGTATCAGAAATTTGAAGACGACTAACGACGCTTTATTAACCAAATGGTTGTGGAGATATGGACGAGGAGAAGACTAGTTTGTGGAGGAAAATTATTTTTGAGAAATTTGGAGGCGTCGAAGAGGCTTGGTTACCTAAATATTCTAAGAGAACCTATGGATGGGGGTTATGGCGGGAATTCTTAACCTATCGACTTTTCTTAAAAGGGGTTCGAAAATTTCAGTTGAAAGAGGAAATAAAACCAATTTTTGGGACGATATTTGTGTCATGAAAAAACTCTTAAAGAGTTATATCCAAGATTATGGAAAGTCAAGTAGAAGGAAGGAGTCTACGGTTGAAGACATGAACATTGATAGTGGTAATGGGTCGTGGCCGAACATTGATCCATGTAGAAGGCTTAAAGACTTGGAGATTCAAGAGGTAATGGAGTTTTCTAGACTTTAGATAATCAAGAGAGAGCTTTTACCTGCAGCATTTACGATAAACGAGAGTGGAGGTCCAATAAAAAAAGGTATCTTTTGTTAGTTCTTGCTATGCTTGGCTTATACATAATCGGGGACAAATCACATCTTTAAATTTTCCTTCTAAATACATTTGGAATAAGACAATTCCTCCTAAAATTAGTTTCTTGGTGTGAAATTTCGCAAATAGAGTTGTTCCTACTCTCTCCATGTTGTCTAGAAGGGTATGACAATGAGTAAATATTTGTGCATTTTGTAATACCGATGAACAGATCTGTAGAGCATTTGTTCCTTCACTGTTCTTTTATTAGGCAAATATGGGATCATTTTTTACAACAACTCGGGTTTGTTTGGGTTCACCCCACGACAATTATCGAATTCCTTTGGAAGTGGAAGTTGAAGATCTCTACCAAGCCTCTCATTTTCTTGAGATTTTGTCTACCCTTTGCGATATGGTGGTCAATTTGGTTGGAAAAAAATGACATTATAATAGAGAATAAACAAAGAAGAAAAACTTTGAATTCTCTTATTTTGGATATCAAGTTGTTGTTACTTAGTTGGGCTGTCAATGTTGATTCTTTTAAGAACATCAAGTTTGATGATTTTGTTTTGATTGGGTGAGTTTGTTTAAGGAGTAGGTCTTTGTAAACTCCCTATTCGCCTCTCTTTGTATTCCTTTAGAGGGTGCTATCTTGGCACTCTTTCTTTTTTATCTTAATCTTGCCTTTTTCAAAAAAAAAAAAAAGTTATAATTTTTTTTTTTTTTTTTTTTTTTTTTTTTAATAATGTAGGGCCAAAATCAATGAGAGGGCTCTATTTCACAATGTTCACTCCAGAATTGTCCACATCATATTTTTGTGGGTCAGAATGAAGGAGAATCAAGTATTTAGTTTCAATTAAAATTGCACAAGGAGAAGAGTTGATCTTAGGGAGAGAAGTAGAGAAGGTGTTGAGATCAAAATGATGAACTCTGTAAGGTGTGGTTGTATATGACTATGTATCAGAAAGTAGAGTTGGCTTGCAAAGTGTAAGCGGTTTGCTTATGATTATGTATCTGGGGTATATTATTCAGCTGAAAAGGGGAGTTCCATTACTTATGTGGTGATTAATTTTTTTTTTTAAATAGTTACCCCAAATAAAAATAAATAAATTTATTTTAAAAGTAAAAGTATTATTTCAGGGTTCTCCTTCCTGCTCTGTCTTTAAAACTTCGCAAACGAATACCTAGAAAATAGGCTTTGTTGAGATTATTAGTCCCACATTGTTGGGCAATCTAAGATCCTGCGGTTTATAATCCTATGGGCCTCTCCACTCATTTGCCCGATTGGTTTTGAGTTGGATGCCGGTATTCTAACAGGCTTTGTATAAGAATTGCAGATCAAAAAATCACTTGTCAGTACGCAAATTCATATCAGGCCCTGGCGTTTTAGATCGGTGAATGTCTTTTTGTTATAGATGTTACCCTCGTTATCTTCGTACTCTTCTTCAAGGTCTGGCCGCCACTTTTTCACCCCTTTGCTGGCTTGTATCTTTTCCCACAGTTCCTTAGCTTCCTGAATCGATGTAATTTCGTTGAAATTTTTGGTGTTGGGGATACCAAGACATCGCATACCATGCTGATGACGCCCCTCTTTAAAGTGCCGTTCAAAGTCTCTGCGACCCCTATAACTATGAGACCCACAGATCTCGCACTTAAATTCCTGGCCCAGACCGTGAAGCTTATATAACCAGTAGGGAATAGGCTTGCCATCATGTCCCATTGGCAACTTGAGAGGATTATAAATTTGCTGCTCATCATCTTCATCTTCTATGTCTTCTTGGGAATCTCCCTCGTCGTCAACTTCTTTCATCCTCTCATCAACTGTCAATGCCTGTTTTTTCTGGACATTTTCTTTGGTTTCTTTAATAGTCTCAATTAGAATTTCACACAATCGTTTCATCTTAGATTCTTTCAAGGCAATTCCCTTCAGCTCCGTCTCTCTTGACGCTACAGCGGAGACATCATTACGAGAACCCCTGACGAAGTGTTTTTTGTCCAATTGTTCAACAGGCGTGTGCTTGGTCAGGAAAAGCCTCTGCCCGCTGCTGAAGAGTGCCACCTGATTTTAATCCCAAAGCAGCCAGTGCTTCTTTTAGTTTTTCATTACCCACGTCCATTAATTCATGCACCGTGCTGTAGTAGTCGAGATCGATTAAACAATCCTGAGACGAAATGTTGCCACCTTTACTCTCCCATCCTTGTATCTTGCCCTGCTCCCAAAGATCTTCAAAATCAGTTTCTACCTTTGAAAATATTCTGCCAAGGTCTTGCAATGGTTCTATTCGCTGAAAGAAATAAGTCAGATACTTCAGCAAATGCTCCAGGTACTCTCTATATTGTCTGGTTAGCTTTAGTTTACATGGAATTTTATGTGGTTGGGAGAACACATCCAGATAAGCGGAATACTCTATTGGTTCTTTTGTTTCCTCGTTTAGCTTTGCAAACTTAGAATTAATGTACTCATTGTACAGTTCATGCAAGTCCAAATACCGTCCATGACCTTCCTCGCCACTAAACTCCACACGAGGTTCTGTCAGCAACTCCTGATCAGATTCCTCCTGCCGGTATGCAGGAGAATTTGGATGTTGCTTGTGATAATCACGAATCTCCTTCAACCTCACATAAAAGGCCCCGAACACATTGGTCTCTTCGGCAGTCTGGCCTCCCAATGCAGCAATTTCGTCCTTCCTCGCGTTATCGTTGTCTTCATAAATCTCAATAAGTTTTTCAGTGGAGGAATTAGTAGCTTCAATCATGTTACGAACTCTATGATTCTGAAAGAAGCGTTCACGGTTTGAAGATGGTTTGTTCTGAAGATCTTTAACAATCAGACGTTCAAAGCGTTCCACTTCCTCGTGTTTAGTCCTAGTTACTTCTAACAGTGTCGAAGACATCTTTATCGGAGGTAGGTTTTTGCTAGCTCAGAAGAGTATTTTAGGGTTCTCCTTATCGCTCTCTGTTATTTTTTAAGAAGAAGCTAGAGGATGAAAATCAAAGAACAATCAGATGGTATATATATAGTGATACACATTACTTGGTATTCAAGAAACACATACTATTAGGAAACTACTAGAAGAAGCTTCTGGACCAAAATACGTCCCGGCCAGTAACCAAAATCAATACCGGGTGGATTTAGGGTATTACTGTATTTTATTTATTTTAGAATGGGAATCCTATTTTAAGAAGTACATAATTTCATACTAGTGTCTTAGACATGAATCAAAGATAATTGTATCAAGAAACAGGCAGAGCCTCAGAAAACACCAAAAGAAAACACTCTTAAAGGAGGAAGAGAGGAGATCTCTCTCCACTTCATATCCGAAACTATTAGCAATATTCCACGCACTCTAGATAGCAACCCGTGCTGCGCACCGGGTAATACCTTTTATTTTGCATGCATATTTTTTATTTGGATAGTTCAAAGAATGAAGCTTGGCAAATGATGTCCATTCCTTTGTTTATTCTACAGTAAATCAAGCTCAGGATTTAGGGTATGCAGGTAGAATTCAATAATCACAGAATCCATTTTCGTTGTATAAAGCAAAACTGCAGCAGCCAGCAGTTATATACTATTTTCATTATTGTATTACAAGCCTCTAACCCGGTGCATACGCACCAGAATTGTGTAATGCGTTGTGCTTAAAATTCCCATTGACCGACCCTACTTTATTAACTTGAACTATAGCCTCATATCCTTTGAGTTGCCATCTTATATTTGTAGTCCTATGGTACGATTTTATCATCGTTTCGTGAAGCCCTTACGGAAGCTCTTGGTTTGGCAATTGAATGGTGTAAATTTTTGATACAAATAAATAAGTAAGATATCGTCTATGTAGATATGGACCCAAAACATACCTTATCCTTATCTTTGGCCTTCGGTAAGCGAAGATGATAACACAATCCTTTTTTCCAACGGGGCACCTGACACGGCTTCATTTTTGAAACCGTTGTAATGTTAAGATCCGATTTTTGTTTTGGTTTTTTTCCAAGCAATCTCAATTTGGACTCCTATACCAATATTGTTGGAATAGATGACTTCCTTGAAAATTGCAATGAGGCCTTCATTTGGTCGTTGTTGTGCGCTATAATGGAATATTATCTTCTTTCTGTATTTAGAATAAGGAGAATAATCTCCGGCTTAACTATTTTGTATTTCCCAAAGATATTTTGGTTAAGGATATATAATCAAATCCTGGAGAACATTCTCTCCAAGGACATTATCATCGAATCCAAGATGGTATCAGCCCCTTTCTGATCCTCTTTTCTCTAAAATTCTAAAACAATGGCAGGTGAAAAAAAATCCATTCACCCAGCTTTTGCCATCAATAACATCAAAATCCTAGTTCATGTTCTCTTGGATATCAAACAAGATGAATATTCATCATGAGTTTTCCTTTTCGAACTTCATCTCCAAATACACGGATTACTTTTTCTCATCAATGGTTCAACAAAACTGCGGATATTGATGCCGACATCAAAAACAGACTAGATGCTCTTTGTCGTCAATGGATATTCGCCACCATGACCAAAGATTTGATGCTCACCGTTCTCAAAAAGGGAAAACTGCAAAGGAGATTTGGGATCACCTTAAAACTCTTTTTCAAGACAACAAAGGCAGCCGCATTTGCACATCTCGAAAGTAAGTTTGTCAATCTTAAATTTTTGACTGTGCTAGTGTTGATGATTATTGTGACAAGCTAAAATCACTGTCCGATCGTTTGATTGATCTTGATTTTCCGATGAACGACAAACGACTTGTTATTCAATTGGTTAACGATATTCCGGAGGAGTACAACACCGTAGCATCATTTATACAGCAGTCCATGCCCTCGTTTGATGCTGCAAGATCACAGCTTCGCACCGAAGAGATACGACGAGCACAACACTCCATCACAGCAGCTCCAACTGCCCTCGCTGCTGCCTCTTCATCAACGAACATAACCAGCTCTCGTTCGCACAACGGCTCCAGCAAACGCGGTCCCAAGGCCCAGTCTGGTGACAGGCGTCATGGATCAAGCCCAGGTGCGTCTCCTCTGCAACGAGCCCACCTCTTCTGCCGACTCCAACAGGCCCACGTCCCTCCATGCCAGGTTACCCACCGTACTGGCCACCTTTTTGGGCCGTACCACCCTTCCCCTATCCCACTCAGGCCTGGCAGCCTTTTGAACATCAACGCAGGCCACCCAACACCAATTTCCGCAACAACCAACGCGGTCGTTCCCCTGGAAGTGGTCGTGGACAAGCATACATTGCTCCTACAACTGAATCATTGCAACCAGACATTGCTTGGAGGCGATAGCTCCATGCATCTCCAAAACCTGATGATGCCTTCTACATGGACACCGGTGCCACTTCGCATCTTACCGCTGATTCAGGTACTTTACATAACGTTTTCAATTCTAGCAATGTACGATCCATCTTAGTTGGCAATGGCAATAGCATTCCAGTTACGGCTAGTGGTACCAAGCTTATAACCCTTCCTTCTCGCACCCTTCAACTCAAAAATACTCTCGTTGTTCCCGATATCATTAAAAACTTGGTTTCCGTTCGTAAGTTCACTACTGATAATCGTGTTTACGGTCATGAGTTTGATCCTTCCGGTTTTTCTCGTGAAGGATCTCGAGTTCGAGGAAGATTATCCTTCATGTGATAGTTAAGAAAGCTCTACCCTATCACAAATTTTGCCGTGCCACCTACAAAATCGTCCCAGTCTTCTCCCATTTCCCTTGCTGTCTTTTCGCCAGATATTTGGCATAGCCGCCTTGGCCACCCTGGCAAGGCCATTTTAGATGTCTTACGCAAAAATAATTCTATTCATTGTAATAAGAATAATTCTTCTCAACTTTGTCATTCTTGTCAAGTTAGTAAACATGTTCGATTGCCATTTTATGAATCTAATTCCATTACTTTTGCACGTTTGATATCATACATAGCGATTTATGGACTGTCCATTACATATCGATACCGGTTTTCGATATTATCTTATATTGCTTGATGATTTTACCAACTATCTATGGGTCTACCTTTGAAATTCAAGTCCCAAGTTTATAGCAAATTTTTTGAATTTCGTTCTTTCGTTCAAACTCAATTTGAACGTAAAATAAAATGTTTTCAATGTGACATGGGCCGTGAATTTGACAACTCTTCCTTCCATACCTTTGCTCGTGACAATGGTCTTATTTTTCGTTTCTCTTGCCCCCAAACTTCATCCCAAAATGGCAAGGCCGAACGCATGATACTGCCGTGTCAATGATATTACCCGAACCCTTATGTCTCACGCTTGCGTTCCCCCAAATATTGGGTATACTCTTCTTATGGCAGTCTATGTACATAATCTTCTACCCACCAAAGTCCTTAATTTTCACTCACCATTGTCTATTCTTTATCAACGACAACCAACGTATGAACATCTCCGTACCTTTGGTTGCCTTTGCTATCCTAATCTCTCATCCACAACTCCTCACAAACTTGCCCCTCGTTCCACTAGATGTGTCTTTCTTGGTTTTCCTCCCAACCATCGTGGGTACCGCTGCCTTGATCTTACCACAAACAAAATAATTATCTCTCGTCATGTAACTTTTGATGAAAATGTCTTTCCCTTCAAAAATCTCCATCCAAATGCTTCCTCTAATGACGAGTCTTCCCCTTCCCATCTCATTCATCCTTCCTATAATCTATCTTACCCATCTACTGAAACTTCCACACTCCAACCAACTGCCACCTTCCCTGGACCGTACACTTCTCCTCACCGTCGGACCAGCTCCTCTTCTGACACAACAACCCAGAACACACAAAACACTCCACCCACCACATCAGTCCAATCACCTACTCCACGTCCTTTCACCTTCCCTTCTGTACGACAGTCAAACATCTTCACTAATTCTCGTCTGTCCTCTTCTACTCCTCCTCCACGTCAGTCCCCATTTCTGTCCAGTTCTGCGTCAATTCCAGCGTCTTTTCAACTTCCCTCTCTGTCTGGTTCACCTATGCGTCTGTCCCCACCCCAGTCCGCCTCTGCGTCTGTCCCTCACTGCACTGCCTCAACATCTCGCAGACAATATTCCGACACCCACTATCCCCACGACACCACAACATGCTCCTTCCACTGATACTGTAATTCCACCCAATGTTGTCCCTCCACCCAATACTGTCCCTTCACCCAATACTGTTTCCACACCTCCACCTCCTCTCCTACTTCTCGTCCTGTGACTAGAGCTTCCCGTGGCATTTAAAAACCAATCCACCAACTCAATCTTCATTTCCAAACTTTACGCCATATCTCCCCAATTCCTCGCTCTCACTTGTATGCTCTTAGGGATATAAATTGGAATGCCTCCATGAAAGATGAGTACAATGCTATGTTGAAAACTAATACGTGGGAACTTGTACCAAGACCACGAGATGCTCATGTTATTCGTTCCATGTGGCTATTTCGCCACAAATTTAATGCCGATGGGTCTTTGCAATGACATAAGGCCCGTCTTGTTGCTAATGGTAAATCTCGGCAAGTTGGGGTTGATTGTTTTGAAACGTTTAGTCCGGTTGTGAAACATGCTACTATTCAATCTGTTCTTACTATTGCTACTTTGCGTTCTTGGCCAATTCATCAGCTAGATGTCAAGAATGCTTTTCTCCATGGTGATCTGACCGAGACAGTTTATATGCATCAGCCTACGGGATTTGTTGACCCTGAGCACCCTGATTACGTATGTCGACTATGCAGATCCCTATATGGTCTCAAGCAGGCTCCTCGGGCGTGGTTTCAGAGGTTTGCCAAGTTTATTACTAGTTGTGGTTTTCGTGGTAGTGTGTGTGATCCATCTCTGTTTGTTTATCAATCCGGTTCAGATACGGCATATTTACTACTATATGTTGATGATATTGTTTTGACCGCCTCTAACAATACTCTCCTACACCGCTTCATTGATTTGATGAAACGGGAATTTGCCATGTCTGACCTTGGACCGCTACATCATTTTCTGGGTATTACTGTCACTCGATCATCTTCAGGGTTATATTTGTCTCAGTCTTTATATACTCAAGACATCATTGCTCGTGCCTCCATGACACAATGTAACCCAGTGGCTACTCCGGTCGACACCAACTCCAAGCTCAGTGCTACTTCAGGTCCTGCGATTAAGGATCCTACTCTATACAGAAGCCTAGCTGGAGCTTTACAGTATCTCACATTCACTGACCCCAGACATATCATACGCAGTTCAACAGGTATGCTTATTCATGCATGACCCTTGAGAGCCCCACATGCAGGCCCTTAAGAGGATCATTCGCTATCTTCAGGGCACAATTCATCACGGTTTATTTATCTCAGTCTCTACTACATCTGGATTAACGGCATACTCTGATGCTGATTGGGCGGGATGTCCTGATTCTCGTCGATCGACTTCGGGTTACTGTGTCTTTCTTGGTGACAACCTCGTCTCCTGGTCATCCAAACGTCAGGCAACAATTTCTCGATCCAGTCTTGGCTGAATACCGGGGTAGCAAATGCTTTCACGAGACTACATGGCTTCGCAACCTCCTTCTAGAGCATCATCTTCCTCTACGACGTTACTCTTATCGTATATTGTGATAATGTGAGTGCGATTTATATGTCTCGAGACCCTGTTCAACATCAACATCAAGCATGTGGAAATTGATATACACTTTGTACGTGAACGCGTTCGTATTGGTGACATTCATGTTCTTCACGCCCCTCTGAAAACCAAGATGCTGACATCTTCACCAAGGACCGCCTCGTCGCCTATTTGTTCGTTTTTTTCGGTCTAGTCTTAGCGTTTGCTCCTCTCCCGCTCAGACTAAGGGGGTGTAATAGAATATTATCTTCTTTCTGTATTTAGAATAAGGAGAATAATCTCCGGCTTAACTATTTTGTATTTCCCAAAGATATTTTGGTTAAGGATATATAATCAAATCCTGGAGAACATTCTCTCCAAGGACATTATCATCGAATCCAAGATGCTATATGCGTAATAATAAACTTCTGACATTTTTCCCCTCTGGATGAGGCGAAGTTCGTCTCTGTATGGTATCTTTGGGGTATATCCATCTTCATCTTGAACATAAGGAAACAATAGTGGGTATTGCGTTGCCTTAAAACTCAGACAAATTTAGTGATCTTATTTGAGCAGATCTCTTTTCGTTGATCATTATATGACTGCAAGTTTTTTTGCTATTACCATCCCCTGCGATTAGAGCAGACACCTCTGTTATAGGTGAGTTATACTGGCCCCCCCATTCTTGTATCGGTTTGCAATGACTATGAAACTATCTGGCACCCTTTCGTTTTTAGTTGGCCATGTTTTTCAATTCTGAACCTTTGTGCAAGAACATTACTTTCGTGTAGCATTTTGATAACACCGTTGATAAAAAAAAATTATCCAACTGTTTTTCATTGTTTCATACCTGAATTATATTACACTTGATCTTAGAGTTTCTTCAATTTCAGCATCATGAATGGTTTTGCCATCGTCCGGAACCAGTGTGTATGATGATTATAAACATTTTTCGAAAACATAAGGAGCGATCTTATATATCTTTTTTTTTTTTTTTTTTTTTGTCTCTTATTGCACCCATTGATGTGAAAGTAATCATTGAGTTGTATTTTCTGATACTTTTGGGAATTTTGTTAACCTAGATTCCTTCAAAAGTTCCTTCAAAAATGGGGGAGGTTCTTTCACAAGAGAAAAACTGAACCGTTCCTTCCTGACAACATATAAAAATTTTCTGATGAAAAAATAAAAATAAATTGGGATTCTTTCTTAAATATAAGGGAAATGCTTTGCAGTCATGTACAAACCTTTTGGCATAGCATTATGATTTTCCATTTCATTATTGATATTGCTGATTGGTTCCCTTGCATTATAGGTGGATTTGATACTGCCTATGTTGCAGCTCAGTGGGTTATATATATAACGGAAGACATTAGTTGCTTCTGGAAATATGATTCTCCCAATGCAGATGCGTCCGTCAAAATTGATTCACCCTACATTAGTTGCTAGCACGTAACATGATAGGTGGACATGCGAGAAAACAGACCAGGTTACACATTATGTTATAATTCATTACTACGGGTCTCAGTCATTAAAAAAATTAATGTCATTGCGATGTTTGGTTCTCCCTCTGTAGGTATTCATCTAAACGATTCACATAAACATTAGTTTATGCGTTATTATATTTTTAATACTATTGCTAAGCCTAATTATGCTCATTTTGTCATATTTACCAACCCTATAAATTTGGCAATTTTTTTTCTGCCTGGTTTCCTACCTTCGCCCTTGCTATTGCAGGTTAAGAACATACTAAATTATGGAGTTCTTTAAGCAGATTGAGTGAGCTTACTGAACGAACTAATGCATATGAGGATTCTGAGCTTGCCCATAGATATCTTACTGAACTTCAACAGGTAAGAACTCTTTAAATCTATGTGGTCAATCTATACCATAAAAAGTAGAAATCATATGTATCTTTCTACTTAGGTGCACTGTACCAGACAGTTGACCAAGAGAAGAGAACAAGAAATTAGATTAAACAAATAACATCCGTAGGAGAATTCAAATAAATAAGACCTCTTCAACATCAACCAATGTCTGAGTATGGTTCCTCGGTGTCTGGCTGGTAACTTGGTTGCAGTCTAGGCTATCAACTGGTGATTGGACCCGTACATTTATTCATTATGTTGAGTTTTTGGATGAAAAATTAAATTGGACTCTTTATGGAGCGTTGGGTAGATTTTAGCCTGTTCGATTGTACTATATCTAGGTCAAATCTATTTGTAGTGTATATACTTAATGGGATTCTATATTGTGGCAGTATGTAATTTCTGTTGGATATTTTCAATAACATGGAAAATAAATGGTTTTCATTTTCTGGTTTGCCGCTACAACGGGGAGTGTCCTGTGCAAATAAACACAAATGGATGTTAGTTGGAGATAAAGAGGCACATCCAAAGGGTGTGATGGTTCACAAGACAGACATCCATTCCCATAAGACACTATTGATATCTTTTGGTAGTGAAGAGGCATCTCCAATAGGCATGAGTTCCCTATAAGTAGTGATGATTTGTTTTCATTCAAACAATGAAAAACATCAAATGAATTCAACCTGTTTTTTCTCTTTCTAAAGCATCATCAGAATTCTTTCTAGTGTGTTCTTGATTGGGTCAAGGGGTGCAAACCTTGAATCCAATTTCTCCGTTGTAGGGCTTTCATTGTATCCTCAAGGCATTATTTCGCATACCCATTGCAATCGCCAATTGATATTGGGAGGGTAGAAATAATCGTCTAAAACAAATCTTATGAGCCTTGAAAGTTTGGAGTACAACAATTTCTTTTAGTGTTATCATCCTCCGTTTTTTACCCATATTTTCCAACAGTTTTAGACAATTAATTTTCGATAGAGGAGGGTGAAACAACAAAGGTTAAGAACGTTTCTGGTTGAGTTTTTGTGGGAAAAAGACTTATACGTCACTGGAATCTTTTGAAGAAAGATTTACTTGGAGGATACGACGACAGCGTTTGGCTTAGTCAGAGTTTGGCTTAAAGACGAATCTGAAGACAATATTCGTCCCTATATATCCTTGTTGCTGAAAGGGACCACCGCGTTTTGTTCCATTGGACTGAAACTCCTCTCCAAAAATTATCTCAGCCTTGATCACCGGGAAAGGAATGTGCACAACTTCTTATGGAAGGCTTGGACATAGTTTGCGACCTGTGCCCCAAACAGATAAGTCTCATTTCTCTTTTAATGGTAAATTTTGATTGGTGGTGCGTACTATAGAGTTTCTCAATGAACGCTTTCCATGAACGAATTTTTTTTGAAATAAAAAATCATGATAGCTCTTTATGATTTTGAGAAATTTCTCTTTCATGAATAGTGAGTACCAAAGGGTGTCTAAATAGAAGAAAACCCTACAGGATATATAAAGATATATGAAACATTGGGTAAACAGTGACGCTGATCATGAAAACGATAAGTTGCCATGGAAACCTATATCACTTGCGAAACTGTGCCTATTTATTGTGTCGGTTCATTTGTAATATGAATGCATGAAGTTTCCAGTCACGCATTTGACTGTATTGAAGAGGCACCTTCTACCGGAAGATCCTTTTATGTGGACCGTTACCATTTTTTAAGAGGGAATTAATCATGAAAACGGCTAACCTCCTCTCTGTTATTTGATATTGTTTAACGCCTAGCAATTTGCTACAATTGGCTGTGACGTTTAGCCAATGGATGATGAATTCAGCACTTCAGCTTTTCAAGCCTCCTCATGTCTGTTCACAAGAGAAACGAGAAAGAAATGGAAAATGGAGATCGGCATTATGCAATGTTCTCTCCTCCCGGGAAAATGGTGCGTAGATACAAACAGTGACGCTGGTTCATGATGTATCCAACTGTAAATTAATAGATTTCTCATGGAACTTTTTCAAAGTTGAAGGAAACGATCATCATTTATATATAGTTCGACCGAGTCTACTTATTTGGGGAAGAAGACGTCTCAGTACAGTTTTGCTAATTGGCAAAAGTAAGAGATGTATGAATTTTGAATTCAAAAACAAACGGATGGGGACTGTTTGGATTAGGTACAAAAGTAACATGGATGGTTTTTGTGACGATCCTCCAATACTTTTGAAAATGGCTCAACTCTGAACCCACTAATGAGACTTTGTCTCGAATATCAATCAGAGATATAACTAGTTGTAGATATTTCTCGTAAACTGTGATTTCATGAAAAGAGCAATAGTCATGAAATGTGGGGGAGAAGACAAAGTCTTAATAGCCTACAGAGATTAATATCCTACCGGTGAGCAAAAAGAATTATAGGTTCCAAAATTTGGAAGTTGGCATGTCTTAAATGACATCGAAAAATGGAATACCGGTGAATATGTAACGTATTGGAAGATTGGGCGTGCGACCAAATATCCAACGATGAGGTGTTACGATATTACCGATGCATAAATAATGAACATTTGCATTACATAATGTAAAATGTTAAATAGACATTGTCTATGTTTTTTGGGTATAAATTTGTAGAAGATTGGACATGTGTAGAGGAGTTACTCATCGTAATTATGTGCTTGTTGAAATAGCAAGTAAATTGCCTACAAATTTCATATGCCTCTAGTGAATGCAAGTCTAGAATGACTTATTGTGAATTAACTGTTAATGTTAATTATGATTCCTAGAGAAGTTACAATTATTTTGTAAAATTAAATAGGAACATTTTTAATAATGTTGTCAAAATTAATTGCATAAATGGATGCAATTAATGAGGAAGAATGGCTTAGAACCTAACTTGTAGAGATCCCATTTTTGGAAGAAGCCATCTCAAGCGGTCTTGATTAATTGTGAATCAGGCTATGATCTATAACGTCTTCAACAAAGACTTATAATGAAAGGTCAAGACATACAAGTCTTGTACATTGAACGGTAAGTCAATTACTCAAGAAAGGAGTAATTGCAGTTAGCCATTGAAACGGAGAAAAACTTGGCAGACATATTTATGGAAAGTCTCCCAAAGGAAATGTTTTCAATGAAGTATACAAAAATGGGACTAAGGTCTCGTGAAGGAAGGTTGATCGCCCATAGCGTAAAACCCAACCTATGTTTTGAAAAGGATAAACAAGGTTCAATGTGGTACCAACAAGCTATGGATGTGATTATGGTGCACTAAGTAAAAACTTATCATTTCGTTTAGTGCAGGATTCTCGTAAGAAAAAGGGATGGATGAAAATCCTTAATAAGTCTAACTTTTATCACAAGGTGTCGCGTTAAACACCTTCGAGACTTACCTATATGAGTATGGAAATCGTGTCGTTTCCTAAGGGAATAAGACCGTTCTCTGAAGAATACTCGTGAATCCGGATATAGCACATGGCCATTAACGTGCTGAGCTACGTAACACACAATCTCCGAAATCAATATGTGGAGATTCGGTTTTATCACATGGGGTACTTGGTTCAAGACTAGTTTCACCATCAACCTCGATAAGGCTTTGAAATTCTTGCACTAAGTGAAGGTTCAAATCCAAAAGATACCTATCATTTATGTACTGCTTTCAACGATGATGCTTATTTCCCAACTTTGCTTGAACTACGTTGGCTTGATCCCACTCGGGTACGTAGGCGCCATTTGAGTGATGCGACCATTCTCCCAGGTTTGTAAGTTTTACTTTATTTTCCTTTATTGGTTTTTGAAAATAGGGGGAGATTGTTGGATATTTTCAATAACATGGAAAATAAATGGTTTTCGTTTTCGGGTTTGCCGCTACAACGGGGGAGTGTCCTGTGCCAAATAAACACAACGGATGTTAGTTGGAGATAAAGTGGCACATCCAAAGGGTGTGATGGTTCACAAAAGACACATCCATTCCCATAAGACACTATTGATGTCTTTTGGTAGTGAAGAGGCATCTCCAATAGGCATGAGTTCCCTATAAGTAGTGATGATTTGTTTTCATTCAAACAATGAAAAACATCAAATGAATTCAACCTGTTTTTTCTCTTTCTAAAGCATCATCAGAATTCTTTCTAGTGTGTTCTTGATTGGGTCAAGGGGTGCAAACCTTGAATCCAATTTCTCTGTTGTAGGCTTTCATTGTATCCTCGAAGGCATTATTTCGCATACCTGTTGCAATCGCCAATTGATATTGGGAGGGTAGAAATAATCGTCTAAAACAAATCTTATGAGCCTTGAAAGTTTGGAGTACAACAATTTCTTTTAGTGTTATCATCCTCCGTTTTTTACCCAAATTTTCCAACAATTTCTAGGTTGGTTACTTTGATTACTGGTACGCCTTACAATCGTGTTTTGGTACGTTCATCAACTTTATTTTCAATGGTAGCTATATCTGTTGGGATCTTGCAACAATGAACAGCACGTTAGATGTATCGAAAATAATATGTAAAGAACTAATGCGAAACAACTCTACCGAAATAACTTGACGATGGCGGAATCACGGGTTCAACAAGTTGTCCTTAACACATTAGTTCGCGGGTATACTCGAGTTGAGTAATGCTAAACCCCTCACAAACAAGATGTGTCCAGGATAAGATTGCCCGATATAACTTGAGTTAGCACAACGCAAGTTACCCTCTCTTCGAACTCAAAGAACAGGGATGGAGGTAAAAACGTCTGGAGAAAACCTAGAATAAAAGAAGAATTTTTCGGTGTATAGAAAATGTAATTTGAGTTGTATTTAAAGGAGAAAATACTTGCAAATCAAGTTAGGTTTTGGTTTTCTTTAAAAACTAGTAAAACACCTAAAAGGAATTTACCCATAAATAAAACTCTAGAAATATTTTAGGAATTAATTTCCTAAAGAAAAACTCGCCCAAAAATAAATCGGAGTAGAAGAGGAACTTGGTGCATGGCATACGCGCATATCGCATGGGTCAAAATTTGTATTTTTTCCCACCCGCCCACCCACAATGTTGTTTTACAACATATCCATAAGCATATGGCTATATAGTGGAGCTCCTTCTCTATTATACCCAATGTGGGACTAAAAGAGATTCATTCACTCATAAAATGAGCAAGTATCCTTGGACCCATAGGTCACTAGATCAAACCACACCAAGACCAAAATATTTTTATTAAAAACTCATTTTTCTCCAACAATCCCCCACATGAATGAAATCTCGGAAAAACGAAAAAATCAGAGTAAGATAAATACCATTTAGGCAAAGGTGTCCATGAGGTCTTGAACCCTTACTTAGTGAGAAGTTACCTAACTACTAGCTAAACAAAGGAACCTAGTCTTGAACTATAGCGTTGGTGTAATTCGCGACAACAACCACACATGATATTCTCCTGGTGTTGCTAAGTTCGTGCCGTTTTGTCCAATTTGGCCCTGGACATATCCTCAAGCTTCTCCCGGAATGCTCTAGAGAATTGACTCAATTCTCATGGAAGCTGACCCCACTTCCACATTCGGGATAGGTGAGTTCCATCAAGAGTGTTTACTCTACACCCCACTTCAATCTTAAATTGAAACTATGGAACTCATTAAGACTTATTTAAAAGTCATCCTCCACATGCAATCACACTATCACATCAACACCATAGGGGAAGGGACAGAATGAAATTCCCACGATAGTGTTTACCTTTACCCACCATGAATTAGTTGTCTCATTCAAACCTTGATCTTGGAATCTCCGGTGAAATAAGGTTGAGTATCCTTCATGGCAAGTTTAATTATTGAGCCTAAGCCCCATCCCCTCGATGCTTTACTAACTATCTCCTTGACAAACCTTTCGTCAAAGGGTCCGCGATATTCTCCTTGACCGCATCCAATCTATGGAAATAACGCTGTTGAGATTAGTGTTTTCAAAGTGTCATGTCTTCTACGAATATGTATAGACTTTCCATTGTAGAAGCAACTCTTAGCTCTACCTATCGCAGATTTGTCATCACAAGATATATAGATATAGCCGGCACGTGCCTATGCCGAGAGAGGAATATCTTCTAAAAGTTTCTTAGCCATTCGGCCTCCTCTCTCCTTTTATCTAACGCAATAAACTCCGATTCCATAGTGGGAACGAGCTATACATGTCCTGCTTGGAACTCTTCCAAGATACAGACGCACTTTTCAGAGTGAATACATATCCACTCGTAGACTTAGAATCCTCTGATCCTGTTATCCAGTTTGCATCGCAAAATCCCTCAAGGACGACCGGATATCCTTTGTAATTCAAACTAAAGGTCATTGTGTACTTCAAGTACTTTAGCACTCTAATAAGTGCATCCCAATGTATCTCACTGGATTACAAGTATACCCGCTTAACCTACTTACAAGATAAGCAATATCGGTCTCGTACAATTCATCAAATACATCGGACTTCCCATGACTCTCGAGTATTCAAGTTGGTTAACTCCTACACCCTTATTCTTCTTGGAGACGATTAGAATCATAAGGAGTACACACACAGTTTATGATTAAACCGATTAAATTTCTTAAGTATGGATTCAACATAATGAGACCGACTCGGACTATAGCCATTAGAAGTTTTCTAATCTTCATCCCTAATATGACATCAGCGGCCTAAGTCTTTCATGTCAAAATTCTCATTCAACAGTTTCTTAGTGGAATTAATAACATCCATGTTTGTACCTAGTATAAGCATATCATCAACATACAAGCATACAATCACATTGCATCCTTGACAAGTTTAGTATAAACACACTTATCGATTCATTAATTCTAAAACCACTAGAAATCATCACATGATCAAATTTTTCATGCCACTGCAGGTGCTTGTTTCAATCCATATAAAGATTTAACCAGTTTACACACTTTCTTTTCACAAACTTTAACTACAAAGCCCTCAAAGTTGTTCCATATAAATTTCTTCATCTAACTCAACATTAAGAAACGCTGTCTTTACATCCATTTGATGTATCTCTAAATTATGGATGTAGCTATAACAATTAACATCCTAATGGAGCTAATTCTACTCACTGGTGAATAGGTGTCAAAGAAATCTATACCTTCTATTTGTCTCCAGTTTTAGCTACCACCTAGCCTTGTATTTTTCAATAGTTCCATCTATCTTACGTTTTCTTTGAAAATCCATTTACAACCTATGGCCTTACACCTGAGGTAAATCTACAAGTTCAAAGTACTTTTCTCGAGAAGGGAATCCATTTCACTAAAGGAAGCTTTTTCCACCACGAAGCTTCGGACAAGTCATGGCTTCTCTATAAGTCTGAGGATCGACTGGCTAGGTATGTAATGCAACCAAGATAGGTTTCTCGGTTCTAACCCTTTTACCTCTTCTAGGTTCCACTTCTGGTTCATCTTCCCTCTAAAGGTAATAATTGACTACTTGAAGGAACATCTAGGGGATCATCTAAACATCTCTTTCGAGAATCACGTTTCAAAGGAAAACAGCTTTCAAAAACTCAAAGATCCCTAGACTCCATGATAGTATTCAACCCTATGTCGAAATTTAACTCACAACCATAAACCTATGAGCACCGGAATGCTTAGGATACCCTATAAAAACACAATCAATCTGTTTTGGGTCCTATCTTATTTTTCTTAGAGAGGGATGCCCACCTTTGCCAAGAACCCCCACACTTTGAAGTAATCATAAGATGGTTGTCTACCTTTCCATAACTCATATGGAGTTTTATCCGATCCTTTAAAGGGTACTGTTCAGATGTAATTGGCGGAGAGGATAGCCTCCCCCACAAATTCAAGGTAATCCTGAACTAATCAACATGACATTCATCATATCCTTAAGGGTACCTGGTTCTTACGTTCACTACACCATTGGGTGGAGGTGAATAAGGAGGGGTAACCTCATGTATTATGCCATGTTTTTCACGTAAATCTCCTATAGGAATTCTGTACTCACCACCACTATCAGACCTAATAGTTTTAATGGTAGTATTCAATTGGTTTTCGACTTCACTTTTATATATCTTAAAGGCTTCTAAGGCATCATCCTTCCTCTAAGTAAGTAAACATGGCAAGATTTCAGCACAATCATCTATAAAAGTAATAAACCATTTCTTACCACCTCTTGTTTGAACCGACTTCATATCAACTAGGTCCGAGTGGGATTAAATCTAAGGGTTTAGAGTTTCTCTTGACATTCTTATTGAATGATTTCTTAGCATGCTTAGATTCTACGCAAATCTCACACTTTTGATATTTATCTAAAGTGAATTTGGGTATGCAGCCTACGCTATCCAATTTATGCATTGATTTATAGTTTACATGACCAAGTCTACCATGCCAAACGCTCAATGACACACACATGTAAGGTAAGAATCATTCAATTTCAATTCAGGATAAGTTACATTAAGTTTATATAGACCCCGCCTTATAACCCTTACCCACATAATCATTGCCCTTAGTTACTATAAGTTTTCCAGACTCAATTGTAACTTTAAAACCCTTATCATCTAAAACAGAACAAGAAACAAGATTTTTGGAGATGTCCGAACATGAAGAACTTCATTCAATGTGAGAGTCTTTCCGATGTGAGCTTCAGACCGACCTTTCCTTTTCCTGCAACCTTTGATGCGATGAGTTACCCATATAGAGTTTCGCCTTCCCCCCTCTCGGTAGGGAGGTGAACGAGTCTCTGTTCCCACAAACATGCTTGGTAGCTCCAGAGTCTACCCACCAATCCATCACATTGGTCACCGTGATTAACTCCGGACACCACAACTCCTCTTTGCTTTTCTCAACCAAAGTTAGCATTATTCTTCTTATCCTTACGTTGTCTCACAAAGTGAACCGCCATATGACCAAAGATTTCCACACACCCAACAAGGACCCTTAATTTTAATAATGCTAGATTCTGTTTCTGAAACGTACCTTTCTTGTTAGGTCCATGCTTGAGTTGCGATTGTTGTTGTCACCTTTTCCAGCTTTGGATGGCTTATGTTCCGACATATGAGCTTTGTTAGACATGTCCCTTGCGGATGACACGTTCTTGTCTTTGGTGCACAACATCTCTTCCACTTGAATCTTCTTTCCCAATTCAACCATGTTGATCTCGCCGATTTCATGCCTCGACTTTTTCTTGACCACCAAGAAGATGGTAACTTCTCAATCACCGCAGACACTTGAAAAGTCTCATCAACAACCATACCTTCAAAGAAGAATCAAGTTAATAATTTGTTGAAGTTCGAGGAATTGATCAACAACAGACTTATCATTCGTCATCTTGAACTCCATAAACTTTGCCACCGTAAATTTCTTGCTTCTGCAGCCTCAGCTTGGTACTTTGCTTCTAACGCAAATCCACAACTCATAAGCAAGTCAAGTTCTCTTTAGCATTGTAAAATCATACATCGCATCTTCCAAACCGCTTCATGATATGATTTTTAGCCGAAAATTAGACCTCGTGTTCATATTGACCTCCTCGATCGGACAAAATTTCAAAAGATTGTACAAGTCATCACAGAACCAAGACATAGTCCAGTTCATGATGGCTCGAGATAAAAACAAAGATCTTGGATTGCCATCTCTTGAAATCCTTTCCGTTAAACTTTTTGTGGTCTTTCTACGTCGTTGATTCCCATTGTTACAAGGAATACTAATGTGTTAAGATTGTTGGGATCTTGCAACAATGAACAAAGACGTTAGATGTATCGAAAATAATATGTAAAGAACTAATGCGAAACAACTCTACTCAAATAACTTGACGAGGCGTAATCACGGGTTCAACAAGTTGTCCTTAACACATTAGTTCGCGGGTATACTCGAGTTGGGCTAATGCTAAACCCCTCACAGTCAAGATGTGTCCAGGATAAGACTGCCTGATATAACTTGAGTTAGCACAACGCAAGTTACCCTCTTGAACTCTAAAATGGTGGATGGAGGTAAAAACGTCCGAGAAAACCCTAGAATAAAAGAAGAATTTTTCTGTATAGAAAAAAACTTTCGAGTTGTATTTAAAGGAGAAAATACTTGCAAATCAAGTTAGGTTTTGGTTTTCTTTAAAAACTAGTAAAACACCTAAAAGGAATTTACCCATAAATAAAACTCTAAAAATATTTTAGAATTAATTTCCTAAAGAAAACTCTCGCCCAAAAATAAATCCGAGTAGAAGAGGAACTTGGTGCATGGCATATCGCATGGGTCAAAATTTGTATTTTTTCCCACCCGCTACACCCACAATGTTGTTTTACAACATATCCATAAGCATATGGCTATATAGTGAGCTCCTTCTCTTATACCCAATGTGGGACTAAAAGAGATTCATTCACTCATAAAATGAGCAAGTATCCTTGGACCCATAGGTCACTAGATCAAACCACACCAAGACCAAAATATTTTTATTAAAAACTCATTTTTCTCCAACAATATCAACTTTATTTTCAACGATAGCGATCCAATTTGCATGCTTTGATAGTTTTAGAGTTGACACGTAGTTGATTGTGGTCTGTTTGATGTTAGTTTTGATTGTGGGAATGAGCGTTAATATACTGTATTTGTTCTATAACTTAGATTTCTTTCTTTCTTTTGGCAGCTAATGGAGAGGGTGTCCGAAACTCAGGCAATTTTTCTTCTATTAGCAAATTATTGCGACCTTCATCTACATAAGGATGTAGGATAACTTGGATGCTTATAAAAGGTGCTATAATTTTGCCTCATCCTTTATAGATCTTCTTAAAATGGATTTCATAAGTTATGATCCTTCAAAAAAAAAAAAAAAAGGTTGAGATATTGATTCTTAATAGATTAAATGTGTCATACCAGTTAAGACCACAGCGAACTAGACTATGGTAAAACAGAACTATTGACATAATTTGTGTATTGAGAATAAATATCATGTTTTTAATTTTGATCATCGGGTGAAGTTAATGTGTGTTTTGTGTTTTTTTTTTCTAGGTGAGGGTTCATTTCAAGTGTACTTCTTACGGGTTACATTAAAGGATGAGTATGATTAATGAGGATGGTCATGATTAAAGGATGTGTGTTTTGTGTTTTATTGATTTTTCGTAGTTTGTGAATGAACGTTTCTAATTTTATGTGGTTTTGAGTTCATAAAAGATATGTTCAGTGTTTGTTAGCTAATTTTCTGGAAGTCACTCAGTAACTTATACAACCGTCATCACTTTTAGAGAGAGTGGATTTTATGGTTGAGGAAAGAAGGTTCTATAAGTTAATGGGTAATTGCAAGTACATCGGATGTAAATTGTGAAACTTTGTTTAAAAATGGAGTGAACAGTGGTCGAGTTCAGCTTGCCAAAGAAAAGGTGCAACGACATGATAGAATCTGGAATTGCAATCAAAAGGTATTACTGTTTCTTATGATTTTATTGCAACAATGATCATGACTTAATTATACAATGACGATATTGGTTGGTGAGAATTTCAGTTGCTTATTCACTTTCTAATTAGTAGAGTTTCTTATCAATCTCTTCCTTGATATTTTATAAAAACTTTATTTTAACTGGAATTAGAAATTAGGGTTGCATGTTTTCTCTGAGTAATTACTAACTAAGTAATGTACACGACATATATACACTATAACAGGTTGGTAGAATATGAAAGATATGTACAGTACTTCCTATAATCTAGATGGTTAATAAAGTGGCAGTCGTAATTAAGTGGAGGTCTTAACAGTAAAAAAAGCACTTCGGGGAATTCCGTTTACGGAGTGTCGCAATACCAACTCATTATAATTTGGATGTTTTAGTGGGAAAACAAAACATCCTAGAGAAATACTTGGTTACCAAATTTTGGGTGCTGATCTGATAAAGTTTCCATTCAGCGTAACTCATCTTGCTACGGGTATATTATTTTGATTACTTTATTTAGGCTCCATTTGTTCTTACAGGTGTGGCACCTTTGTATAACTAGGGACAAGAAAAACCATTTATGAAAGTATTCTTCAATGGTTAAGATGTTGACGTTGTATTTAACACTAAATTGATGCCGCAACTGTAATTTTGTTTCTGTAATTTTCTTTAATCAACTCAAGCATCATTTTTAGTATTCTAAGACTTTCATCTTGGGTAGTCAATAGTCCTATTTATTTTGCTCAGCCGCAGCGTTAATAAGAGTTAACGGTATAGAAGATTACTTGAATGGAATCTTCCCAGTTTTTTTTTGCAGGCAATTCACATTCATCTTATATTTTTCGGGTCGAGAAGCAAAGCAATATGATATTGTTAATGTAGCAAGTCCCAGGGCCGGCCCTGACATTTTGCTGCCCCAAAGGAAGCAAAAAAATGTTGCCCCTTTCTTTTCCGAAGCATACCTGCAACCGATCAAAGAAAAAAAAAAGGAAAATGCAACAAACAAAAACAGCAAGCAATTTTGTTTTCTTCAAAATAACCCTGAATCATAATTCTATAATCAGCAAATTATTTGGATCATGTAACTACCATACATATGTATGATTATTAGACAGTGTTTGAGAACATTATAGAGTATGAATCTTGATTGAATTGGGGGTTTAAAATTTTTTTCCCTCGAAATACAATTACATAATACTAACTGAAATCAAAGGATTAGACTTAAAATCAATTATCTATTATACATGATAATCAATTCTTAATGTAGAAATGGGGATTCAAAAAACTTTGCCCTAAAAATGCAATTGAGTAATACTTACTGAAAATCAAAAGAGACACAATCAATATGCCAATGAAATCTATTCTCGTTATTGAATCGGGGGTTTAATTTTTATTGCCGTGGAGATGGTAGATCAAGTAGAAGTGGTGTAAGGAAAGAAGTAAGAACCAGAAGGAAGGAGATGAAGTTTTCTGGAGAGACCGATAAAAAGTAGTCTTTAATTCTCTGTAATATACGAAACTTGTTATATAATTAGCAATAAGCCATTAAATTAATTAGATATTTACAATATGCCCCTAATTCAACTAGGAATATGTCCTTTTAGTTTTTCTTAATCGCGATTAAACCTCCACTTTTTTATTTTAATACAAAACACCCCTGAACGAAAAACCAAATTTTGTTGCCCCTCCGAGTTGCTGCCCCAAAGTCAACCTTCGTTGACCTTGCCTCAGGGCCGGCCCTGGCAAGTCCTAAAGGCAAAAAAGTCCCGCCTAACTAACAGCTCGATAAGTTTTTGTATCTCATTTTTTAAGTTATGTTTCATATAAATATCAGTTTTCTGGACCATGGCTACTCCCTCCGTTACTTTTTAATAGGCCGGTTTGGTTTTTTTGAGAAAATTAAGAAAATTATGAAAACTAATCATTAAAAGTGGTCTCATGACACTTCGATAATAGTTGTGAATTGAAATGGTCCTCACGACACTGTCACCAAAAGAAGTAAAGTGAAATGGTCCCATGACACTTGTCATCAAAAGAAGTTAAGAGAAAAGTGGTCCCTAAAAAACTAAAGTAACATTTGACTTTCCCAATTAGGAACCAAATTTTATTTTTTGTAACATTTATTTATGTAAACCAAGCCTATTAAAAAGTAACGGAGGGAGTATTTATTATTCATTAGTAAGCTATTTTGTGCAACTATAAAATTGAGGTTGTTGGAAATAGAATACCCATAAGAGTTGAAATGTTATTCCATCTATCTGTTACATTGTTTCCCATTGCAAAATGCATTGGATTTCAACTCTTGGTTGTTCGGCCAAATGTAGCTGCTTTTAGTCATTCTTTTCTTCTAATATGTATATGCAGTTGATTTGGAATTTTTAATACGTTTTTGGTTAACAAATTAGGGCCATCTAATTGTGAAAATTTTGACATTTTTCTTCTTAATTTATTGTTACAGCTTACGAGGCAACAGTATACGGCTTATAATACAGTACCCATGTTTAAGTTCCGAAATAAACATAACAAAACACCAGATCCCGTGCAACGCACGGGCAAGACACTAGTAGAAGTTAATATTTATAGACAGCTGAATGGTGAGAACGAGTATTAGAAGTAGACGCGCATTGGGAAACTGAACTTGGAAGGAGGGAATTTTGGAAACTTGGCCACCGCCAGAATGTTAGTAGTAGGCATGAGAAATCTAGATCTTGGATGGCCCTCCCTTTGCCGATCAACTACAAAACCAAACGCTGCTGAACGGGTCAGATGAATCAGCTTCAGATGACCCAAGTGAGTCAGACTGCTCATAAACTAAACACCTTCTCAGACAGATCCATTTTTTATTACTCCCCACTTCATTACACATCATTCCTCGATCTTTTAATTATTCTTAATCTCTGAGGTTTCACAATTTCGTTCACGCCAGCAATGATTTACAGCAACATTACAACAACTAGTCGCAGCAGGAGAAACGGCCATGGTCATACTTGTTTGTGCATCTCATGCATTGATGAATATGTAAGACCACTTCCTGTTAAATTTATGTAAGTCTACACCACAACCATACCTACACTATCACAAGTTCTCTGTTAAATTTATGTTATGTAATGTCTTATCAACAATTTCTTCAACTTTGAAACTTATGAGCATTTTCGATTTGATTCGCTGTTCATGGTTTTGATTTTTTCCTCTGACATTGTTCTGTACCTTGGGTTTTATATGTAATGTGCAATTCTACTATGAAATACAGAATGTACTAATTTTGAGTAATTTTATTACTTCCTGCAACTAGTTTTAGGATACTCAAGTGATTTCTTGAATTTCATCATGAGCATCTTACATTAAACTTTGATTTTCCCTGCAATGTCAGAATTTGAGTTACAAATGTTTGGCAAGTCATTTTTGTTATCAAGCTATTACTGTCATCAGAATCTTGTTCATCTCAAGACCATGTTCTGCTTTGGGCCCAAATATTGTCGTCAGCCAAATCGGATGATTTTGTAGCACAATCCTGACAGAGTTCCAGTAAATTCTTCTTAGGCACTACTTAAGGCATCATTGAGCTCCCAACAGTAGAAGTCCCTTGTAAAGCTGTGAAAATTATGAAACCAATGGACTTGCACTACAAATTATGAAAAACATTTGCTGTAGTGGAAAAATATGAGATACCAAAAGTTAAAAGTTGAGCCATATTCCAACAATCATAGTTACTGCTAGAAGTCTTAAACCTGACATGAAAATAACATTCAGAATCTAGGCATTGCAGGAGTAAATTTGTTACGAATGTTCCGCAAAGCATACAAAAGAAAAACATGGAAGTTCCAAGAACTGAATATAAGCCAAATTACGGGTACAAGAGAAGTTAGAAGCATGCTTTGAAAGTTCATGTTAATTCGGCGGAAAATTTCCATTAACATGAGGCAAACGTATATAAATGAGGTTTCCTTTGCTAGCTCGAACTTCCCCACTGATTTTTGCAACAGAAGAGGAAATGTAGCCTTTTTTGCTTTTGGCCCAATCTATTTTTTTTTTTTCCATGAAATCTGAAGCTCTACAAATTGGGCAATTAGATTGAGATATCGAAGTTGTAAACTAGAGAAGAATCCACTTGGGTCAGAATGAGGGTGATTTAAGCCTAAACAAGAAAAAAAAAATCAGTTTATCCTATTTGCACAAGGCTATGCACCACCAACAGAACCAGAATTTCGCATCAACAATTAAATTTGAAATACATGAATTACAAATAAAACAACTATAAAACCAATAAGAACTTCAAACTAAAGCACCACCGAAAGAGCTTTTCCTGACAAATCCTGATCCACATCCATAACTATTTCTGCGAAACTCGAGAAGAAATCCAATTGCCGTTAATCCGTTCTAGATGAGCCCTCAATTCATTTTTCACTAATAAGATAAAAGTTTTTGCAATTGAATTTGAGAGAGGAATGTGAAAGATGCTATTATATGAATAAAAAGTCTAATTTGAGAGTATTAAGAGGAGAATTTCTAAACTGTTAACCACAATTGTGAACAGGGTTCACTCATTATGTACTAAAGGAAAATCATTACAAGGACATGAGGTTCAACCGTTTCTGCACTTCCTCGACAACACTATCCCTGTCAACCAACTCCTCCTTGCTGGATTGCATGTCTTTAATTTTAACTTGGTTGGCCCTTCTTTCTCGGTCACCAACAATCGCCATCAACGGGATCCTAGACCCTTCGGCTAGTTTCTTATGTTTGTCGAATCTTGTATTGACAAAGTATTCTGCTTTTATTTTGGCACCCCATAGTTCACTCACTAAATTAACAGCTTGCCTCAAATTAACAGCTTCCCTCAAATCATCTCCCCAAATACAAACCAAAACTTCTGTTTCTGTAGCGCGAATCGACTGGTTATCCATTATGCTAAGAACTCGTTCGATTCCAAGGCTGACACCAACTGCTGGGACTTGATTATTACCTAACATTCCTATAAGATTGTCATAACGACCTCCAGCTGCGATTGAACCAACCTTTTTACCGTCTTTAAGAACAGCTTCAAATATAACCCCAGTATAATAGTCAAGACCTCTTGCAAGACTCAAGTCAAAAACCACTTTGTTTATGCATTTTGAATCTTCTAATAATTCGAAAAGAGTCTCTAACTCCTTCAGTGCAAGACTAGATCCATTATTTTCTAGGAACTGGCTGTCCTGTTTCAACTCAGACAGCAACTCCAAAGGAGGTCCACGTTTCATTACAAGAGCACCAATTTTATCCGCAATTTCAGCAGTTAAGCCCTTCTTTTCCACCATTTCTTTTTTGATAGCCTCAAATGGTTGCTGGTCTGACATATGCTTGTCTAGCTTATCAATACTAGAGCATATTGTTCTGAACTTTTCTGGTGGAACTCCACAAATTTCCAACATTCCATCAAGCAACTTTCGGTGATTTAGTTTGATCTACAGTAGGAAAAGAGTAAAACCATTAACAATGAGCAGGCATAACCGTACTAACAAAATTTCAAGAATCCACCATAATTGCAACATGAAGAATATAAGAGAATTAAAAGAAATACCTCATACTCCCCAATGTTTAATTCATCCAGCAGCTCGGTCAAAACTTTAACAACCTCAAAATCCGGCCCCATTGTGCAATATTTACCAGCAATATCGAAGTCGCACTGGTAGAATTCACGGAATCGGCCCTTGGATGGGTTGTCCCTCCGATACACTTTGCCAATCTGGTACCTTTTAAATGGCCGGTAGCCATTCATAGCTACATATCTAGCAAATGGTACAGTCAGATCATACCGTAGAGAGCATAGCTCACCACCCTGCAACCATTTTCAACATTCTCAACTAAATGTGTAAATAAAAGGAAAACAAGTTCCCATGTCCTGGCGCACATAGTGCATATTAAGATTGTTCAGGAAAATTATTTCACACTAACCAGGAAAAACAAGACCAACATGCTGCATTTTCAAATACCATAGAAGGCTTGGGATTTTAGTAAAAACCAGAGCTCAAAGAAGAAGATGAGTGGCCTGTATGACAACCAAAGAAGATAAATATTATTACCTGATCAGCAAGGTCAAACACCAGCTTTGAGTCTTCACCATATTTTCCCATGAGAGTATCTCTCAATTCAAAAACTGGAGTATCAAGGGCCATCGCTCCGTGCCTTTTAAACACCCCTTCTATGATTTTAAATACTCTCTCCCTAATGGCCATTTTCTCTTTTGCAAAATCTTGAGTCCCCTAATAAATCAAGAAACAAAATCCAGCAAAGTCAGCCAAAGAAAAGATCGAACATGAAAGACTATAATCCAAAAGATAATGTTTCTTCTCACCTTGGGACACTTAAGACTGCTCGACCCATTAGATTCTACCATCTCCCTCACTTTCTTCAAAAACGTATGAATTTCCGCATCCTTTGGCTCAAAAACAAAGAAAGACCACTAACCCATTCATTCAAGAGGGCAGGATCCCCGCCAGACTTTAACCTATCCTTAAGAAGCTTCTTTATTAAATCAGTTCCCTTATCCACCTTGTTTTCCTTCGCTTCATCGGTTTTGACACTTGAAGATACGACCGAACCTCTTGACTACTCTTTATTGACTCCATCCTTTCAATTGAAAGAATTGCCAATACTGCTTCCCAAGAAAAACATATCTGACAACGGCCACTAACTTGCTTATATCATGAAACAATGTAAGATAGTTCCGTTTATATGCAGCTAGTGTTTTCAACATACACTCATCAATATTAGGCAGCCACTTTGAAACATCTCCCCCATCTTGGAACCAGCAGCATCTGCCAATAATCCAGCTCGACAGAAACTACTTTCACCTAGCTGCAGGACCGACATTGCAAAAGAATAAAATGTCTTCACTAGTAGCTTCACTCCCCGAAGACAAAAATGTCTTCACCTCCTTGCTCCTCCACTACTCGACGAACCATCCTTACTAATTTTCACACTATCATTCAGTGCAGCGCGTGTTATCGAGCGTATCTGCTTAACACTTTCTCTAAAACTTCCATGAACCTCAGTTATCTCAGTTATCAACTTACAACCCTTAGTTTTACCATTAGATCCCTTAAGTAAAACCTTGAAATCCCTAGCAACAGATACCACATCATTAATCAAAATCTCGTCACCGGAGTCCAATGATCTAACTCCTAATACAGATGTATCAGCCTTCAAAGCCACACAAGATAATGCCGCAACAGAATCCGCAACAGTCGATAAACAAGACGAACAACAATCCAAAAGTGCACAAATTCCAGCACCATAACCAGATTTCTCTAAAACATTCAGTTCCCCAGGAGTATATCCTGTGTTTTCTAGAGTCCTACCATTTAACCTCAAAAACGAATCTAAAAACCCTAGAGAACAAGAAAAATCCAAAGTTTCAAAATCCAAACTATCTTCGTTAAGGGTTTTACAAATTAAATCGGGAATTACAAAACGAATATCAGTCTGATTAGTGAGTATGAATCTGTTGAGTAGTAAAACAAGACATGCACGAGTTTCTACTAGTGTAAGAAAATTCTGGACAGGTTTTACATCCTCAGCTAAGGAGTTTCTATTGAGTTTGAGTTCTTCATCGGAAGAAGAATCTAGTTTCTTCAAATTCTTGGAAACTGAAGAATCGATGTTTACCTTACTGAGACTGTTAGCAACGGCGTACAAAGATGACGAAGAAAGAGATGAACCCTTTCCTCCGATTATTACCTCTGAAAATAGAGATTCCCCGTCCATTGTTGTTGGACTCCCTCAAATCGTTTTCTGTGTGGTGTGAGTATTGAGAATCCGACACTGAAACGATTTATATATTGATTGAATATGAGCCGCCTAAATCCTTTTGAAGGAATAAAAACCCTAGAAGAAGAAGTCTGAAGAAAATAAGGAAACAGAGAGAAACCTAAAATGTGAACTCGGTTTCCTAAAAGAGAACTTAACGGGGACGTCAAAGTTCTCTACGTTAACTGGGGTGTTTGGACGGCGAGAAATTACTTTTTTTAATTACTCCCTCAGTCCCCCTCAGTCCCCTTTATAAAGGTGGAAAAGTGGAGTTCAATTTTGTGCACACTCCTCAAAGAGTGTCCACAAAACAAATTGATCTTATTGGTTGAACTTAACGGATTGCCTGTCTATTAAATAGTATTTTTATTTTTGTTTTAATTAATTCAATTAAAAACTAAAAAAGGCAAATAATACTGTACATGTTAAGTAGATCCTAAATTATAGTGATTTCGTTATGGAAATAAATTGATTAAGTCATACACTGAATCACGGATGCAGGAGTAAACCTCGAGTTCATAACTCAGTTTTGCAGATTTCCTTTAGAAATGGTACGGAGCAAATGGTGGTCAGTCTCTTCATGAGATTGGAAGAAGTAGCAGCCGTACATGAGGCATAATAACTCGTATAGAATACTAATTGTAATTCGGTCCAGTGAATTAAACATTCCAGTACTAGTCCAATGCTAGGTTTAAAAAGTTAGTTAATCTAGCGTATTCAATTAGTCAATCGATGGTGTCTGATAATCAGTTAACAAATGATTACTCCCTGTTGATTTTTTTTCTCGGTAAATAGAAAATAAATTAAGAAGATAGGCTAAATACACAACAGCTTAAGCCATGCCTCCAAGCAAGGAAAAAAAAAGGGAAACAAACGGAAAACCCAAAAACACAAGTCTCTAAGATTTTTCCAATCCATGATTACTCCCTGTTGATCAACTGGATTTTTTTTCTCTTTCGTAATTCTTGAAAGAGAGCATCTCTTGCTAAATCCCTCAACCTAGCTTTATAATTTCTGTGTCTCTATAATCTCTGACAATCTTCCAACTTCTTCAGCTGCAGCAACTAGCAACAATAAAACCTTGATAAAACCTATGAAATATGAGACCAGGACGAGACAACCACAATCGACAAAACATAACTTTGTTTGGTGCACCATTAACTCTCGCTTTTCTCCATTGATACTGTAGATGTAGAAAATCCTACTACTACATCCGAATGAAGTATACTAAGAAGTAAACAAACAAAGGCATCAAAAAACACAAGATTTACGTGGTTCGGTATGATTACCTACGTCCACGGGGGTTAAGGGATGATCTTATTACTTCACACAAGATTACAAGGATCCAACACACACAATAATGCTCACAAATGCCTAATACTACTCTCCTTTCTCTCTCTTTTCTTTCCAAAGAATCCTCCCCCTCTACCTACTTACACGATCCCTATTTATAGCTACAAAGGTGATACATCAATATTACAAAGAATGAGCCCGGTATAGCTTCCTGGATGTTCTTCTCGGCGACTTGTCGGTGCCTCGGTCGATCTCTACTTTTTCTCGAGCCGAGTCATTTAGCCGAGTGGTGTCATCGCCCGATGTCGTCCGTTGGGTGGATATGATCGGCATCGCTCTTCAAATGCTTGGCCGAGTCTTGTTTCGGCCGAGCTTCTCTTATCTCCTTACCGACCCTGTCAGTGCATTAATTGTCCTCGAACTCGACGAGCATCACATCAAAGCTTTTTCCCCTCTATGTCGACTTCTCGAGATGTCTCTATTCCTCTTTCCCGTGCCTGTGCCCGATGAGGTGATTCAAAGGCTTCTAGTACTCGCCACCCGGTGCGCCCTTAGTCAGGATGGTTCCACCTAGCTCCGTGGATTATTTGCACCTACATTTATGCCCCTTCATCCACTCGTGTGATCGACACGTGGGGAAGAAACCGCCTCGTCTTCCCACGTCCTCGGTCATGCCGGGTTTTCCGCCATGCTGTTCCCCCACTTCCTTCGTGCGTTGCAACCAGTTTACCTTCCTCGTCGGTTACCACCGGAGGTTTATAAACCGATTCTTAAACCTCATTCCCCCTTTACTTTTCCTTAGCCATTTTTTCTCCTTCTCTCTGTTTTTGTCTGCTTCTCCTTCATTATCATTAGTTATCTTTTCCATAGGTTTCCTTCCTTTTTCCTCCATTGTCCTGCATCTTCCTTGTTTCCGTCACCGCTGCAACTTCCGATTTTGGTCGTATTTTTGCTCCTCCGGTCGTTTCTTATACTAATTTTCATGGAATCTTCGACTCCTTCCATGACGGACAAAAAGGTGCGTGAGCTATGTGTTTTCTGATGAAGACGGTGTATCGCTCGATTCTTTGTTTGCTGTAGAGAGCCCTTCTAAGCAAGATTATCGTGCTTTAGATTCTATCTTTTCTGATAACCCTTCTTCGTTTTCATGTAGGGCTGACAAAAGAGTTGCTAAAGATTTGTCGGATGAGTGGTTCATTCAGCAATTGAAAGATGAGTTTGACCTCCATGGTTATGACGTCAGACTCTTGTCGGGTCAAAAAGACGTTTTAAAGAAAGATGATGTCCTAAAGTTTCCTCACTCTGCCGAGGCGACCATTGTCACCAAGGGCCGATTGGAGCTCGGGCTTCGTTTTCCTCTGTATGATCCCAACCGACCGTTTTGGTATGAAGCCCTCTCCAAGATCCGTCCGTCTCGTGCCTTAGCTCAATGGAATGGCAATACCTTTCGTATTTTGTCCGAGTGGGAGAAGCGCGCACCTGGGCGAGTGTTCTCCTACTACTTGGTCCACTTATCACCCTTCTCAAGCGGGTGACTATAGTCCCGCCTTCGACAATTATCGAAGCGGGATCGCTACCAATGGCGATCTTGCCGGGTTTTGCCGCCACCCTCATCGCCATAAGACTCTTCCCGAAGGTGTCAGGAAGCTTCTATTGGATGAGGATCCCGAGGGAAAGAGTTCCAACAAGCATGCCCGTCATACTAGTGACGCGGATTGGGATCGGGTTCCATTGGCTATTTCTGGTCCTCTTCTGAGTGGCAAATTTCCTCCTTCGGCCGAGTTTTATCCTTTCTGGGTGGTCAATATCAATCGCGTAAGTGTATTTCCTTGTTTTCTATCTTGATCGATTGGCTCTGGGCGACTCGCGGGGTGATGTTTTGATTTTTGTGTTTTACTGTACTAAGTCCCAGGGTGTTCCTTCTGAGTCTTTTGTTCTTCGGAAAAGAGATAGAGTTGCGAGCCGAGGAGGAGACAGGGAAGGTAACAAATACACTCATTTTTTATTTGACGTACATGTACGTGCCCCTATTTGTTGCCTTGCATGGTTCTGACATCGGCTCATGTGCGTGTTTTGCTAAGGGGTTGACAAGGCCGGTGGTACTTCGGCGAGGGACGGTGAGGATCCCGATGATCGGCTGCCTTTATCACATTTCCTGAGGAAGTCGCCTCAGAAATCTTCTGATGTTTCGTCTACCCTTGTAGGTGGAAAGCCCAATGGGAGGGGCAAGGAACTCAAGGATGATATACCTGCCTCGGAGGAGACTATGCCCCGGGAGATAACTGATAAAGGAATTGTTCTTGCCGATGGCGTTGTGTACCTCGTGTCTGATGGTGATGATGATGATGGTCTTTTTGATGAGGAAGATGATATCGACGGCAATGAAGAAGAGCCGGAACAAGCGGAGAAGTCGGGTGGTGGTGGAAACCTTGTGAGCAATTGTGATGTGGATGATGTTGTTGTCGGAGGCAAGTTGTTGGAGCCTCTTTCTTCTGTGGTTCCTAATTCAGGCAGCAGTACCTCCTTCACTGTTTCGGGCCCTATGTGCAACTCTCTTGGGGCCCTCATTTCTCCTGAATTTGCCTCTCTTTCCGATGAGGAGAAGATCAATGATGTCTCGTTGTATGAAGCTGGTCTGAAAAGTACCTTTGATCTGCTGGTGAGTTGAGTTGTTCGGGTGATGCCCTCATGTTTTGTGGTAAAAGCTGACTATGATGGTGTTTGTAGGATGTCAACCGCTCGTTGTTGAATGCTTCCATCCAGCGCAGGGAGGTCGCCGAGAGAGAGGGTCTTCGCCTCTTGTTACAGCAGGAACGTGAGCGATCCCGGGGGTTGGAGAAACAGTTGGCCGAGACCCAAGGTATTTATTTTACTTTCAACTAGTTATGATTGATCTTGTAGTGCCAGTATTCTGAGCTTAGTACTAACTGCCTAGCCGAATCTTCTAGTGCGAGGCCGATGCTTTGCACGAGGTGTCGTTTGTTGAAAAGGGAAGTGAACATAGAACGTGATCACGTTTCGAACTTACAATAGAGAATAGTTAATAAGGATGCTAAGATCGATCGTTTAGAGACCGAGATTGAAGATCTTCAGTCCAAACTGCATCGCTACGAGACTTTTGAGTATGTCCCCGAGGAAATTGATAATCTTAGGGCGAACTTAGCTCGGTTCCAAGGTATCACCGCGATAAAACATTGTTGGCCGACAACTTAGAGAGTCAATGTGGCCTACCGAGACTTCGTGTTCGAGATTTGCATGCATTGCCTCCTGGATCTTGGGGAGAAGGATGCTTTGCGAGAAGTGTAGCCGAGAATCCCTTGGAGAAGCTTAACGAGTCCAAGAAGGTTTCGAGGAGTTGGAGTGGGTTCGCGCTCAATTATCGTGTTTGCGGATAGCCCACTCCCGACAGAGGGCCGAATGGAGTGATCATAAAAGTCTTGCCCCACTAATGAGTTTAACGAACAACGATATCTAGAACTTTCTTCAAAGATGTCTTCTCTCGAGTGTAACTTGTCTGAGTCTGAAGAGACCATTAGAGTAGTTGCCCCTTTGTTGGAAGGTGGTGTGCCTCGTATTGTTCTTTCCTTGTCATTGTCTTAGTGTCATGTTATTGTGTGGATCGACCGTCCTTGTTGTTTTGGCAGCCGAAAGCGAAGAAGGCGGCATCGTTGGAAGAAGAGAATGCCCGATTGAAGGGGAGGGAGTCTCAGTTTCTCGAGCGGGTGGCCACTGCCGAAGCGGCGTCGATGCAGCTGGCGCAAGAACTTACTGCCGAAAAGGCGAAGTTTAATTATGAGCTCGTCTCGAAGGTTAAGGCCGGTATGAAGGCGGTGCTTGATAAGAAGCGGGCCGATGCCGCCGCTAAGAAGGCGATTCCCGGGCCTGTTCCTTCTAAAGAGTGAACATGTATTTTGCAGTCATTGCTGTCGCTATCTTACCCTTTCCCATGGGTTGTAATCCGCTCGAACACCTTTAATTTCTCGTAAACTTTTAATGGGGTATCGCGTCCCGATTTGGTTGTCCTTCTTTGCTACCGACGCTATTATGCATGTTACCGTTTTATTTATGTTATGTTGACGATGTGTGGTTTATTTTTGGCGACCTAGTTACGTATGCCTGCATAAATAGATAGATTAATCATAAATGTCGTTTACCGCCGAACACACTCAACAAGGGAGGGTCATCGGGCCCAATTCCATGTCCCGATTGAGGTATCTCATCACCGTATTTCAAGATCTAGTGGAAGGGTAGTTGGTCTTTCCTAATTTTTATGGGATCGATATCCCAAGAAGTTATCAATTAACCTTCTTGGGCAAGTGATTTCAGCCACTTGCGAGGGGAGCAATGTTGACTGCTCGATTGTCGAGTACTCATGCCTCAACAATCGGCCACTGGTTTCCAACCGCCATGGCCCTAGGACTACCTCGGCACTTGCACACTGCCATCGCCCCGAGTTCGAATAGTCCGTCTTAGTGTAAGTCGCCCCGGCACTTGCACAATGCCATCGCCCCGGGTTCGAAACGACCATTCAGACGCACTTGTCATATTTCCAACCCCACGTGGCCTTTTATGGAAATAAATGGCAAGATATCATACCTGGTTTTATGGATGATATAGCTTTAATCGCGTAGCATTCCATGGTCCACTAGTGGAGAAAGGATTTTAAACCACTTCCTGGGTTTTAAAGAAACGACTTCCATGGAGTAGTAGTACTTATACGAGCCGTGAGAAAAAAGTAGTTTTTTTGATAAAAGTTAAACAAGTTCCAGCCACAAATCGTTATATCGGGGGTGTTTTTGTAATAAAACAGGGCTCATTTATCGAGTATAAGAACCACTGTGAAAGCAACTACTTTCTATAGCCCCTGTTACAGACGATAGTACCCATACATACCTTTTCAATCTCTCGTTTCTTAACTCCTTCATAGCACACGAGATCCCCTTCTTCCGGATAATATCCCTTTTTTCTTCATCCACAGATCGTGTCCCCAAATCTTAAACTCGTTACTTTCATCACCATTAACAGATCAATCTGAACAAGTTTTCTACAATCTTAATTATTATTTTGTTCCATTAACCAAATTCAACAAAAACTCCAAGAACCCTAGATTCAAATCCACTTTTTTATCAATAATTAGAAATCAAAGTTAGAAATTGAAGACGAACCTCACCTCTCACATCAAAGATCGAAACTCACTTGTCCAAAATCATAACTTCACATAACCCGTATCTCAAAATCAAAAACGCATGTATCAATAGAAATCTAAAGAAAACTTTGTAACCGATTAGTTTTCTCGCTCACCCAAATCATCAGTACTATTAATCTTGTCCTTGATTTTTAAATATGATAGACTTTTAGTATCATTAATGATTTAATTTCTCTCATCTTCTCTCGATTTTGCAGAAAGGGTTTTTCCTTATATATTTTCCCTGCAAAACAACTAATTAAGTCTTCAAGCGGGTTGAAGATGTCTTCTCCTGGTGTAAGAAATAAAACCCCTAAATCAAATTGAATCTTCTCTTCTGCAGTAATGATAATCTCAAAAACCCTCATTTTATTTTATTGTTTGATTCGCTTTTAGTATTTGAAAACCTTAATATACTTTTGTTCTATTGAAGCTTTGAGTGTGATGATCGAACAAATCTTGTTGGTACTCGTAAGGTAGTACTTGCTTTGTAGATTTGATTAAAGGATTCGATTTTATTATTTTTTTTTTCCGCAGATAAGCTAATGTCATGTCGTAAAGAGGATAACTTTGAATTTATCGATTACCTTTCACCATATGTTAGTAAAGGTGTTGAAGCTCGCAAGAGATTCGGGTTTATTTTAATTTTTAATTTGGGTTTGTATTTGTAGTAATCTCAATTTATCTCTATCATTTTTGAATATTTTTCGTTTTATGTTTTAGATTGAGATTTGTTTTAAGTTGTATGTCCCTAACTTGCTGAAGCTCATTAATGGTATTAGGTTGTTTAGCTTTATAGAGTTTTAATTTTTCTAATCCTAATTCTCAGAGAGACACTACATGTTTGTTTAAATGTCATGGCCAAGTTCTTCACAGCACCAAGGGAGATCAATGTTTTTTGTTGTCCTTAGTGTGCAGCTACCGTAGGTCCTGTATTGAGTTATGTTTCACTTATAATGCTTCAATGTTTACTCTTAATTAGATTTCTTAGGTTCTGTATTGAGTTATGTTTCACTTATAGTGCTTCAATGTTTCACTTATACTCGAGTTCGAACTCTTCATGACATAGTTACTAGGAGAAGAGAATGAGGATATGATGGTCGTGATTTAAATTCATTTACGTGATGATGTGCGGAGAACAAGAAGTTGAAGGGGAAGAATAAATGGTTGTAGCTTACAGCGAACTAGTAATGGGCTTGTACTAACTAGTTATATTTATTTTGCTGAAATCAAATATCACACCATGTCTGCCTTAAGTCATTTAATCGTGCCTTTCATTTTCTTTGTGAAGATGGTGAACCCTTGAGCTTAGTGCTACCAGTCACTACAAGTTTCAATTGGTCGTATGATGATTAAGGAATAGTATTCTCTAGCCTATCCCCCGGTTATGCATTGGCGGCAAATAGCTGTTTGAAAGGAGTGGGGTAAGTTCTCTCGTAGGGATGTAATTTGTTTCTAGAATAGAGAAGTGTCTCGATTTATTTGTTTCCATTGTAATCGTATTGTTATATATCATCGTGCCAACTATAAATATAGCTAATCTTGATTTGACATGGATCGCATGAGTTTTCATCCAAGTTCGAGCGGTGTGTGCTAATTTTTGTCTTTTTTAAATTAACAAAGTGAATGACATTCTTTGGAGCTATAATGAGATAGAACAATGAATTTGGTGCAAATAGAAACGTTACGTCTTGTAGTTCTGATTGTAAAACTTAGCACTCAAAAAAAAAAGGTATTAGCTTACGTACTTAACTCATTCTCGACTTATTTATGATGTTTACAAAATAGATATTAGCTTACCTACTTCACTCATCTCTGAATATATATCTTGCTGCTTGTAAGCTCTGGAAGGATGTTTAATGTCTCCTAAGTAAGAATGCCAGGCTCTTGCACACATTTTACATGTTAATTTCAACATCAATTTCTCCCAGCTTTAATCTTTTATCCAACCTAACTACATCCTGATCTGTAATGATGTTTGTTCCTTTGTGGTGTTATAGAAAAATGCATATGGTCGATAATAAATGCTTGACATCAAAGATTTGTGTTGTTAATCGCAGGAGATATCTTCCTGTAGACTTAGCGAAAGGGGTGCTGCATGCACTTTGCTTGCAAGCATTAGGCCAGGTACTATGTGCGAACAAAATGTATCTTATGTGGTGTTTCTTTAGCAGGACTAGTGACCCTAAAGGACGTTCTACGAAAGGTCATTGGACAACTGAAGAGGTAATTTCATGACACATTAATGTCTATGCTTATTCTCAGAAACTTGTACTTGTATTTTTCTCTGCTCAGTTCAAAAACATTTCATGTACTTTCATGATTTTTTAACTTTGTCATATGACATTATTGTTGTGTCTATGCAATTGAATGTATAAAGGGTCGAACAAATGTACAATGCCTACATCGGCGGAAGACGGTCTTGAATCCGTAGATTTTTAAAGGTCCTTGGTCGAAATTTTACATGGAGAAATTATGCATATCAAGTGCAGAGGATATTGATAAATCCAAAGATGACGTTGTAAGTAATTCAACCGGTATTTGGTTTCTAGATGATCCAACTTGAAGTTGTTGCGATCTCCGTTCAATAAGTGGGACTCTAAAATTTTGCGTTATGCCATGTACCAGCTTCTATATGAATATCATGTTATAATTTTCTATTTTGTTCTTTGACTGATAGTATAGGCTAGAATTGAGCATTATCTTTTTCCTGTGGTAGAATCTAGATTATACCTCTTTGTGGTTGAGTTGCTGAAGTTCTTTTGTCCATGAACTTCATTTCCGTTAGACCCATTGTCATGTACACTCTTAAATTCTAAGCCTCCCGAGTCCCTGACATGTGAATCATCAACTTAACTTTTATGTTGTTGAGGTTTAAACTCAAACCCCTTTCTCCATCTTCTTTGGATAATAAAATAGGTGGTGTTGATAGGAATTTTGTTTCTTATGACTGGAATCTAAGTATTTTAATCATGGTGCATACTTGGTGGGTGCTTTGATTGATTTTAAATTACTCAGCCAAAGAAATATCTTGCATTAGATTCGCATCAATGCCTTGATGAAATATTTTACTCATAGTTGCTCTCTAATTTTCGTTGGAAGCTTTTAGTTTATAATCAAGGATTTTGTTGTTTCAACAGGGAAATTTTGGCCTTAGTATGCACTACTTTATGCAGGCTATGCACATGCAATGGACTCAGTTGCTCAAAGATATCTTGTTACTGTTTGTGGCAGTGATGGTGAGTCCACTTTAGAAGAACTATCGTCTTCCCTGTTATTAGAGTTCATATATATAATAGTATAGGATTATGTAACTTCGACATATACTCTATTTCTGCTATACATAATTGAAATGTCTTGGAAGAAAGTTATAGGTTATGATAATTGATTTGTTTGTTTTTTCCTACCTAATATGCAGGTGAAAGAAATTCGATGCAAATCACCGTTATCGTGTTTGAAACAAATATATGGTCTTGTTACTCGTTTGGATGAAGTTGGACTTTCAACATGTAAGTAGTTTAGACCAAAAGAGATTATTTCGTGGTCGGGCATTCGAAGTTGCATATTTTGACCACTTAGTTAATGCTTTTATCCTCTATAAATTGATGATGATAGGAAGGTTACCATGATTTACTTTCCACAAACGTTGTCTGATAATCATCACAATGAGTGGGTAGTATTGATCTGCATTTTTGTCGCTAGCAAATATTTCTGTTTCACTGCATTTTGTATGCTAATTAAAACTGCATTACAGGTTTAATACTAAAACTCCTAGTTGATCGTAACAACCATCCATGTTTCACTGCAACTGTATCGTTATATATCATCGCGCCAACTAGAAATATTACTAATCTTGACTTAAGATGGATAGCATAAGTTATTTGCATTTACAACCAAGTTTGAGCATTGTGGTGTGCTAATGTTCGTATGTTGCTTTTCTAGAGTTTTGAAGTTCAACAACGAATGCAATTCTTTGGGTGGTGGAGCTACAACAGAAAGAACAATAGATCTGGTGTAGCTAGAAACACCAGTCTTGCAGTTGGATTATAAAACTTGCATCTTTCACAGATTGTACAAGCCTAGCACTACAAAAAAAATAAGTATTACCTTACCTACTTAACTTAAAAATTTACAAAAATGTTTGCAAATTTTTAGAAAGATCCACTATAGCTCCAATCAAGCTTTAGCAACTACTTATGCCTTGTCCCATGTGAACACTTATTTTGCATAACTTACGAATAAATATCTCGGAATATTTATTCTAATGGTAACAAACCCAGGCTCTTTAAAACATTTTACATGTTAATTTCAAGATCAATTTCTCTCCGCTTAACATATTAAATACTTAAATGTGGCTATATAGCCAACCTAATCGCATCCCGATTTGTAGCTTGGCCGGATAATGCATCTAATAGTCTAGCTCGGTTGTTATTTGCAAAGTGAACATTTAAAGAACTATGATGCGAGCATGTTATGTGGAATGAACCAGAATAGGATAAGAGGAGTTGTAGCTAGTGGTGAACTGTAACAACAGCTACAATGGGGCCAAAGCTTGTCGCAAGACAAGCTACATAGAGTCATCGTGGTTAAGCTGCAAAGGGGAACTTCATCCAATTTCACATTTACCTGGGGTACCTTTCTTTAATATTATTTCTCTTATGTTATATGACACAGTCTTGTGGGTTGAGTGCTAAACTATATGAAGATATTTGAAGTATTTTTGAGGTTTAACGTTGTTGTTAGTGCTGAAATTTTCATATTATAAACTTTGGGTGATTTAAAGTGACTGAATTTGTACATTGAATCTGTCATTCAATAAAAATCTTTATTTGGGTTTTGTTTTTAATTTTAGTTTTGATCTTACTTTTGATTCAGGTTGAATCGGCTTAAGATTCAACCTGAATCAAATCCCTTTTTTTATAGAATATAATCAAAATAAACTACCGTGACCATCAATTGCTATCACATAACCGTTGAAAACAAAGTGGTTTTTTTAAAGAAATCAAGGAATGTGAGACACGGTCGTTTTGGAAAAAACCACTCCAAAATTAGAGCCGAGGAACACGATCGTTTTTTGTTATATTAACTCTTGTACTAGCAAAGTGGTTTAACTTCCATTTTCCACTAGTGGTCGGGCTCGTGTTCCGTCCGGTTTTAGTATCTTGTACGCCCTTTCACCAACCTTCTCAACAATGGTGTAGGGTCCTCCCCATCGTGCTGCTAACTTTCTGCCTTTTTTATCACGTTCATAACCGGGTAGATCCTTCAGTACCAACTGCCCGGTTGAAATTCTCTGGGTCGAACCCGTTTGTTGTATTCTCGCCGGATTCTTCGTTGATAATTTTCCATTTTCTGCAGGGCCATCTCTCTTGTTTCTTCCGGATCGTCGAGTTTAGCTAGGATAAGATCTGCCGAGATGTTTCGTCTCCATGCTTCGGTTCTTGTGGTGGGTATCATTGCTTCGTGGGAAGGATGGCTTCGGTCCCATATGTTAACATGAAAGGCAATAATCCGGTTGCCTCTCTTCGAGTTGTCCTATATGCCCACAAAACATTATAAAGTTCTTCGCACCATTCTCCATATTCCCCGTCAAGCTTCTTCTTCAGGTTATCGGCGATGGTCTTGTTCGTGATCTCGGCCTGTCCATTGCTTTGGGGGTACAAAGGGCGTAGACTTGCTCTTTCGGATGTTGTAGGTGTTGAATAGCAGTGTCGATGTTCTTGCCCTGTAATTGTTTCCCATTGTCGAGACGATTGCCGCCGGTACTCAAAGCGACATATGATGTGTTCCCGATGAATCGGAAAACATCTCGTATCCCGTATGTGTTTCAATGGAGCGGCCTCAACCCATTTAGTAAAGTAGTCGGTGGCTACAATTAGGTACTTCCTCCGCCCGATCCGACGTGCAATGGTCCCACGATATCGATCCCCCATTTAGCAAAAGGCCAAGGGCTGATAACGGAGTTTAATGTTACCGCCCGGTGCGTGTATCTTTTTCCCAAATTTTTGGCATTCGTAGCGAGATTTAGGGCCATATGCCTCATGTCCTCGTTCATGTACGGCCGTAAGTATCCCATGGTTTTAGCTCGTGCCGCTAGGCTACGGCTGGAGCCGTGGTTTTCCGCAGCCCCCATAGTGCAATTCGTTGAGGATCGTATGCCCTTCTTCTTTACTCAGGCATCTTAGTAATGGTCCCAGGTATGACTTTCTGTATAGGGTGCCGTCTTGAAGTTTGTACGCAGCTGCTTTGCTTTTGATTTTGTTGATCTCGGGCCGCCCCTTGGGAAACTTTCCTGTTTCGAGGTATTCGTGAATCGGTTTCCTCCAATCATCGGCCCGATATTGATCATTAGTGGTTTCCGTGACATGTGCGCCGATATCCATGGTCTCGGGTACTGAAGGCATTAAGACTCTCATAACTCGATGCCTTCGACGCTTGAATCATCAACATGGAAGCAATGTACGCCGTGGCGTCCGAGTGGCGATTGTCCTTTCTACGAGATATGCCGAAACTTGATGCTCGGTATCCGGCCGATATAGAATTGGACGAGCTCCCAATATTTCTGTAGTAGAGGGTCATGTATGGGGTATTGCCCGCTGATTTGTCGGACAACTAGCTGGGAGTCGCTTGTAAGCCGTACCTCTTGGATTCCCATCTCCACTATCAAGCGCAAAGCATGTACTACCGCCTCGTATTCTGTGACATTGTTAGTTGCTTTAAACTCAAGCCTAAAGGAGTGGACCATCTTTTCCCCCTTTGGCGTCGTGAAGACCAATCCCAAACCCGATCCGTCTTTATTGGATGACCCATCCACGGAAACCTCCCATCGTGTCGGGCTGCATGGATCGAGCAGGTCGGACGGGTCCTCTTGGTCTTCCTCCATTCCGGGTATGTCTTCTACTTCATCTTCGTCGCTGATGGGGAAGTCTTCCAAGAAGTCGGCCACTGCCTGTGCTTTTACCGCTGTTCTCATTTCGTAAACAATGTCGAACTGCTTTATTTGTGCATTCCACTTAGAGATCCGTCCCGACCTGGCTGCATTGTTGAGTACTGACTCTATGGAGGACTTTGTAAGAACCCGAATCTTGTGGGTTTGGAAATACGTCCGAAGCTTCTGTGTTGCAAACACCAATGCTAATATTAGTTGCTCGATCCTGGTGTAGTTCCTCTCGCTGGATTCATGGTCTTGCTTATGAAATACACCAGCTTTTTCTTCCCCCCCACGTTCTTGACTAGTACGGCTAAGACCGATGGCGTGACCGGTTTCCCCAAGATATAGTGTTAGTATGTCCTCGGGCTCGGGTCTCTCGTAACACCCCGGTAGACTCGCGAGATGTTGCTTGATTTTTTGAAATGCTTCTTCACACTCCCCAGTCCATTTAAACTTCTCTCCTTTTCTTAATGTCCCGAAGAAGTCCTTGCACTTGTCGGACGACAAAGAGATGAATCGCCCTAAGGCCGCCAAGTTCCCATTTAATCATTGCATGTCTTTGGTCATTACAGTGATGGCATTTCCACGACGGCTCTGATTTTATCTGGGTCGGCTTCAATTCCTTTGTCGGTGATTATGTATCCTAAAAACTTGCTCGAGGTGACCCAAAAAGTGCAATTGGCCGGATTTACCCTCATCTTGTATCTCCTCATGGTTTGAAATATGCCTCGGAGGTCGTCGATGTGGTTGTTGGCCACATTGCTCTTGACCATCATATCGTCCACATATACCTCAATGGTGTCTTGTATTTTGTCTTCAAACATGTCTTCCACCAACCTTTGATAGGTGGCGCCTGCATTTATCAATCCAAATGGCATTTTGGTGCAGCAACACAATCTTCTTGGTGTGAAGAAGGATGTATGCTCTTGATCTTCGGGGCCGAGGTATTTGATTATATCCCGAGTATCCGTCCATGAGTGTTATCGCCTTATACCCGACTATGGATTTTACTAGATGATCGATGTTGGGGAGGGGGAAGCTGTCCTTTGGGCATTCTTTGTTCAAGTCACTATAGTCGATGCAGATTCGAACGCCCCCATTCCTTTTGGGGACTATCACCATATTAGATATCCATTGTGGGTATTCGGCCTTTCGAATGATTCCTGCCGCGTGCAACTTCTTCAACTCAGCCTCCACCGCCGGTTGTAACTCGGGTGCGATTCTTCTCATCTTTTGTCCGATAGGTTTGAACTTGGGGTCTATCCGTAGGTGGTGCGAGCAGGACTTCGGGTCAATTCCTTCCATATCGTGCATTTGCCAAGCAAATATATCCATGTGCTCCTTCAAAAGAGTTGCCAACTTTCTTGAGATTGTTCATTTTCAAGAGAGACCCTATTCTCACTAATTTTGGCTCCTCCTCGGTGCCCGTTGACTTGTCGGGTTGGTTCTAGGGCCGAGAAATTTTGCTTTGGTTCGCCGATTGTTACCGGCTCGTGATTGTTATAAGGTCTCTTTCTCGCCGGCTTCATAGGTAGCGATGGCTTGTGACATTACCCTTTCAGCTCCTCTCCCGCCTTTATTTCCTTAGACTTGTTCTTTTCTTGTCGTTTCCTTTGACCGCCTCTCTCATTCATTCACAACATCTATCTGCACGCACCGCCTCGCCGCCTGGGAGTCGCCTAGCACCTCTACCACTCCTCGATAAGATGGGAACCGCAATCTTTGATGATAGGCCGGGCGACTCCCTTAATTCCCGCAAGCCGTGGCCGACCTGGCCGAATCGCCGTATGGTGACACAACGTCGACCACGCAAAAGGTGGTGAGTGTGTCAAGGAATCCCTCTCCGTCCGAGACTCGGGAGGGTGACTTCTCCTTTGGTACCGTCCACCGCACCGTTGAAGCCGTAGATTCGATAGGTTGACGAGATCGGGATGTCATCGGACAATTCCATCCTCTTGAAAGTGTCATAGAACAGGACTTCGACCGAGCCGCCGCTATCCATTAATATCCTCGGACGCCCCATTCCTCGATCGCAGAGTTATTACTAAGGGATCCCCATGTGCTTGGCCGTTTAATGGGACGTCTTTTCGAGAAGGTGATCGGCTGCATCATCCATGGTTCCATGGGCAGGGTCTTGGCCACACTGAGGATTTCTTTGCCCGATCGATCCCTTTTATGAATTCTCGAGGTGATACCAGTGTGATATGGTGTTGCAGGCGAACTGGGTTCCACGATTGATTCTTATTTGGTGCACTGGGACGTCGGGCTGAGCGAGTGTCGGCGGTGTCTTGACGAAATGCCGTAAATATCCATCTGATAGGGTGTAGAATACATCCTATTTACTATCTATTGTTTATGCTTTCTTTGCTATTTTTCTTGTAAATTATGTATTTTACGCTTGTTTTGAGTTTTGTAGCTACTTTGGAGTCACACGGAGGAAAAGAAGAAGAAATTACTCTATTTGAGACAAAAGGGCAAAATTGTCATTTCAAGGGCGAACACTATCTGGAGCCCAGCCAAGGTTAAGGGCAACTCTTTGGAAGAGCACTTTAGACAAAGCCAGTATGGTTAAGGGGTTACCATCTAGGGTATCCCTTATCGCTTATCGATGGGTGTACTTATCATTGGGGCATCCCCTAGCGTATCCATTGGGGTGTCGTTAGCCATCCCCTACTATGTCCTAACCCTACATCTCGAGAACCTCTCCTCTTCTCAATCATTTTGTAAACCTGAAACGGAAATTGAGAGGAGAAAATAAGCAGCGACTGCTGCTGTTGAGACAGAGAGAGAAATCGAGAGATAGGAGATTCATTTAAGAAGGTAGTGATTCTTTGGAGAAGAACAAAGTGACGGTATGAGATTGAATAGGTTCTCGGTGGTACTTGTTGATTTTGAATCCGTGAGGTTGCGTGAGATTCAAAGGATCGAGATTAAGAAATAGGCGAGAGAAGAGAGCCGCCGATAAAGATGAAATTAGGGTTTGATTATAGGGATGAAGCTCGGTAAAAATGGGTTTATGTTGAAAAGGGGGATTTGATGTTGTCATTATTACTTCAACCGACTAAACAGAAATGGGTTCGACTTGTTCGTGGGATTAAGAAGATGATTGAGGTGGTGAAGGTGGATTGAAATTGGGTTTGTGTTGGTAATGGTACTGGACTCAGTGGAGATGGTTGCTGAAGAACTTAGAGATGAAGAAATTAAGGTTTTAAATGGAATTGAAGGTTGCAGTAGCAGAATTGAGTAATGGTGGTCGCTGTTATAACAGTGGTGGTAATGAAACTGCAAATTGGAAGTTGGGAACTGTTGCTGCTGCTGCTGTCAAAATTGTGAGATGTTGATGCTGTTAGAATTGCAAAAGAGGAATGGGGGAGATTCAAGGGTTTTGAGCATTGAGAAGCAGCTGTTGTTTGGGTAACGGATTTACATGCAATGGTGGTACTGAGTTTGATTGCAGCTCAGATAGAGCAAGGTGGTGCAGGACAAGGTGCTTATGGAGATGGTGTATGGAACTGCAGGTGATGTGCTCTGGTTTGTGAAGGTTGAGTCTGTATGTGAAGTCAAGGAAAATGTGGTGTTCAATGGCTAGTAGGTGGAATTGTGAAGACCTGTTGCTGCTGTTACAGGGGATGGAGTGTTGCAGCTGTGGGCTAATTGAGACTGAATGCCTGAATTACGTTAGATGTATGCCTAGGTGTGTCGCAGGAACTGAAGACCAAAAGAATGGCATGAAAATAGGCCGGAAATGCTCAGAAAACAGGAGGCTCTGGCTGATTTTCTACTCCGACGAGTCAACCCAGTGAGTTCGAGCCGTAATAAATCATCCAGTTAGACCGAGTCAGACCAGCTGTCTCGGCTGACTACCTCTTACTTGACCGGCAGTGATTTTCAGGTGGCCGGCGACGACTATTCCGGCCACAATACCAGTTTTCCGGCGAGCCGAAAATTCCAGAATTTTCTATGGACTTCTCTCATGGGTGTGAAGACTTGGACTAGGAATTGGATGGAGAATTGGGCTCAAACTTGGAAAGAGAAGATGGAAGAGTTGAGAAAAGCTTGGATTTGGAAATTGAATTGCTAAAGGAAAAGGATTCTATTCCTTGGAAGAGTTGGAGAATATTGAAGCCTATAAATAGAGAAGTTTTCTACATCTTTTACACACCTCTCTACACACACAACACTTTTCTTTTCTTATTCTTTGTGTGAGCTCTTAAGCATGAGTAGCTAATTTTATTGATTGAGGATGAATTCCTAGTTCTTAATATATGTTTTGAGTTTTGTTTCAATTCTATCTTGAAGTTTTTCACATAATTATCGTTTGTTTTTACTAATAGGAATGATCTTAAAGACATTCATGGTTGATTGATAGATTGTTTAGGTGGCCAACTAAATTGATTTGTTAATTTGATCTATATCTAGTGAAAGTTAGGAGATAAGTAATCGTTTCTTGACTCTTTACATAAGTTGCAAACACGAGACCTTGCGGAGGGATTCCGTGGAGCAATTGTGTGTAGAAACAATGCTAGAAAGTGAACCAAGCGAACCGAGTTTAACTACTAGTACTAAACCTAAATTCATAAATCTTAATGCATTCGAGGGAATTACATCTTGTAAGCGAACCTCAAGGTGGTTCTTTTGGATAGAATCGATAACTAAGCGGACTTGTTACTCAGTGAAATAAGGGATTTTGGGGCTAGCTAAGCGGACCTGCTATCCTACGGTTGGTGATAATTTGTGACTAATAACAAGTAGAAAAGAACATAACTTTAATCATTGTTTTGCAACGAAGAAGGATTCCTTGATCTTGTCTCTCTTATTGATTTCAACTTTAACTTTTAATTGCTTTCTTTATTTTCTTTGCTTTTACACCCCCTTTCGTGACAATTTTTACAACTAGAATCTCTTGCTCCTCGTGGGAACGAACTTGACTACACTATATTACTTGTTAATTAGGTGGAAAATCTTGAATTAATTTGTTGTGGTTACGACACGCATCACCATCTCGGATTAGGTGCTGGACGATGTATTTCACTTCCCTACAATCGTTAGTCGAATGGCCACGGAACAGGTGATAATGGCAGAACTCCGGGTGGTTCCTCGTTTCGTCGAACTTAATTCCCCGAGTCTTGGGATATCGGATATCATTCCTCTTTTCGACTTCCTTGAATATCTCTTCTAATGGTGCATTTAATGGAGTATAAGACCTAGGCTCATGACGAGGCTTCTTTCCTTTCTCGACCCAAACTTTTTTGTTTTCGCCCTTATGCTGAGTGCTCGGCCTTTTCTCAGATCGCTTCGTGGCTTCTCGCGGGGTGGCCTCTACTGTGGCGCTTGTCTCTTGTATTCCTCTATCTTGCGCTCCTTCCTGAATCTCCTCTAAGGCGATGTAGTGCTCTAGCATCTTCCGGATCTCTCTTAATGTCTTAAGCTTCTCAGTGTACATTGCTACCCAGATGGGATCCGACTTCCCTAATGAATTCTCGAAACCGAATATCTGTTGGTCGACCGATACCTTCCCAATGTCCGTACATAACTTTCTCCATCTGTCCGTTAAAGAGCGCAATGGCTCCACTGAATCTTCGTGCCGAGTGAACGACTTATTGACTGCGGGCCGAGCTATCTTACCGTTATGCATGTAAGTTTCAAGGAAAGTCTCTACCAGACGCATAACTCCCAACGTTCATCGAAAGTGTAGAACCAACTCTTCGCCTCGCCCTCCAAAAAACTTTGGGAAGAATTTGAACATGACCACATCATGATTCTTCCACTATAACAAGGACATGCCGTACATTTTGATGTGCTCTCTGCGTCACCCGTGCCATCAAACCTGGATGGGAAGATCGGCAACGTACACTTAGGCGGAACGAGTCCGATCCAATTCCCCGGTAACCGGTATCTTCTGGGCTTCGCTGATTACTTCTGCTAACTTATCGTCCTCGTTGTTTCCGGTCAGTTTTTTGACCATCTGCTCGAGTTGTTCGATCTTTTGTTTGGTTGTCGCATCCGTGCTTGCATTGGTCGCTTCTTCCTCGGTCGAAGAATCCTCGGCTGGCCCATACCCTCCTCTTGGACGATTAGGGTCGGGTATGCGTTCTCGGCGATGATCCTCTCGACCTCGTTCACCTGTTACGGAGTTGGTAGTTTTCATGTTTTAAAGCTAGGTTTCTCCTTTGCAGTTCTCTCATTAGGTATTCTTGCCTTCTTTGGCTCGCCAATATAGCGAGTAACATTGGGTCGGTGATTTCATGGCTAGAGTGGCCATTCACTTGGTGTCTGTTATATTAGGGGGTGCGAGTTGGAGGTCTCGTCGAGAGAACGAGAGGGGACGATCGGAGGCTGCGGATAGTCGTCCCCCGGGGGATGTCCCGATTGTGGTCGCCCTTGCCAAATGTACTCGCTTTGAGTCTCTCACCTTCTCGTTCTAGTTCTTGCTGGTACTCTATCGGTTGTCTTTCTCTCCCTCGTTCCTCCTGTATCGTGTGCACTTCTTCTTCCTCCTCGGTATCCACGATGCGGTTATTCCATCTTCCATGTCGTCCTCATTCCCTCGCCCCACCTTGGCTCGGGTTAATCCTCGACATCCCGGTGGGAGATCGTCGTCTCGGCCTAAATCGACCTCCTCGTCGGACGGTAGTCATGCCTTTGATTAATGCAGAGTCTCGCCCGGTTGTTTGGCCGATGATCTTCGTGTCGGGAATCCGTGAGCCCTTCTTCCACACTAGATCCCGCCGTGACTCGGTTTCTCGGGATCCCGCCGTCTGGAGGTGCTCGCCATTACCTTCAATATCGTACTCGTTCCTCGGCCCGCCCCTGTTCCGTACCTACGTCGACCAAAGTATACAACACTTACTTCAACTGCTTTCGAAAAGTTTAAGGATAAAGTACGACGATTCTAGCAGTGTAAGGTGGGAAAAGTTTTTATAGTACACTTCCATTTACGCTAGCGTGTTGGTCTCAATGATCAAGTCGTTTTGGCCGTAAATGACAATCTTTGAAAAGTCAGTCTCGACACATCGCTTTCGGTACTTTCCTATGCATTAATCATTATTTGTCCTAACATTCCTAGTGCCAGAAGTCATTAATCACCCGTACGTTAAATCGGAAGATTTCTTTCTTGGCGATGATGGATAGTAATGACAACCCCCAACAGCTGCTGTGCTGGTGGCCTTCCTATACTAGTTGCCAGAACTCCCTGGAGACGGTTGAACCGTAGGATTCCTATAGTTTTCTACTAATGCTGTGAGGCTTTTAGTGTAGGATCAAAATGAGATTCGCCTAACGAACCTCTCACTATAATCCTTCCAGCCATAGTTTCCGAAAACTAGACTCAATGATTCTGAGTTAGTCTTGCTTCCACCATTATTGTGCTTTGTTTAATTTGCTAAAAAAAAGGTTTAAACGGCGAAACGAGTAAATGAAGACAAATGTAACGATATCTATCCTTAAATCATGGAGGTAATATTTAGATGATAAATCTAGCAACCTATGCGTTTCGACGTTAGAGTCTTTCGCTTAGCATCAACTATCCTCAATAGATGTTGATAGGAGCTATTGAATCTCTCTTTTAACGAAGTTTGAATCAATAGATGATGGCCAGCGAGATGGGATTTCCTTCTAGCTTCTACCAACATTGAAAGATGTTATTACGGGAGCTTACGGATCTTCCAATAACTCTCTCGAGGTGTCTTAAGCAAACAATCCAGCTTAATGAAACAGTCTTGACGACTTTGTTTTAAGCGAAAGACATGTTTTGCTAGGAAAACAAAGATAATAAACAAGAACACGAAGCGAACTTATATCAATACTCAATAAGGTTTTTCTAGGAAAACAAAGATAATAAACCTCATAAACTCGCCTACCAACACTTTTAACCAAAAGAGTTTCTCTCTTAGCGTCAACTAGCACGCAATGTGACTTAGGAGCTTGGATTTTCCTCTTTTGGTAACCGATTTCAAGGTATCCGAAGATGTTATACGTTCCCCTTAGTCGGCGCCAGAATGTAGATGTAGAAAATCCTACTACTACATCCGAATGAAGTATACTAAGAAGTAAACAAACAAAGGCATCAAAGAACACAAGATTTACGTGGTTCGGTATGATTACCTACGTCCACGGGGGTTAAGGGATGATCTTATTACTTCACACAAGATTACAAGGATCCAACACACACAATAATGCTCACAAATGCCTAATACTGCTCTCCTTTCTCTCTCTTTTCTTTCCAAAGAATCCTCCCCTCTACCTTCCTACACGATCCCTATTTATAGCCACAAGTGGTGATACATCAATATTACAGTGTTGAGCCTGGTATAGCTTCCTGGATGTTCTTCTCGGGCGACTTGCTAGTGCCTCGGTCGATCTCTACTTTTTCTCGAGCTGAGTCATTTAGCCGAGTGGTGTCATCGCCCGATGTCGTCCGTTGGGTGGATATGATCGGCATCGCTCTTCAAATGCTTGGTGAGTCTTGTTTGGCCGAGCTTCTCTTATCTCCTTACCGACCCTGTCAGTGCATTAATTGTCCTCGAACTCGACGAGCATCACATCAAAGCTTTTTCCCCTCTATGTCGACTTCTCGAGCTGTCTCTGTTCCTCTTTCCCCGTGCCCAGGCCTGATGAGGTGATTCAGTGCTTCTAGTACTCGTTTCGCCTGGTGCGTCCTTAGTCAGGATGGTTCCACCTAGCTCCGTGGATTATTTGCACCTACAGATACCAAGACCCGCATCTAGATTATTCAACAGATTACTGTGGAATTTCTTGTGGACATCTGCAAACCAATTTGTTTACCATTTGAAATCACTATATTTTAGGATATGATATATATCTCTTGCCTTTCTTTTAGATTTTAATTAGGATTAAAACATATTAATATTTTTTTAACATATATACAGTTAACGGTTGGTTTAAACCGACCAATAAGATCAATTTGTTTTGTGCACACTCGCTAAAGGAGTGTGCACAAAATTGGACTCGGAAAAGTGTATTTCTTTTTTGATTTTACTTTGTTTTACCATTTGTCCAATTTCCAATGCGAGATATAAACTTGATTGTTATAATACTCATGCTATTAAATTAAGGGTATAAGTGAAAAAAAAAAACTTTACGGAATTAGATTTCTGCCTATTTAATGGGACAAGAAATTTTCTGAACTCCGCCTATATAATAGGAACGGAGGGAGTAAGTGGAAAAGTCAACACGTACGATTTTAGAATGGTTTCTAAAGGTAAGAAATAAAATTTTATGAGATTTATCAAAAAAGAAAAAGGAAAACAAGGTAAAATAGCGCGTCTAATAAAAGTTGCAATTGCTGTGGGCACGTGCTTGTGAGGGAGCATGGCAATCAAAGGGTGTTACTTGTCGGAAATCAAGGTGCTATTAACAACCGAGTTTTGTCAATTCATGAGGTGAAGTTTACAAGGATAATTGATAGGGGAAAGCCACTTTACAAGGATATTTTTACACCAGACTCGGGATCAAGTACTTTACACTAGTGGAAAAAGGGCTATCGAGACGCAATGAAACGACACAAATAATATATCCTAATACAAAAAACTGAAAAAATACATGAAACATGTGATGCGTGTCGTAACCACAAAAATTAATCGAGACATTTCCCACTAATTAAATAAATAATATAGCGGTAGTAAGGATCGTTCCCACGAGAGTTGTGTAAGTGATATGTTATTTAGTTCAACAAAATAATAAAAAATACTAAAAAGGGGGGATTGGTTTGATTATAATAAACAAAAAGAATAACAAATATAATAAAGAGATGATCAAGGAATCCTTCTCCGTTACCAAGCGATAACTGGATTAGTATACTTATCTATCTTCATTAGAACCATTCATCACCAACCGTAGAATAGCGGTAGCTCGGTTCTATCCCCAAAACTCCTTATACCACGGATACAAAAGCTCTCCAATATCAGATTCAATTCAACCGAACCACCAAGTAGTATCTCACTCAAGGTGTAATCCGATCGAACGCTTAGGCTTTGTGAATTAGGTTGATCCCGATGTAGTTAAACTCTTAGCTCAAGATTCACTTCTGATGTTGTCTTCACTCGAAATTGATCCACGAGAATCCCTCTGGTCTCGCGATTTCTACTTGTGTATGAATTATTCGACGATTACTTATCTCCTAACTCAATATTAGCAATAGAATGATCAAAAGATTAATCTAGCGTTCACTCCAAATAATCTAATTAATCAATCATAAACCCTAGAAATAGTGAAAACAAATGATTATGTGATTAAAACTCCGGACAGATTTATATAACTAATAAAGCTTCACGCTAGAACATTGGATTCATCCTCAATCAATAAAAGTTTAGCTTCTCATGTTTACACCGATTCCCGGTTTCCCCTAAAGGGGTAAACCCTAAAATATTAATGAAGAACAAAAGTGTATTATGAGATATATCATATGATTTAGGTTAAGAAGTGTCTCTTATATAGATGTCCAAGAGTAGAAGTGCCCATGCATCAATTCCCGTTCGAAGTACGTTGCCAAACTCTAGCCATATTTCCATAAGCAGGTCACGGCCAAAAGAGTGGTCGTAAAAAGAATTCTTCGCAGCAACTAAGTCAGCTGGCCCAACTGAAACAAACCCACCCCATTCATTAATATTTGGCTTGTCAGTTCCACCTATTTCTTCTTCCCTTTCCACGGCTAGATTTTCTATCTGTAAGTTCTCCTGGAACTTTTCCTCTAATTTCAACTTCTCAATCACGGCTGGGTTTTATATACGTAACTCCTCCTGTGTCTTCTAACTCATAATCGAACTCCATATTCTCACATCAGCATTCGAGAAACACCATCGTATAGCTCAACTTTGTCACGTCCCTGAGTTCCATCTCTTCTCATGTTTTCCATCACCAGCTCAAACTCTCCTTTGCTGCCATCTATCACCATTACCTACTTAATTCTCTCGATCATCAAACCATCAGTAGCAAATCATATATAGTCACGAGTTATCCATCCCCTGTTTTCCATGATTATCAACACACTATCAGTCACAGAATGATACCACAGTTCGGCTCCATCTAGCCATCTGAGTATAGTGGCAGGAAAGCCATGGCAACAACAGTACTGAACTCAAGCTTCCATCATCGTCACTGCCCAGATCTCAAGTTCATCTACTTCCTGCTCGAACTGCACCTTGTAAAAATATTTCTATAAATATAGAAATATCCTGTGGGCCCATGTAATAACTTTGGCTAATTAAGAATATTGTTAAATATTCGGTTACCATTCTATGGGATTAATTCCTATTATCTCTTCTTTGATGGACGGTCGAGATCTAAGGCTAATACTAAAACCCTAGGAACTTGGTCCTCTCTATACCTATGAAAGGGAAACAATAACCATCACTATTGTATCCAAGGAATTACCAACTCATTACGATTAAGGTCAAGAGAGAAACCAAGACCTCCATAAGGTATTACGGCTACCACTGGTTAATCAACTACGGATGATGGATTAGCGCTACAAGGTATTTTCCATAAACTCTATTTGTATATTATTGTGTGATAATCATGAAGTTCAACGATCATAAATTAACAATATATAAAATAAAACTTATAGTTGGCATCTAGAGCTTGAGTTTAGAACTCGTGATTATCCGTTTACGATGTGCAATAATCGTGTGGTTTATGATAATGTGAATTTACCCATCACAATCAATAAGTATTAGTATCATCTACATATACAGTGTGTTGGTTAAATTTTATATCAGGAATGAATTATTATTGATCAAAACGAGGGGAACGGCTAGAGGAATATTTTAGGGTTTGTTTTTTCTGCAAGTGTAGAAGAGACGGACTTTCTAAAATGGGCCTGTGGATACTTGGTTAGAGAACATTTTTTTATTAATAATGGGTATGTGGGCTAATAACCGTACTAGCTCCGAATTAATGTCTAATAACGGCGGGCAAATTCAATTATGCATTTTCATGTGGGTGTGAGTCAACTGCTCATGGAGTATAAAAATCTTTAAAAAGCTAAACTGGTCCATTTTTTGTTTTCCTTTTTAATTGGCTATGATGATTAATGGTGTCAGTGTGTCGTCTGTGCCCTAATGTAACGGCATGTTTTGCCTGTATGAGAAAATTAAAGAATTTGGGCCTTGGCTTAAATGGCCCGTTTTGCTAGCCTCCAATTCCTTTTTTGCTGGTTAAGAGGTCGTGTCCAATTACGGTTCAAAGTATGGTTTAAAGTTCAGACCAGTTCATTACGAACAAAATTATAAATCAACTAAACCAATTTTGATGACAACGTTGGCTTTTACCTTAAGAAATGTAAACTCAAATTCCGTTTTATTGAAATTATTAATAATTTAGTGTATAATCTAAAATGATTTCTTATCGAATTTTATTATAAGTTTTTACCATCAAAACCGGTTAGGATAAGAATTTTGGATTTTGGTATGTGAACAATCGTAGAGAGGTTCTCCCTAAAGTACGGTGAACCAATTATTGTAATGCTTCCGCTTTATCGAAACAATAAAACGATTTTTTTATCGAGTTTCATTATAAATTTTATGATCAAAACCATTTTTTGACACCATTAAATTTGTGTGTGCATTATGATATGTTTTGTGTGCTTGTGCATTATGGTATAGTTTCTCTCACATTATTATTTTTCTTTAAACTTTATGGGATTATACTTGAAATTATTATGGGACTCTTTAGTTATCACCACAGTGATGCTAGAGTGTTATATCTCAATATAATGTTATTATAAACATGAATTTGCAAACCGTAGTGTAGATTTTGCAGTTATGGACATCATGTGATAATGGCATTATTTTATTGATTGGCTATCACCACGGTGATGTCAAATCATTTTTGGCCATGATCACAATTTTTTTTTTTCAAATATTTGTAATATTGATTTTCCTAAATATATTAGAACAGAATTTACCCACAGGAAATTGGAGTTCACATATTTAAGAAAACATTGACTGATATGATTGTTGATCATACATTATAGATATGAAATAATTTGAATCTTGAGGGTGTCTTGTGTCATTATGTTTCACTTTTCTCCCAATGTTGATGATAATTTCAATTGTACGTATAAAATTATTGTGCTTAAGATTCTTAGGTCACAATTCTTTAGTTATCACCACGGTGATACTAGAGTGTTTTATCTTAGCAATAATAATAATTTTATTGTAAGCACGAATACGCTGCCGTAAAGGCAAGGTTTAGTAGTTATTATGGCATTATTTGAGTTGTTTGGCTATCACCACGGTGATGTCAAATAATTTTTCCAAATCATAATCGTTATCATGTCAAGTGCTTATAGTATTGTTTTTCTTAAATGTATTAGAACAACAATTACCCACGATAATTTGAGTTCACATGTTTAAGATAACATTGAAGTGTACAATATCTGATCATACATTATGGTAATTAAATAATTAGAACATGATTTTACGTTATTTCTTAAAAGTGCATAAAAGAAAATTTACATAAATTAACTCATTATCGAGTTGAGTAACCTATTACGAATTTTTCATATTTTCATGAATATTTTTATTATGTTGTCCAAAACTTATTGCATCCTCTATGAAATTGAGGTTTTATTTTTGATAAATTTCTCCATATTTCTGAAAATGATATTCATTGACTATTTAACACCTTTCATATTAATTCATCATATATCCGTTATTTATCATGATCTTTAAGTTTGTATCATATTTAAATGAGCAATACATCAAAGAATTTTTCTTCAACGAAATTTCATTATTGAATTATATTTATAGACTTGCTTCATGCTCGATTTTGGTTTAAGAAAAGGTTCATTATGTCTGGATATTTTTCGATTATAGGGTGTTGATATTTTTTCACAATTTATGTATGGCATGCTTTTAAATAAATGTTTGTGATTGATGTTTTAGGGTTACTCATTATTATTTATAAGCGACTAAATTTATGATCAAATCAAGTATGTCCACATCATTGAGTGGGACTGTGCAATATCACAAGAAAAGTTAGTGTGATATTTGCAATTGTACATGTTTGTTGGATAGTTTAGTTATCACCACAGTGATGCTATGCTCTTATCTGGTAAGTGTTGTATATTTTGAGTCCTCTTAGTTTGATTTAACGATTAGAACAATGTTGCTCACAAGTAGTTTTTCTTCACACGTTAAATAAGCATTAAGGTTATCTAAATGTTTCATATACATGTGAAATAATAGCCACCCGCAGGTGACTACAATTCACATTATATTAGGTTGAACATATTTAGAATTATTGGAGTTTGTTAATACATTTTAGGACGTGAGTTGCCCACAGGTGATTCTAGTTGTAGTATTTGACAGACATAACGTTGAATTATGAGAATGTAAAATATACACAGATATTTTTCATGTATCACATTGTTCCTTGATAAGATTTTACCCACAGGAGAATCTTATTGAAGGTATGTAACTATTGTAAGCTTAATTGTCATTTATCTCTATTATAAATTTCAGCTTCTGTTCTTATTAATTGTATATTATGATTATTCTGTAGACTTTTAATTGTCCAATTTTTGGAAGATAAAATTGTTAATCACCTGATGATTTTTCGCTTAATTGTGTAAATCTATCAATTGCATTATGAATCTCAATCCATGGATGTTTTATGGAACATTCATTATTGAAATTGAGAGGCAATTATAGCTAAAGTGAAAAATCATGAGGTCTGACAAAGGTGGTGAATATTGTGAAAGGTATGACAAAACAGGATAATATCCTAAATCTTTTGCATAATATCTTCAAAAGTTTGGAATTGTTGATCAATACACAAGGCCAACTTATCCTTGGCATAATGGTGTATATCGAAGGGCTAAATCATACTTTTATGAAAATGGTTAGAAGCATGTTGAACCATGCATAATGGCTACACATTTGTGAATGTTTGTTCTTTATGTAACTGTGTAATTTAAATAGATTTCCATTAAAGCAGTTTCAAAGACACACTTTAGACTAGAAAGGCTTGGAAACCTAGTTTAAATCACCTTTAAGTAAATGGTTGTTCAGTTGGAGGTGAGGGCTTACATTTCAAAGAATGAAAATTGGATTTGGAAACTATTATTGGTTCATTGGTTTTCCTAAATGATCCAAATGGTATTCTTTAACGTTCTAACCGTAGTATGAGACTTATTGAAACCGAAAATATAAATTTGTTAATGATGGCATAATCAGTGGGAGTACGTGGATATATCTGTTCAAGAAATCATGATAATGATCCCTTTATTTAAGATTTCTACAGATATTGTGAATCTTCTCATTATCAGAATGTTAGATAATGAAAGACCACAAATTACTTATCCAATACTCCATAATATAACTCTTTTGCCAACAAAGAATTTTTTTTATAACAACATGAACCAGACATTAAGAAGGTCTCAACATAGATTGAAAGAAAGTTATTCATGTTGTTTCAGTGATTTTCTTACAAGAATTTATTACATTTTGATATGGAATGGCAAAGACTCGGTTTTAGGTTCACAAATATTATGTGTAATAATTTTGATTAATGGATTGATGCTATGTAACCAAAATCATTGGTTGAAATTCAAGTCTCGGATATTGTTTAATTGCTCGAAAGACACAAATCGGTTGTATGAAAGTGGGTCTTTCTGACCTAATACGACTGTAATAGCAATTTTAAACGGTATAAAGCAAGACTTATTTCCAAAGATTTTACTCTGAAATGACGCATTGATTATAAATAAGTTTTTCTCTCATGTCAAAGAAAGACTTATTCAGAATTATCATAGTATTATTAGTAGCTCAGTATGACCTAAGAGTTGCATTAATTAAATGTGAAAATAGCCTTTATTAATGATAAATTTTTGTCTACAAATTTTAAAAATCAAAGTATGAAATTTAAGCAGCCTCCCATAATGGTATATGAAATTCAACAAAACTATAAATGTTTCAAGTTTTGGATGAAATTATTACAGGTTTATGCATATACCTCAAGATCAGTGGGAGAAATTCATACAATTGGTCTTGTATGTTAAGACATACTACCTACGAATAGTGATCTTGACTTTATGCATATCTCTATATTTTTTGAAATAAAGGATATCAATGAAGCTTACCATGTGATAGTAATATCATATGGATTACTAAAACTCTCATATAAGGCATATATCTCTTATAAATAGAGAACGAGACAGAAAATAGGGAGAAGAAGGAGAGAAAATTATATTAAATGTGTGTAGAATACAAAGGTTTAAGACTCTATTTATAGAGTTAGACACAAAAGGGCATCCCGATGTCATGATTCACCTAGATATTATTAACATAATTACACGTTTATAACACTCCCCCGATGACATTGTGTCTAAGCTAATTGCCTCGTTAAAACCTTGTCAGAAAACCCAACGGGACAAAACCTTTTACTATGACGCTCCCCCTGATAAGTACTTCAGTTAAATCTTGGCTTGCAAATCTTCGAGTCAACACTTCCCAATTTCGATAAACGAATTTCTTGAATGCTGGAGATATCAATGCTTTGGTGAGAAATCTGTCAGTTGATGAAGTCTTCTTTTGTGTTAGTCTTCTAATAGTGGTGTTCTCAAGTCTTCATGTTTCTTTCAATACATTAAGTACTTCTGTCTTGGATTGCTAATTTATTGGAGATGATTTGCATAAAGAGTTGATTTAGTTTCCTCAATAAAGTGCCAAGATATGAATACCTTGTCATACGTGAACAAAAATCGTATTTGTGAGAAGGAAATCCAAATTCTTAGGAGATGACTAAGTTGATTTGGTTCAATCAAATGTGGGCATCCACTAAACAACCAAAATTGATACAACTCCCCCTTGGATGACCATCATGTTGAATTAAATTGCCTCACTAAAACCTTGCCAATAAAAACCCAATGGGAAAAAAAAAATTTGGAAGAAGGAAAAAGAGCACAATATCAACATTTTGAAAACAAAGGTTAAATGTCAACGACATGTTGCCTCGTTAAAACCTTATCAGGAAAACCACATGGGACAAAACCTGAATGAAGGAAAAAGAGTACAATTGTTGACAAAAATATGGATGCTAACCCAACAATATGAGTTTTACAGTAGACAAGCATTAAACAAATAACTCTAGTCTATCTCAAAGAAGAGTTTAAGCTAGCATAATTCTAACTGCAGATTTAAGGAAAAAATAGAATAGATGCTGCTAAAGCGTGGATTTTTGTGTTTTTAAGGACTCCTCAAGATACCTATATATAAATTTGATATCATCAACTAATTAATCTAAATTCTTGGTTTCACACCAAATTTCTAAAAACACATATATAAAGGATTGTTAAACCTGATATAATCGAGTCAGGTGGCTGCAGTTATAATTGGAATCCTTTTAGGATTATAAATTCGAATATGTTCTCCGAGTACCTTGTATGAATGCAATACGAGTCTTCAAGACTACCACGCAAAATGAATCATATAGGGAGAACAACGTATTTTTTAACCAATCCTCGGTCCGAGCAAAAATAAAACCCTTAAAATCGTTTGTACGAAAAATTTCTCGTATAACGCATTATGACTACACTAGCTTTGTAATTAATAGGCTTGGCATTTTTTAAATGTTAATTTTTGGATCCAAACATGTGTCAATCGAGAATTAATCCAAACTAATTTGGATTGCATGCCAACCAATCACTTATGTCGATATTTCTCTGCGAGAGGGGTTTACAACCACCATCTTTATTAGTTCGCAGCTACTTTATATGAATATTCGACAACATATTATCTAATGACGATCCTACACAATTCTCAAGTGTATGCATATCTTGAAAAAATATTCAAAGAATTCTTTAGTACCAAATGCCATGAGTGCATTATAATCTCCCCATCTTCCGGTGAGGAGATATGAATTATGAGAATGTAGATCTTTTTGATATACTCTATTGGAGCACTATGTAGCCTCTTATAAAATTCTACGTATATTATAGATGTGACTGGAATTTCCTTCCAAGAGGCATAATCTTATTAAAAGCATAATAAAATATTTTCCACGCCTTATTTGAGATGGCAGCCTTTTTCGATTTGAGCATGATGAGAGAGAAATATAACTTTTAAGTTAATGAACACCAACATCTATTAGTGTGTAGTCTCCCCCCTGATTATGGCGGAAATATTTTCATCTTATTTACGAAAATAAGTTTCATATATAGAGTATTATCTGATTAATTCGAGACATATACTCATTATGAAATATGTCTTTCGACATAAAAACAAATGTAGTCTTAATAGTCATACATATATGCCATCAACCATGTATTAATTTTGGAACACCAAGAAAAATAAAATAGAATAAAGATGATATGTCAAAACCAAAAGTATTAAAAATATGCAAAGAAATATCCTATAATTTTGTAACTTCAAGAGCCAACGAGATAATGGTTTAGATTGAAGTTAGGACACTTTCTTTTATCAAAAGAAAATTAAACTAAGATCCATATAGTCACTACAAGGACTAATAATTTTGGCTAACAAGCCGGGTGCGCACCCATTGATCTTTTATGTCCTACTGTATCTCAACATCAGTTTGAACAATCTTAATTTAGGAGATTAATATTAGGAAGAAAGAAAATTTGCTCAATATCCATTAGGAATGCAGCAATTGGTGTTTGCAATTGTGAATACGTAGTAACCAACCTCATCCTTTAAGGATCCATAGAAAAATCTAATTCCAATTGGTTTAAATGATTCTTTTGAGAAGAATAAAGAAATCATTATCGTATTATTTGTAGAGAAAAATCTACTTTTTTTGGTTGATGCAGATTTCTTTGAGGGAATAGAAATCAATAATTAATATTGGCTAAAAGTCCTTAGAATGCCAATTTTTACATCTCATTGTGGAAAATTGATGGTACAATTAATAAAATTGTATCGACAAATAATAATAAAAACAATATTGTCGTTTTCAGTATCGCATAGTCAACTTTGTAGCTGACGATGGTTTCTTGCAAATAAAATAAATAGAAACCATAAATCACATGATCTTTGTCTAATGGACAAAAGATACCAAATTCAATTGGCGTAGGTTTTCAACCATGCACGTGATTAGTTACCGTAAAGGTAATTAACTTGCGATATCACCAATTTCACAAAAGAAATAGAGACTGTAAACCATCTTTTGATGGATTTGTTTTTTCTTTCTCTGTATGAAAAGATTAGAGAAGAAAGGAAATCGAACTTTTTGACAAAGTTGATCACCCAAGTCCCATAAATATAGACTATGTCTTTTAGGACTAATCAATGAATTTTAATTACATCCAAAGAGGATAAGAACTTCTAAAATAGCCCGTGGGTTTGCGAAGTTATATAAAATCCATAAGATGGAGTAAAGGATGATGTATAATACACCACTAAAAAGAACCTCCTCTTATACTGATGGATGAAATATGGATGAAAGCATTCATCCTCTGATCCAATACTCACCGAGTCATTGATATTAAAAGAAAAACATTGACATCATTAATAACTGCTTTAAAAAAAAGACCAAAGGATCAAACAAACCAAAAAAAGACGAACATCAGTCTTTGTTCACAAAGTTGTTTCTTTCATGCTCGTGCACAAACTCCCATCAGTAGTTTTATATGGTATGGCACCGGCAACCCTATGACAAACACCATACAAAATTTATTAGAAAATAAATTCTAACTTGAAAAAAAAAAAAAATTTAACTAAGAGAGAAGGTAAGTTGGATGCGTCAGTTGGTAGAACAACGTGCGTGATAACGTCTTATAAATAGAGAACGAGACAGAAAATAGGGAGAAGAAGGAGAGAAAATTATATTATATGTGTGTAGAATACAAAGGTTTAGGACTCTATTTATAGAGTTAGACACAAGGGCATCCCGATGTAATAAACGAGATTCACCTAGATATTATTAACATAATTACACGTTTATAACAATATCGAATATTCAAGGAATTTTGAGATAATAACATATTTAACTTGATTTTATTTCATGTTGGATAGAAGATATAAATTTAATCTTCATTACGTCTTAATTCTGATATGAAACTTATAACAAGTTGTTAATATGTTAACTAATTGCCTAAAGAATCGAAGAACAAATTACAGGAAAGCTATCAAGAATTTTGAGATACTATTTTAACTTATGTCTTATAATTAGTTAGAAAACCCAACAAGAGTTGATTGGGTTTTTCAGACTTCAATTTTTGTGGATGTATGGATTTTATAAAGGAAGAATCCATTAATACTAGTCCCACAATTGAGTTTGAATATTTATGATCAAGCGATACTTAGAGACTTAAGGTTTGTCTCTACATTGCTGAAATTTCTTGTCTTAGCTTGCGGCATTAAAGCACGATATGATACAAAAGGAACAAAACACATGAACCTTGAGTATATATGCGTGAATTAGAAATTAAAACAATAGTTGTTCATTTACCTCTTAAGCACAATTGCATTCGGAGATGCACTAATGAACAAATACCTTTTAAGACCTCTTAAGAAAAGATTAAAATCTTAGGTGCTGTGGGAGTAATTGATTATTGAATTCGGCTAATTTATGTGCTTATTTTTGAAAACTAATTGAGCTCTTAATAATGTACTTCGAATTTATTTTTGTATCCATATTTAGTATACACTTATGTGAATGGATGAATGTTAAATAGAAATTGTCTTTCTTTTGAAGACATAAGCTGGACCATTATGATATCCCCATTTAAGGCACGATTAAGTAAGTTTCTTGTGTTGTGGTACATGGAAGGGAACATGTTGATAACGAGGACAATGTGCCACCGCCATGACTTCATACGTGATTTGCTTGGTTAAAGTATTACGTTTAACCATTAAATTTGTTTAGCAATTATGCGCGCTTATGTTTTTCTATAATTAACCTTTAAATAAGTTATCACATGGACAGTGGGAGAATGTAATAACTTTGGTTAATTAAGAATATTGTTAAATATTCGGTTACCATTCTAGGGGATTAATTCCTATTATCTCTTCTTTGATGGACGGTCGAGATCTAAGGCTAATACTAAAACCCTAGGAACTTGGTCCTCTCTCTACCTATGAAAGGTAAACAATAACCATCTCTATTGTATCCAAAGAATTAGCAACTCATTACGATTAAGGTCAAGAGAGAGAAACCAAGACCTCCATAAGGTATTACGGCTACCACTGGTTAATCAACTACGGATGATGGATTAGCGCTACAAGGTATTTTCCATAAACTCTATTTGTATATTATTGTGTGATAATCATGAAGTTTAACGATCCTAAATTAACGATATATACAATAAAACTTATACACCTTCCCTGAACGTTCGAGCTTCATTCTCATTCACCAGCTCCATGCAACCACCAGCCATCAATCGTTCGAGACTCCACCACTGCCATCAAACACCTACTTCGTCCAACAGCCATAGAAAACTCCAGTCACCACATCACCAAGACGACATAAACGACCTGAGCTATAACAACTCACTGAACCCAAACTCTCCTCATATATCCTAATTACCGAGCATCATCAACACTGCCAGCGAGCTGTACCTATCAGATACCATCTCCACCACAGCACCATTCTAGCTCTCCTTCTTGACGACATATCCATCCATTAATCACCATCACATTCTCATCACTGCCATGAATGTCATCATCTCTTGTGGTTGTCAACAACTCCAAACTCCGGACTTCTTCCATCAACGCCAAGCTCAGTCCTTAACTTAAAGGGTAATGGAAGCAACACAACTGCTCATCTTTCTCTCAGTTCCATCATTGTGGCAGCAAAGAACTCAAGCATCATTAATTGTACGTTATCCATCATTCTATCTCTGCCAATGGCTATACGACATTCACTTCCATTATCGTTACTGCCATAGTTCATTATTCCCTAATTCCATGCCATACAACTTCAAGACTCCAGATCAATCCACTCGAGTGTCTCCTTCGTTCGACCACATGAACCACCCAAATAGACTCCATTAACAACAACATTTTAAATGCTTCCATCTCGAACTCCATTGATACTAAGTAAATCACCGCCATCATTGGCAGCAGCCCAACATTCTTGATTTCGTTCAAAACCCATGTTCTCTAGACGTCTCTTGAAAATCCATGATCTTGTACCGATCGAACTCTCCTGTTCGATCACCCAATAGTCCCATCTTTGAAGCTTTGCACCTTGTCATCATGGAGGCGCTGATGAACTTAAGAAATAATAATTGATATAATCATCGGTCATGCAAACCTAATTCATTAATGTTTCATGGCTGCTTTGAGTAGTTCAGGCGTCTGCCTTCATGAATTCTGTGCTTTGATATCTTTCGCAACTTTGGCTTGCTTAAAATGCTTGTAAAATCTTCATACGACGTCGGAATGACTCCAATCTTTCGCCATTAGCTTCGTATTTCCGTCCTCTTCGAGTTGATGTAAAGGACTCCCAGATTTGAACGAGTTCCACTTGGTATTTGGCCCTTCTCCGCTTGCGGCTAACTTCTTTTATTTGAACAATTAAGTGCATATTCACTTCTTTTGGATGATTCACCTAATGAAACATAAATAAGGGAAAAAAAGAGTAATATACAATAATTCGCAAGAATATATAGCAATTAATAGCATGGATTTGACACGAAATATACGCAAAATATGCACTTACCAACGTGTTGCTGACTAAAGTCAAAATGTCGTTGTGTCGGGACTTCCGTTGACTTGCACCACGACGTAGGAATAGCGTTGATTCCCTGGAGAGAGAAAATATATTACCTCAACCATTATCATATCTAACCTAAAAGGAGAGAGAAAACCTTATCTTCTCCGCCTCCATTACTCGTTCTTTCTCTTTCTCCTTCTCCTTTTCCTTTTCCCTCACCTTCACTTGATTTCGCTGAACTCTGCTTTAAAAAAATAAAAAAAATTCCATCTCACTTCTGCTATCACCATAACACCACCACTATGAGCTAAGCTTGCAGATTTTTTTTTGGTGATTGAACATTTATGTTGGTGATTCAAGTATAAACCCTAGAAATTCTTTGAATTTGTAATTTACGAGAAAAATCGGAAAACTCGAATCGGTTTTTGTAAAATAAGCCCATAGAGTGGGAAAAGGGGCTCTTCCACAGCCTAAATTTTACTCCAAAGAAAAACCATTTCTTTTTTATCTCTCAAACCCATCTGCTATATCACGAACAAATTTTTATTAATCAAAATCATTTTCTTCTTCATGTCAAAATGCATCTCGTTATCTCAATAAACCAACAGATCTTCATGGACCAAAAGAATTAACAAATCTCCAATCAATCTAGTCCATGTATTTGATGATTCTTGTTCTTCTTTGGTATTATCTAGATCCGTAAAATTATCAGAGAGAAAAAGGTATAATCACTTTCTCTCTTTGATATATACTGCTCAATGAGATTTAGGTTTATTATATATTTATTTTTTTTAGAAATGACTTTTATTGAATAGTTTGTACTTTGATTAAATTTGGGTTTTGGGTTTTGTTTACAGATTTCTGCTGACGATGGAAGGTGCTTTTAATTACACAGGTAAAAACTAATTTTGCTAGCCTTTTGTTTGTGGGTGAAAACGGTTTCTGTTGTTTTCGGTAATTTCGTGTGTGTGGGTGAGAAACGAGCCTAAACCCTAAACAATGTACTGCACGGGAGTACTTTTGATTCGAGAGATCAATCTGTACAATCCTGGCGTAAACCAAGAAATGGTCGTTCCAGGCTTGCTTCGGTCACAAAGTCAAGGAGAAGGGCTGGTCTTAGGAAGGGAAGCGAAGAAAGTGTTGAGACCACAATAGTTGATTCTGAAGTGTGGGTGTTTTGTGACTTGTATCGAAAAGTTGAACTGGGCTAGTCAACGAAAAGCTATCAGATGATTTCTGGATGTGGTATTGTTCTCCTGACCAAAACTTGTTTTTTGGTGGAAAATAGGTGAGACCTATTTATACAAGTCGCAACAAAACGTACCCTGGTCTCGTAGGAAGTGGAAATGATTGAGTGGTGGAAAAAGGGAGTAAAGGGTAATGCCTGGAATTTATGTTTCCATAATGAAGGATACGTTTACACCATTACTTCTTGCCATTACTAACCGCCCCGCTTTATGACACTTTCCTGTAACGGGCATATTGCACGCCGCACGCTGTAAACCGCCAGACCAATACCCTGATGAGTATCCCCCAGTTTGTGACATGTTTTGATGTCTCGAGTGTTTTCATGGAAAACATGTAGCACTTTGCTACATGTGGCGAGTTAAAATTCAAAGGCTTGCCGCAGGTAAATAACATATGTAATGCTAGGCTCGTTTTGGCTAGTCGCCTAAAACATGTCACGAGCTTGCCGGCTCGGTGGCGAATTTCGATGGCCGAGATTGCATATTTTGAATAAGGGTAGCCGTTGATTGTGGCTACCTTGTGTTGGCGCCTGATAATGGTGCAGTGGTATTTTGGTGTACGCTGTGGCATTGCGGCATGGCTCATGCATGCTAGTGGCACGGTGGTGCAAGTGGTGCTCGGCGTATCCATGGCCGCTGGGTTTAGGCGGCTGGTCGCCTAAAAGTTGCCACATGTCCATCAGTTCGGTAGGGAACTTGGAAGGCTGAGATTGCATCCGAAGAGGAAGGGTAGCCGTCGATTATGGCTACCTTCTATAGGCAGTGGCGCCTTTAACGCGCATCGGCGGCGTTGCAGCATGGCTGGCATGGCTCGTGCATGCCATTAGGACATTGCGTAAGTGGAATAGCCGCGCCTATGGCCAAATCTGGGATTTGGTGTCGTGACCAAATTAGGGTTTGGCACTGCGGCCGAAATTATGCATCGTGGCCAAATTGGGATTTGGTGTCGTGGCCAAAATTAGGGCTTGGCGGCGTGACCAAGGCTAAAGTGGCTCGTGGCATCCTATTGCGGCAGGGTGGCATGTTGGCATGCCAATTAATGTTGTTGCGGCGGGCGCGTTTGGCTTTCCAGTTAGTATGGTGGCGCGGCAGGGTATACGTTTGGCCTTTAATGTATGGTGGCAAGTTTAGAGCGACTTGATTGGTCAAGAAAAGGGGGCGGCCAAACATAAGGCGTGGCCGCACCTCTAGTGCTCGTGGCGCGTTTAAAGTGACATAATTGGTCGATAGGAGAGGGGCCGGACAAGCATGGGCGTGGCTACATTTCTGGTGTGAGTGTGGCGTCTTTAGAGCAATCTAATTAGTAGATAGGAAGTGGGGACGGCAAGCTAGGGAGTGGACACACTTCCAGTGCGCTGTGGCGTATTTGAAGCGTCCTGATTGGTCGATGGAAAGGGGGCCGACAAGCAAAATGGGTCCGGCCTCATTCGGAATGCATGTGGCGCATTTAGGACGACCTGATTGGTCGATAGGGGGTGGGGCCGGAAAGCTATGGCGTGGCCACACTTCCAGTGCGCTATGGCGGATTTAAAGCAACCTGATTGGTTGAGGGAAATAGGTCCGGTTTAGGATGGGGTGTGGCCAATGACAAGTGGCGCCAGCTGGCCTAAGGCATGGCCACGCCTCCCTTTGCTGCTGCGGCTCCCTGTTTTCCGATTCTGTGCGAGGTTTTACACCGGCTATTCCATGACGGATTAATTACCTAGTTTGCTTAGGCTTAATTTTGACAAGCAAGGTCTGGTATACTGTGCGAGGCGCGAAACCCTAACTTCTGCAAGTTAGTCAGGACAATTGATTGAATTTTATGTGTTGACACAGAGTTCTATTAAGTCCATTGTCAGAGTGCAGCATGCTTTTCTGATTGAATACCTTATGCAAAGACCTTATCCTTGATATTTGGAGATTCGTGCTACTCTGCTACGAGTGAACACAAATCGTCATGCCATACCAATATTAAGGGTTCATCCGGAGAATATAGCATGAGAAGGCATCAAAGGAACTTATATTAAGTGAATATAGGCAAGGCGCCGAAATTTACAGAACATCTGGGATGGTTGCTACATTCACCAGTCTGGATAAATTTCATCTAAATATATTGAACGACTCAATAAATATGTCGGTGGTGAGGTTAGAACTCACGGCACCGTTTTCTTACAGAGTCACATCAGATACAAGGTTTTACGATTTTAACCCTAAGCTAAAAACCACCATCAACATTAAGTCCCCTGCTTAGCACGTAACAGTGGCATTGTTGCGGGGTAAGCATGAGATGGTGACAGACAAGAGTAAAATCGAAAGAGCAAGACGTGAAGAGATTGCCATGGATATTCAACTAACCTTTGATGGAAGGTGCGAAGAATCCATGATCCTAGTATTGGCGGTTTTGCATAAATTCGGCTTGGCCACGGGGCATTGGCATCAGAGCTGCAGCTTTGACTATTGATCGGCAGAGGTGACATTGCAATTCGATCCGCGGGAAGGGCACTGGTTGGTTATGTCCGTAAAGCGGTGGATGTCATCTGGTTGGCTGGCCAGATCACATAGAAGCAGAGATGACACGGCTGGCTCCTGATTTGTGGAAAGTTTAATGGCGCCGCTTTGAACGGCTAAGATGGCGCTGCTTTGGCTAGTGAAGATAGCGCTGCTTTGAACGGTTAAGATGGCTCTGCTTGGGCTGTCTAGGACATGATCAATGGCGCCGCTGGTTAGGGCGTGGACTGTTGACGCTGGGAGTGGCTTGTTGGCGCTGGCTTGGGTGCGGCGCTGGCTGGTATACGGGCTTTTAACGCTAGCTTGGCCGTGGCCTGTTGGCGCCATGGAGCTTTGCCCAGTAGGTCTGGTTGCCTCTTCCCGTGTATAACCCAAAACAAGAAATTTTCCTTCATTCAAACTCCAAAAAGTGCTATGCAGCGTCACCTGTCCTCTTTACCTCGTATTATTGGCTTTGTTTCCGCGTCTTGGTGCTAGTAGTAGAGTGGTAGAAATAAAGCGAAGAGCACCTGATTGTATGTATCTCCGTGTTTCTTCTTTTGTTTGCTCTTCTGTTGTTGGTGTAAACCCTAGCCATAGGCATATCTTCCATAAACTCGTAGAAATACTTCCACATGAATTATTCTTCTCTGGTAGCAGTATTATAGTAATATTAGCCACCACATTAATAGTAATGAAGCCAATTATTATGCAAAGTAGACATGCACGGGCGAGAGGCCTCCATTGATCCCCTTTCCATGAAAAACCTAGTTTTAGGGTTTCCTTTTCCTTCCGTGGACGTGAGAAAAATTTCAGTGGAGCACATTCTCTCTTTTGGCACACTTCTTGTGGCCAGACGCAGTTTTGGCCAGGGCATATTTCCCGCAGTAAATATGGCTTGTCGAAACGAGCATCAGTCCCCACTCCTTGGCTATGCGTGTTCCCTTTGCTATGCGTGCTATGACTTGCGGCCAAAATAAAAGTCTCCCGTAGAAAACTTTTCATGGATTTTTGGTCATCGTACTTTGAAAAGACTTTCATGCACAATTTTATCCAGAGTAGTGACTTTTCTCTTGTTTTGCTTTATTGTAGTTACTTCAAAAGCATAAGGAATTTTGTTAAGATGTCACCTGAAAGCAGTTCCGCCGCCGCGTCGAGAAGTGCCAACAACTCCAAGCCGAACATGGATGATGAGTTTTTTTACGAAATCTGCTATGATTACAAGGACCCATCCCAAATTCGTGGAAACTCTTCTGACTGATTCAGAGAATGATGGAGAAGTTCAATCAGTCACTCCAGGGCGTATAATGAGGTTTTGTCTTCAGAAGAAAGAGTATCTGGCTTCTCTCATAGACTTTAAAATCTATCATAGTCCATTGCGCTCCTATGGATGGAGTTCATGATGAGCCAAGACCATGTAAGAGCTAATCTGATTGGGGCGCAAATCGTGAATGCTGTCATGGCTTCTGCAACACTTCAAATCCGGAAAGACGCTCCAGGCTTGATTACTTTTATCTCCAAATGGTGTCCGAAAACTTACACGGCTATATGTAGATGAGGTGAGATGACTATTTATTTGAAAAGCGTAGCCGTTCTATTGAGTCTTCCAATAATTAGGAAACTTTACATTGTCTTGTCTGAGGAAGAAGAAATACACGCTGCCTTGGTCACGAAAAGCAACAGGATATGTTCGAAAGAATTATGAGGAAAGGTGCTTATATAATTGTTGATAGTGGCGCTGATAGATTCAGTCCGTGGAACAGTGGAAATGGCACTTGGAAGGCTTGATGGATGGATCACGGAATGTTGAAGTGTTGGAGAGTTGGCTTGACCACGGAGTGTTGGAGCCATAGAGAGTTGTCTTAACCACAAAGTGCTGGATCCATAGAGAGTTGGCTTGAACACGGAGTGTTGGTTTCATGGAGCGTTGTAGGTTGAGTGACTAGTGTTCCTCGTGCTGGCGCGCTGATGGTTCGGTCATGGAGTGGAGATATTGGCACACTACTTGTTCGTCTATGGAGCATGAGTGTGGTGCGCCCAGTCATCTATTCCCGTTCATGGACCAAGGAGGAATCTTTATTCTATTCAATCCCTAGAAACTCTGTTTGTATGAAAAGGGGTATCGACCCTCTTATGTTTTTTGTTGCTCGTCCGGCTCTGTGCTTTCGTTTGCAGCGTTTGGCTCCTCTTTGTCGTTTGTTAGCGGTGGTAGAGCGAGCATTAACGGAGAAAAAGCAATCTCCAATAGTTATAATCAGTAGCAGGGCGAGCCAGGAGAACTCAAGGTAGGTTCTCTCGCATGTATCCACCAAACAGTACCATCGATCTTCTCCAGAATGTGTAATAAGGTTCTAACTCCAGAATAATGAGTATCTTAGAGATGGTGGTTGTGTTGTTGGTCCATCCTTGACTTTAGGTTTTCTGGTGCCTGGACTTTCTGATTGCGAGGATGATATGTTGTGGATGCTTGCATGGTCGAAATCTCCTGGAGCTATAGGGTGAAGTAGACGAGCTGAGAGCGTTCCTTTGACTATGTGCTGCTATCAAGTCTTTAATGACTTATTTTCAAGCGACATCCTTTGAACCATCTTCTGACTCTTGCATGGAACGGGATGCGGAGAGCAGTCCCCAGTTATACTTCTGTTAGATCCGATGGCGTGACCGGATATGTGAATGTATCTCTGTGGCGTACTTTTGGGGTCTTTGATACGCATGTACGGCTTCATGTTGAGAAATTCTTATGGCTCGTAAAACTTTGACAGTGATGATGTTGAAATCGGAAATAACCTGGTTGAGGGCCGTGAAGGCATCTTATTCTGGTAGTCCCTATGTGTAATTATCATGAACCTATTTTCTTGTGGAAGATGTTCTCCTGTTGCATTCTCCGGTAAGGTGGTGACTGTGTTTAAGATTCTAAACATGAAGGAGGTTTCAGTCCCCAGGTCTAGCCTACTTTAATTGCATCGCCTTGAATCCACGCCTATGGGATTTGATACAATCTTATCATACTCTCCTAGATGTGATGCTGGGATGCTTGGAATATTACATGGACAAAACATTATGGATAACGAAGAGGTATAAGTGAGGGAGTTATGTCGTTAATCGTGGCTCCCTCTGTCTCTTCAAGAAAAATGTTTCATCCGCGTTTCTGGAGTTATCTCATGAATGCTTGATTGTTGTCGGGGATGGACCGTGATGAGCAGTCCCCAGTCGCACTTCTCTTTGGTTACTGAAGTTATTTTCTATGAGTAGGCTTGGGATCCGTCGCGGACTCGTAAAGTGTTGCAGGCGCCTTCTAGATAGAGAGGCGATGATATTCTTACGCTACACCTTTGAAGGGTGGATGACCTTGTCATGGCTATGATTTTTGGTTGGCCATGTGTCTTCTGAGCTTTGACAGTTAAGGGATCCCGTGTAGAGCCTCAGTCCCCAAGTATGGTTTACATGTTTCTATCTTTGTAGTGGTTGTTGCTATGGTAAGGCTCTAACAAACGAGCAACAACAGTTCTTGGAAGCAGGTGTGATCGGAAGAGACTACATCGTCGTGGGAACCAAAAAATTGCATGTGCGTCCATGGAAGCAAAGGGATTGGCTGGATGCGTAAGCGAGTAAACTGCCCACAGCCACGAGGTTTGGCGGGATGGATCAAAAAGTGGCCACAACTACGAACCTTGGCTGGTTGTGATCACGATCCTTGACGGGGAGGAGTGTCGACTTCTGGAGAAAACGTTGAAGCAGAGCGGCTCTTGGAGAGAAGCGTTGAAGCGTCTTCTGGAGCGAAACATTGAAGCGGAGTGTCTTCTGGAGAGAACATTGAAGCGGAGCGGATCTTGGAGAGAAACATTGAAGCGACTTCTAGAGCGAAACGTTGAAGCGGAGCGGCTTCTGGAGAGAACGTTAAAGCGAAACAGCTTCTGGAGCAAAACATTGAAGCGGAGCGGTTTCTGGAGAGAACGTTGAAGCGGAACAGCTTCTGGAGAAAAAAGTAGAAGCGGCTCCTAGAGGAAAGTTCGAAGCGCCAACGCAACACGGCTGAGAGCTTGAAAATATATCTCGGCGCTGCACCTTGGAGAAATAAATAGTATTACACACATGCTCCGTCATAGATTACATGGTTTTGTGAACAGAGTCCCCAGAAATCATTAATGCATAACTCTACCAATTGATGCTCGGTCACATTTGGTTTATGACAATCTAACGCCCGAATTCTGAATCCCTTGACTAATCATTCGGATGTTCATAGTTTCGCTCCTTTTGAGTTGTGGCCATGTCTCATCCCGAGCCTTAGAAAACTTCTTGTATTTCCATCAAATCAGCAATGGTAATAAGGGATCGGCTTCCTCTAACTCCCCCAGTCTCTCGTCATGATGGTGGAGTAGCAGCGACTATGGTGACTGTTGGAGGTGTCACACTTGAAGAAACGTTGGGGGTGGCGGCAACGGCTCTGGATCTGGGGACTGGAGGTGTAACGCCTGAAGGAACTTTTTCCTCGCCGCTGGTGTTGACAGGTGGCGTATTAATGCAATTGGAAGAAACGTTAATACCAAGAATAATCTCAACGATAGTACTTTCAGGGTTTGTTGCTGATCCGGAACTGAGTTCTACCATCTTGAGATCAGGATTGAAAACATAAAATTCGAAATTGGAAATTGGCATTGCAACCGAGAGATTAATCTCCCACTGTGGTCGCCAATTGTTTGTGGGTGAAAACGCTTTCTGCTGTTTTCGGTAATTTCGTGTGTGTGGGTGAGAAATGAGCCTAAACCCTAAACAATGTACTGCACGAGAGTACTTTTTATTCGAGAGATTAATATGTACAATCCTGGCCTAAACCAAGAAATGGTCGTTCCAGGCTCGCTTCGATCACAAAGTGAAGGAGAAGGACTGGTCTTAGGGAGGGAAGCGAAGAAAGTGTTGAGACCAGAATAGTTGATTCTGGAAGTGTGGGTATTTTGTGACTTGTATCAGAAAATTAAACTGGCTAGCTAAACGAAAAGCTATCAGATGATTTCTGGATGTGGTATTGTTCTCCTAACCAAAACTTGTTTTTTGGTGGAAAATAGGTGAGACCTATTTATACAAGTCGCAACAAAACGTACGTTTGGTCTCGTAGGAAGTGGAAACGATTGAGTGGTGGAAGAAGGAGTAACGGGTAACGCCTAGAATTTATGTTTCCATAATGAAGGATACGTTTACACCATTACTTCTTGCCAGTACTAACCGCCCCGCTTTATGACACTTTCCTGTAACGGGCGTATTGCACGCCGCACGGTGTAAACCGCCAGACCAATACCCTGATGAGTATCCCCCCAGTTTGTGACATGTTTTGATGTCTCAAGTATTTTCGTGGAAAACATGTAGCACTTTGCTACGTGTGGAAAGTTAAAATTCAGAGGCTTGCCGCAGGTAAATAGCATATGTGATGCTAGGCTCGTTTTTGGCTAGTCGCCTAAAACTTGTCACGAGCTTGCTTGGCTCGTGGCGAATTTCGATGGCCGAGATCGCATCTTTGAATAAGGGTAGTCGTTGATTTTGGCTACCTTGTGTTGGCGCCGATAATGGTGCAAAGTGGTTTTTGGTGTACGTCAGTGGAATTGCGTCATGGCTCGTCCATGCCAGTGGAACGGTGGTGCAAGTGGCGCTCGGCGTAGCCATGGCCGCTGGGTTTAGGCGGCTGGTCGCCTAATATTTGCCACAAGTCCATAAGTTCGGTGGCGAACTTGGAGGGCTGAGATTGCATCTCAAGAGGAAGGGTAGCCGTCGATTATGGCTACCTTCTGTAGGCAGGGGCGCCTTTAACGCGCGTCGACGGCATTGCAACATGGATGGCATGGCTCGTGCATGCCATTAGCACAATTGCGTAAGTGGCATAGCCGCGCCTATGGCATTGCGGCATGGCCAAAGCTGGGATTTGGTATCGTGACCAAATTAGGGTTTGGCACTGCGGCCGAAATTAGGAGCCGTGGCCAAATTGGGATTTTGATGTCGTGGCCAAAATTAGGGCTTGGCGGCGTGGCCAAGGCTAAAGTGGCTCGTGGCATGCTATTGCGGCAGGGTGGCATGTTGGCATGCCAATTAATATGTTGTTGCGGCAGGGCGCGTTTGGCTTTTCCAGTTAGTATGGTGGCGGGGCAGGGTGCGTTTGGACTTTAATGTATGGTGGCAAGTTTACAACGACTTAATTGGTGGCAAGTTTACAGCGACTTTAATGTAAGGCGCGGCCGCACCTCTAGTGCTCGTGGCGCGTTTAAAGTGACCTAATTGGTCGGTAGGAGAGGGGTCGGCCAAGCATGGGCATGGATACACTTCTGGTGTGAGTGTGGCGGGTTTAGAGCAACCTGATTGGTCGATGGGAAGTGGGGCCGGCAAGATAGGGCGTGGCCAAACTTCCAGTACGCTGTGGCGGATTTAAAGCGACCTGATTGGTCGATGAAAAGGGGGCCAGCAAGCAACAAGGGTCCGGCCTCATTCGGAATGCGTGTGGCACATTTAGGGGCGACTGATTGGTCGATGGGAAGTGGGGCCGGCAAGCTAGGGCGTGGCCACACTTCCAGCTTATTTGTGGCGTATTTAAAGCGACCTGATTGGATGAGGCGTGGCCAATGGGAAGTGGCGCCAGCTGGCCTAAGGCATGGCCACGCCTCCTTTTGCTGCTGCGGCTCCCTGTTTTTCTGATTCTGGGCAAGGTTTTTTACCTGCTAATCCATGGCGGATTAATTATCTAGTTTGCCTAGGCTTAATTTTGACAAGCAAGGTTCGGTATATCTTTGCGAGGCGCAATACCCTAACTTTTGCGAGTTAGTCAGGACAATTGATTGAATTCTATGTGTTGACACAGAGTTCTATTAAGTCCATTGTCAGAGAGCAACATGCTTTTATGATTGAATACCTTATGCAACGACCTTATCCTTGATATTTGGAGATTCGTGCTACTCTGCTGCGAGTGAACACAAATCTTCATGACATACCAACATTAAGGGTTCAGCCGGAGAACATAGCACAGATGGCATTCAAAGGAACTTATATTAAGTGAATATAGGCAAGGCGCCGAAATTTACATAACGTCTGGGATGGTTGCTACATTCGCCAGTCTGGATAAATTTCATGTAAATATATTGAACGGCTCAATAAATATGTATGTGGTGAGGTTAGAACTCACGACACCGTTTTCTTACAGAGTCACATCAGATACAAGGTTTTACGATTTTAACCCTAAGTTAAAAACCACCATCAACATTAAGTCCCCCGCTTTAGCACGTGTGATGACGTTGTTGAGGGTAAGCATGAGATGGTGACAGACAAGAGTAAAATCGAAAGAGCAAGACGTGAAGAGATTGCCATGGAGATTCAACTAACCTTTGATGGAAGGCGCGAGGAATACGTGATCCTTGTATTGGTGGTTTTGCATAAATTCGGCTTGGCCACTGGGCATTGGCATCAGCGCTGCAGCTTTGACTACTGATCGGCAGAGATGATATTGCAATTTGTCCGCGGATCGGACGCTGGTTGGTTATGTCCGTAAAGCGATGGATGTCATCTGGTTGGCCAGATCACAGAGAAGCAGAGATGACGTGACTGTCTCCTGATTTGTGTAAAGGTGAATGGCGCTGCTTTGAACGGCTAAGATGGCGCTGCTTTGAACGGCGGAGATGGCGCTGCTTTGGCTAGTGAAGATGGCTCTGCTTTGAGCGGCTAAGATGGTACTGCTTTGGCTAGTGAAGATGGCGCTGCTTTGAACGGCTAAGATGTCGCTTCTTTGTCTAGTGAAGATGGCACTTCTTTGAACGGCTAAGATGACGCCACTTGGGCTGTCTAGGGCATGATCGATGGCGCCGCCGGGTTAGGGCGTGACCGTTGGCGCCAGGAGTTGCTTGTTGGCGCTGGGCCGGGATGCGGGCTATGCGCTAGCTTGGCCACGGCCTGTTTGTGATAGACACATTTTTGTGTCTAATTTGTCTCGATTCTTTATATTGATAGTGCTCATTTTTGTACTTGTTATGGTGTTTTATGCTGTGTAGGTATTTTTGGCCAATAAACATTTTTGGAAAAAATCGGCTCCGAAAGTTGGTAAAAGCGCCCGGAGGACACTTGCTTTCGGACTCTCGCTATGGATAAGGGGGTACCCAAATTACTAAGGGGCACCCTCAGGACACCCCAAGGCAGTTGTTATTCGCACCCCTACTGGATAGGGGCGACCCTTTCTTCTTCACGATTTTAAGGGGAAAACTCGAATTCAAAATTCAGTTTTGCATCGTGATTTGCAGGCGAGATTTGCTGGAGTTTTAGCCGGATTTAATTGCTGATTTGGATTGGATAAACCCATTACGACTAAACAGGGAATGTGTGGTGATTAGATTAGAGAGGATAGTCCGGTTCGTCGAGATTGGAAAAAACAGAGGCTTGGAGTTTCACGGGATTGTGGAGATTTCATGGATCGGATTTAGCGTGCTTCAACAGATTGGGCTGTATAAGCGTATTAGAGCGAAACAGAGGTGATGGAAGTTTCGGGATTTCTATTGAGTATATTTGGCAGTTATGGGGGATTTAAGGCAAGATAACCTTTCCTGAGATTTGTATCAATCTAATAGAGGGACTGGAATGACCTGTACGGATCAGAAACGTGTGGAGAAGAATTTGGAAAGTGGAGAAGTCCGAGACTTTCTGCTAAAGAAAGGAAGGAATTAAATTGAGTTTAGGGTTTCCGCTGGCTATATAAGGGTTGGTTCGAGTCAAAAACGGGGGTTACGTACACTTTGGGGGTTGCTGCAGAGAAAAACCAAGGCTTGCAGAGACGAATTCATAACTTGCAGATAAGAGGAAGAACAAGAACAGAGAACAACACTCAAGGAAGGTCGCAGAAACCGTCACCTATTCATTCAAATTCATTCTCTTTGTAACAATTTTTCCAACAATTATATTGAGTTCGCAACAGTCTGTTAAGGTTTCTCTGTAACAGTGAGTTCTGTAACAATTATATCTGTTACAAACTCGCTGCTTTATTAGTTTTCTCTTGTTTTTTTACCCTTTTGAGCTATAAACACCTATTTTGAGCATGTGAATAACATGAGGAGCTTAACCCTTAGCCGAGGCGACAAAGGAAGCCATTGTTCCATGAAAAGTGGTATATTTCAATTTTAATTATTTTTTGCAATTTCTTTTATGATTATTTGCATGGAACTAATATTGGAAAATTGATTTTTATTGAATGATTGTGACTCGTTTTGATGGAGCATGCTTAGTTTTAAACTTTTGATGTTTCATGCTTGATGTTTACAATTGTTACTCCGAAAATCTACTAGAGGCAATAAATTAGAATCACTTTAAACGCAAAGAATTGCATGAATATTGATTAGATTGAGTCACTTTATTGGTCAATGGTGGAATCCTGAGTCTTGGTGCTTTTTATAATCTTGATAACAACTTCATCGTGATTTTCTATTTAAGTCTAAAACGAATCTTCACAAGTCTGAGTGAACGATACTTTTCTTACCGCTAAGATGACATCGCTTAGGCTTTCTAGGGCATGATCGATGGCGCCGCTGGTTAGGGCGTGGACTATTGGCGCTGGGAGTGGCTTGTTGGCGCTGGCTTGGGTGCGACGCTGGCTAGGATGCGGGCTGTTAACGCTAGCTTGGCCGCAGCCTGTTGGCGCCATGGAACTTTGCCAGCGCGGGTCTGGTTGCCTCTTCCCGTTTATAGCCCAAAACAAGAAATTTTCCTCCATTCAAACTCCAAAAAGTGCTATGCGGCGTCACCATCCTCTTTACCTCGTATTATTGGCTTTGTTTCCGCGTCTTGGTGCTAGTGTTAGAGTGGTAGCAATAAAGCGGGCGAGCATATTTCGGGTATGTATCTCCGTGTTTCTTCTTTTGTTTCCTCTTTTTTTGTTGGTGTAAACCCTAGCCATAGGCATATCTTCCATAAACTCGTAAAAATACTTCCACATGAATGATTCTTCTCTGGTAGCAGTATTGTAGTAATATTAGCCACTACATTAATAGCAATGAAGCTAATTATTATGCGAAGTATCCACATGAATGATTCTTCCATGAAAAACTTAGTTTTAGGGTTTCCTTTTCCTTCCGTGGCCGTGAGCAAAATTTATGTGGAGCACATTCTCTCTTTTGGCACACTTCCTGTGGCGAGACGCAGTTTTGTCCAGGGCATGTTTCCCGCGGTAAATATGGCTTGTCGAAACGAGCATCAGTCCCCACTCATTTGGCTATGCGTGTTCCCTTTGGCTATGTGTGCTATGACTTGCGGCCAAAATAAAAGTCTCCCGTAGAAAACTTGTCGTAGATTTTTGGTCATCGTACTTTGAAAAGACTTTCATGCACGTTTTCTCGAGTAGTGGATTTTATGTTTTGTTTTGTTGTAGTTACTTCAAAAGCATAAGGAATTTTGTTATGATGTCACCCGAAAGCAGTTCCTCATGCCGCATCGAGAAGTGCCAAAACTCTCAAGCCGAACACGGATGATGAGTTTTTTTACGAAATCTGCTATGATTACAAGGACCCATCCCAAATTCGTGGCAACTCTTCTGACTGATTCAGAGAATGATGGAGAAGTTCAATCAGTCACTCCAGGGCGTATAATGAGGTTTTGTCTTCAGAAAAAAGAGTATCTAGCTTCTCTCATAGACTTTAAAATCTATCATAGTATATTGCGCTCTTATGGATGAAGTTCATGATGAGCCGAGACCAAGTAAGAGCTAATATGACTGGGGCGCAAATCGTGAATGCTGTCATGGCTTCTGCAACACTTCAAATCAAGAAAGACGCTGCAGGCCTGATTACTTTCATCTCTAGATGGTGTCCGGAAACTCACACGGCTATATGTTGATGAGGTGAGATGATTATTTCTTTGGGAAAGCGTAGCTGTTACTGAGTCTTCCAATAATTGGGAAACTTGACATTGTCTCGGTCCGAGGAAGAAGAAATACACGCTTCATTGGTCACGAAAGCAACAGGATATGTTCGAAAGAATTATGAGGAAACGTGCTTCTATAATTGGTGATAGTGGCGCTGATGGCTTCAGTCCATGGAACGGTGGAAATGGCACTTAGAAGGATTGCTGGCCGGATCACTGAATGCTTCGGAGTATTGGAGAGTTGGCTTGACCACGGAGTGTTGGAGCCATAGAGAGTTGGCTTAACCACGGAGTGCTGGAGCCATAGAGAGTTGGATTGACCACGGAGTGCTGGTGCCATGGAGAGTTGTAGGTTGAGCGACTGGTGTTCCTCGTGCTAGCGCGCTGCTGGTTCAGTCATGGAGCTGAGATATTGGCACACTACTTGTTCGGCTATGGAGCATGAGTGTGGTGTGCCCAGTCATGTATTCCCGTTCATGGAGCAAGGAGGAATCCTTTTTCTATTCAAACCCTAGAAACTTTGTTCGCATGAAAAGGGGTATCGACCCTCTTATGTTTTTTATTTCCGTCCGCTCTGTGCTTTCGTTTGCAGCGTTTGGCTCATCTTCGTCGTTTGTTAGTAGTGATAGAGCGAGCATTAACGACGAAAAAACAATCTCCAATAGTTATAATCAGTAGCAAGGCGAGCCAGGAGAAATCAAGGTAGGTGCTCTCGCATGTAGCCACCCAACAGTACCATCGATCTTCTCCAGAATGTGTAATAAGGTTCTAAATCCAGAAGAATGAGTATCTTTGAGATTGTGGTTGCGTTGTTGGTCCATCCTTAACTTTAAGTTATCTGGTGCCTGGACTTTCTGATTGCGATGATGATATGATGTGGATGCTTGCATGGTCGAAATCTCCTGGAGCCATTGGGTGAAGTAGACGAGATGAGAGCGTTCCATTGCCGATGTGCTGCTATCAAGTGTTTAAGGACTTCGTTCCAAGCGACATCCTTTGAACCATCTTCTGAATCTTGCATGGAACGAGATGCGGTGAGTAGTCCCCAGTTATACTTCTGTTAGATCCGAAAGCGTGGCCGGATATGTGAATGTATCTCTGTGGCGTACTTTTGGGGTCTTTGATACGCGTGTACATGTTGAGAAATTCTTGCGGCTCGTAAAACTTTGACAGTGATGATGTTGAAATCGGAAATAACCTGGTTTAGGGCAGTGAATGCATCCCATTCTGGTACTCCCCATGTGTAATTATCATGAACCTATTTTCTCGTGGAAGATGTGCTCCTGTTGCATTCACTGGTAAGGTGGTGACTGCGTTTAAGCTTCTAAACATGAAGGAGGCTTCAGTCCCCAAGTGTTGCCTACTTTAATTGCATCGCCTTGAATCCACGCCTATGAGATTTGATACAATATTATCAAACTCTCCTGGATGTGATGCTAGGATGCTTGGAATATCACATGGACAAAAGATTATGGATAACGAAGAGGTAGAAGTGAGGGAGCTATGTCTTTAATCGTGGATCCCTCTGTCTCTTCAAGAAAAATGTTTCATCCGCGTTTCTGGAGTTATCTCATGAATGCTTGATTGTTGTCGGGGATGAACCGTGATGAGCAGTCCCAGTCGCACTTCTCTTTGGTTACTAAAGTTGTTTTCTCTGAGTAGGCTTGGGATTCGCCACGTCCTCGTAAAGTGTTGCAGGCGCCTTCTATATAGAGAGGCGATGATATTCTTACGTTATACCTTTGAAGGGTGGATGACCTTGTCATGTCTATGAGCTTTGGTTGGCCATGCATTCTGAGCTTTGAAAGTGAAGGGATCCCGTGTAGAGCCTCAGTCCCCAAGTGTGGTTTACATGTTTCTATCTTTGTAGTGGTTGTTGCTATGGTAAGGCTCTGACAAACGAGTAACAATGGCTTCTTGGCAGCAGATGTGATCGGAAGAGACTACATCGTCGTGGGAACCAAAATAGGTTGGCTGAAATTGCATGGGCGTCCATGGAAGCAAAGGGATTGGCTGGATGCGTAAGCGAGTAAACTACCCACGTCCACGAGGTTTGGCTGGATGGATCAAAAAGTGGCCACAACTACGAACCTTGGCTGGCTGTGATCACGATCCTTGAGGGAGGAGTGTCGACTTCTGAAGAAAACATTGAAGCGGATCGGCTCTTGAACAGAAGCGTTGAAGCGGCTTCTGGAGCGAAACGTTGAAGCGGAGCGGCTTCTGAAGAGAACGTTGAAGCGGAGCGTCTCTTGGAGAGAAACTTTGAAGCGACTTCTGGAGCGAAACGTTGAAGCGGAGCGGCTTCTGGAGAGAGCGTTGAAGCAGAAAACCTTCTAGAGCGAAAGTTTGAAGCGGAGCGGCTTCTGGAGAGAACGTTGAAGTGGAAACTACGGAGAAAAATTAGAAGCGACTCGGAGCAATGTTCGAAGCGCCAACGCAACACGGCTGAGAGCTTGAAAATATATTTCGGCGCTGCACCTTGGAGAAAAAAAAAAGTCTCACACACATGATCCATCATAGATTACATGGTTTTGTGAACAGAGTCCCCAGAAAGCATTAATGCATAACTCCGCCAATTGATGCTCGGTCACATTTGGTTTATGACAATCTAACGCCCGAATTCTGAATCCCTTGACTAATCATTCGGATGTTCATTGTTTCGCTCCTTTTGAGTTGTGGCCATGTCTGTATGAGCCTTAGCAAAAACTTCTTGTATTTCCATCAAATCAACAATGGTAATAAGGGATCGACTTCCTCTAACTCCCCAGTCTCTCGTCCTGATAGTGGAGTAGCAGCGGCTCTGGTGACTGTTGGAGGTGTCACACTTGAAGAAACGTTGGGGGTAGCGGCAGCGGCTCTGGCTCTGGTGACTGGAGGTGTAATGCCTGAAGGAACGTTTTCCGCGCCGCTGGTGTTGACAGGTGGCGTATTAATGCCACTGGAAGAAACGTTAATACCAAGAGTAATCTCAGTGATAGTGTTTTCAGGGTTTGTCGCTGATCCGGACCTGAGTTCTACCATCTTGAGATCAGGATTGAAAAATTAAATTGGAAATTAGAAATTGGTATTGTAACCGAGAGATTAATCACCCACTGTGGTCGCCAATTATTTATGGGTGAAAACGGTTTTTGTGTTTTCAGTAATTTCGTGTGTGTGGGTGAGAAACGAGCCTAAACCCTAAACAATGTACTGCACAGGAGTACTTTTGATTCGAGAGATCAATCTGTATAATCATGGGCTAAACTAAGAAATGGCCGTTCCAGGCTTTCTTCGGTCACAATGTGAAGGAGAAGGGCCGGTCTTAGGGAGGGAAGCGAAGAAAGTGTTGAGACCAGAATAGTTGATTATGAAAGTGTGGGTGTTTTGTGACTTGTATCAGAAAGTTAAACTGGCTAGCTGAACGAAAAGCTATCAGATAATTTCTGGATGTGGTGTTGTTCTCCTGAACAAAACTTGTTTTTTGGTGGAAAATAGGTGAGACATATTTATACAAGTCGCAACAAAACGTACCCTGGTCTCGTTGGAAGTGGAAACGATTGAGTGGTGGAAGAAGGGAGTAACGGGTAACGCCTGGAATTTATGTTTCCACAATGAAGGATACGTTTACACCATTAATTATTGCTATTACTAACCGCCCCGCTTTATGACACTTTCCTGTAACGGGCGTATTGTACGCCGCACGTTGTAAACCGCCAGACCAATACCCTGATGAGTATCCCCCAGTTTGTGACATGTTTTGATGTCTCAAGTGTTTTCGTGGAAAACATGTAGCACTTTGCTACGTGCGGAAAATTAAAATTGAGAGGCTTGCCGTAGGTAAATAGCATATGTGATGCTAGGCTTGTTTTGGCTTGTCTCCTAAAACTTGTCACGAGCTTGCCAGCTCGGTGGCGAATTTCGATGGCCGAGATTGCATCTTTTGAATAAGGGTAGCCGTTGGTTGTGGTTACCTTGTGTTGGCGCCCGATAATGGTGCGGTGGTGTTTTGGTGTACGCCAAATGGTGGCATTGCGACATGGCTCGTGCATGCGAGAGGCACGGTGGTGCAAGTGGCGCTTGGCATAGCCATGGCCGCTGGGTTTAGGCGGCTGGTCGCCTAAAAGTTGCCATAAGTCCATCAGTTCGGTGGCAAACTTGGAGGGCTGAGATTGCATATCAAGAGGAAGGGTAGCTGTCGATTATGGCTACCTCTCAGAAAGGGATGGCGCCTTTAACACGCGTCGCGCCATTGCAAAGATGGTCGGCATGGCTCGTACATGCCATTAGCACAGTTGCGTAAGTGGCATAACCGCTCTATGGCATGGCGGCATGGCCAAAGCTGGGATTTGGTGTCTAACCAAATTATGGTTTGGAACTACTACTAAATTAGGTGTCATGGCCAAATTGGGATTTGGTGTCGTGGCCAAAATTAGGGCTTGGCGGCGTGGCCAAGGCTAAAGTGGCTCGTGGCATGCTATTGCGTTGCGGCAGGGCGTGTTTGGCTTGCCAGTTAGTATGGTGGCGTGGCAGGGTGCGTTTGGCCTTTAATGTATGGTGGCAAGTTTAAAGCGACTTGATTGGTCAAGAAAATGGGGCGGCCAAACATAAGGCGTGGCCGCACCTCTAGTGCTCGTGGCGCGTTTAAAGTGACCTAATTGGTCGGTAGGAGAGGGGCCGGCCAAGCATGGGCGTGGCTACACTTCTGGTATGAGTGTGGCGGCTTTAGAGCAACCTGATTGGTCGATGGGAAGTGGGGCCTGCAAGCTAGGGCGTGGCCATGCTTCCAGTGCGCTGTGGAGGATTTAAAGCGTCGTGATTGGTCGATGGAAAGGGGGCCGACAAGCAACATGGGGCCGGCCTCATTCGGAATGCGTGTGGCACATTTAGGCGACCGTTTGGTCGACGGGAAGTGGGGCCGGCAAGCTAGGCGTGGCCACACTTCCGGTGCGTTGTGGCGGATTTAAAGCAACCTGATTGGTCGATGAAAATGGGGGCCGGCAAGCAACATAAGGATGGCCTCATTCGGAATGCGTGTGGCGCATTTAGGGAGACCTGATTGGTCGATGGGAAGTGGGGCCGGCAAGCTAGGGTGTGGCCACACTTCCAAATGAGCTGTGGCGTATTTAAAGCGACCTGATTGGTCGAGGGAAATAAGGCCGGTTTAGGATGGGGCGTGGCCAATGGCAAGTGGCGCCAGCTGTCCTCAGGCATTCCATGCCTCCCTTTGCTGCTGCGACTCCCTTTTTTTCTATTTTGGGCGAGGTTTTGCACCTGCTAATCCATGGCGGATTAATTACCTAGTTTTCCTAGGCTTAATTTTGACAAGCAAGGTCTGGTATACTGCACGAGGCGTGAAACCCTAACTTCTGCAAGTTAGTCAGGACAATTGATTGAATTTTATGTGTTGACACAGAGTTGTATTAAGTCCATTGTCAGAGAGCAGCATGCTTTTCTGATTGAATACCTTATGCAATGACCTTATCCTTGATATTTGGAGATTCGTGCTACTCTGCTGTGAGTGAACACAAATCGTCATGCCATACCAACATTAAGGGTTATATTAAGTGAATATAGGCAAGGCGCCGAAATTTACAAAATGTCTGGGATGGTTGCTACATTCGCCAGTCTGGATAAATTTCATGTAAATATATTGAACGACTCAATAAATATGCCGGTGGTGAGGTTAGCATTCACGTCACCGTTTTCTTACAGAGTCACATCAGATGCAAGGTTTTACGATTTTAACCCTAAGCTAAAAACCACCATCAACACCTTTTTTCATAAACTCTGATTTGATACATAGGTTTTGTTTAGTAGTAATTTTATTGATTTTTTCTTTTCCATCAGCCATATAGGGTTTGTTTCGTTGTTCAATCAACTACTATATGACTCATCTTCATCTAACTATAGTTGTATGAAAAACTAAAATTTCAACTTTTTGTACTTCACATAGGTGTTGTTTGTTGAATTTGATTTTATTTTAAGTGTTTTTGTTTGAATATTACTTATGGGTTTTGTTTATTACCTTGAGTTGTTTTACAGCTTGGATCAACTTATGGGTTTGTTTATTATCTTGAGTTGTTTTACAGCTTGGATCAATTATGATAGGCTTCAAAATTAAAGGTGTAATGCATATTGTCATTGACAAGAGTATCACTTACTGTTTCGGTTTTTTCATTGTTTCATAGTGTCGCTAGTGTTTAAAAATTGATAACTAATTTGGTTTTGCTTTAGCTAGTTTAGCACATTCCAGATTAGTGTTTTCAAGAAAATTATTAAGGGGAAGTCTATGTTTGCGATTTTGCTTCTCAATCTCTATTGATGTTATTTCCTTCACTTGGTTTAAACAGGTAAAAGGGAAGCCAAACATATTATACATTTTCTCTAGGTATTATAGAGCACCAGAGCTTAATTATGTTTGGATCCACCTGGTACACTATAGGCATCGACACCTGGTCTTCTGGCTGTGTTATTGTAGAGCTACTCCTTGGACAGGTATTTCGATTACTCCTCCTGCACGTATTTGCTGGACGTTCCACTTTTATAAGAGGCTTAACATTTTTTTCTTTTTATCGACAGCCTCTATCCGGGCGAAAGTGGAGGTGACCTGCTTGTTGAAATTATCAAGGTGAGATTCACAAGTATTTTTGTTGAAATTTATTTGTCATGTAGTCATACCATCGGCTAAACCATTACATCCTCTGTAAATGCTTTTTTTAAGGGTTGATATTTTTTATTTATGCTTTATGCTCGACTATTGCTTTAGCAAATATTCCACATGTTCTGAAATACTGAACCATGGTTGGAGGACACGATCAAGTTATGATCTACCGATAATACAATTCACCATCCACATGTTCTAGAACTTGTATTGCATCAGTACATAGTTGCTTCATTGATATCTGACATGCTTCATTTACAGGTTTTGGATACCTAAACTAGGGAGGAAATCAACTGCATGAACCCTAGCTAAATGAATATTAAGATTCCTCAAATTAAAGCTCTCACCCAAGGCAATGTGAAACAAGGAACACGGATGATCCATTTCTGATTCCTGGCATATCTGATAAGCAGCAGTTTCATGTAGTAAGAAATACAAACTCCTTTGAACACTAATTTGGTTTGGTTACTTGGCTTGTATATGCACCCTACAATGTTCTTTCCCCATGTATGTTAATTATTGTGCTACTTGTATGTGCATCAGTTTTAAATACAACATCAAAAAGGAGGATAATAAGAAGAAATGGTACACCATTCTCATCAGCAGTCAAGTTTTATTTCGAGTTCGCCAATATTGTATGAATCAAGGATCAGCCCTGTCTGGTATATGACATCTCACTTCTTCTCTTTAGATTTATTGTTTTCTTTACCGATATTGTTTAAGATTTTTACCTTTCAGGATTTGTTAGACCTATTTTCATGTTATGTATGTTTGCTTCTATTTTGGGTAATCCTGAAGTGTGTTTGTTCCCTATCATAATCTAGTATTAGTTTTGTTCGTGGGAAACTAAATTCCCATTTCTAATCTTAGGGGATTTAAGATTCAGTCATTTGTCTTTTCGGTGCAGGTTTATTTTTGTGAAAAGATGTCTCTAGTCAATGAGAGGTATAATTACTTGACCGCCACTCTTCACAGGACAATCTGTTGGTCAATTACAAGAAATCTTGATCATGGTTTTGCAATATTTGGCAGCGAAGATTTAGCAAAAAGATCAATTCTTGCCTACTATTTCAATTGGTAACCATCTCCACATACTGAATTAACTTTCTGTTATTTGTAGTTACTGTGTAATCGTTTAATTCCTTGCTCCCCTTCGCATGAAGTTGTGGACATAAGAACAACTAAGTACAATTTTTGTATGTTTCTTGCTACCCTTCGCACTATGATGTTGCAGTCATGTACCTAAGAGTTGCTAAGTATGTTGGCAATGTGTATCTGAAGTTTAAATTACTTGTTTTGCAGGGTGTATTAGACTTTGAAAGTCAGGTGCAACCGATGATGCCTGCAAGCTAAACGTGGTGTTGTAATTGGATCTGCAATGGGGTGGCATGAACGTGAGCTTAAAACTTTTTGTACATTTAATTGTTGTCATTTGAAATCGTTGGCTTGAAATGGTTCATAATATTGGATAGATTGTTTGTAATGTAGAGCCAGTGAAAAGATTGACAAGTGATGCTTGGGTTTGGAAATGCTATTTGTACCTAGTTCTGTTGATCAGCAGTGGGGTTACACGGGGGGGCACAGATATGAAATAGCCTACATTACTGTGTTGTCTTGATTGTGTTTGAAAGACTTATCTCATTGTTTTCTTATTGATGGCTCTACATCGTGCTAGGATAATTACACACACTTCGTGACCCTAAGTTTTATGTATCTGCAAGACCAACGCCCACAAGATAATGTTAGCACTGTACTCGTTCAGTTTGGGTATGTTATTCTCTGACTAGTGACTACAATCTTTCTAGGAAATAATTTTTACTTTAGGATGTAAATTTTTCTAAGGTTTATGATTTTTTGGCATCATGGATTTCTTATGTATTGTTTTCTTGTGATTTATTTTTTTGTTCTTTGAAGTGAATAGAACCACCCTGCACATGAACTGAGAGCTGGTATTTCTGTTCGTGTCAAGGTAATAACTATAAATTCCTTGGTCCTGAAATACCTACTTGATTAGATCACTTGGTAATACCCAGGAGAGTACCTCATTTCCCCTTCTTTTGTGGATATGATCATGGTTCTGAGTTTTGGACTTGATTCATGGCGGTGATGTGCAACCGTGGATAATGATCCCAATATGGGTAACTTTTAGTTGTGATGCGTTATGCGTCTATTATCCGCAGAAATTACCCTTTTTAGTTAGGAATATCCTTTAACCAAATGTTTTAGCTTTTCTGTGGTTACAGGTTTAAGGATTAATGGTTTATTGGTTTGGTTTATTCTCCCAATGAGTGCTTACAAATACATGTCTAAGTGTATCGTATCACTACAAGTACATGTCATCCTTGGTTCTTGATTCTTCAATTCATCTTGTAGTAATTAAATGTTGCTAATATGTTAGTGCTTGTATGATTGTTGTAGGTGTGCCATTCTTGATGTGTTGGCTCAGTTCACCATCCGGCAGTATCTCGTTTTGCTGTTTGGCAGTTGTCTTTATGAACCTTAGAACTCACATATGGATTGTAAGAATTCAAGATTTGATTACTTTTTTCTTTTTGTGATTTTAAACCCAAGTGTAAACTGAATTCAGTTACAAGTTGTGCAACCAATATGATGATTTTTATTTGGGAATTTTAACAAACTGCCACACTTCCAATTAGGTGTTCAAGAAAATGCCACCGTTTTTTTCAGAGTTTATAAAATGCCACAACTGTTAGTGTTTCCGTCTGGACCCACCTAATTGGTCAAAAGTTCGCTGACCAGGTCAAGATTCTTACACCTGTCTATATATCGACGGCTCAAGATTATCTTCACGAGATAACTACACGTGTCATGTGTTAATTTACTATCCCATCCTTCACGGAAATGAAACCACACCAAGGCTTTTACTTTCTCATTTTTCATTTCGTTCTCTCCGTGTCTCTCTTTACCAGCGGAGAAGCTTATGTTAGAGAAAACTAGGGTTCTACAGAGGGATTTGGTTTAGGTTGTGAATCTGAGTAAAGGGTTTCGGTAAAGTTCAAGATGAAGAAGAAGAAGAACGGCAAGAACAACCAGTTGTATGTTTTACTAAAACCCTAACTTCGTTATTATCAATTTCTGAAGGAACCCATCTCTTTTTTCATCTTCTTTTTCTCTTCTTTTCATTTTGTTACTTAAATTGATGTTGTGGGATGTTAGGGTTTTGAATCGAAGCATGAGTTGATGTTTGGTTTGATTGTTTTCTGATTTTTAATTAGGGTTTAATTTTCTCTGAAATTTTTCTGTAATTTTTAATTAGGGTTTGATTGTTTCAGTAAAGTTCATAGTGAATCGAAGCATGAGTTCAATTTCTGAAGTTTTTTTTTTTAATTATGGTTTTTAATCCTGATATGTAATGTAAGTAGGGCTTAAATTTTGCGGTTTTGTATGATTAGGGTTTAAAATGTTGGATTTGAGATATTAGTGTTTAAATTTTGGGAATTTGTATGATTAGGGTTTAAATTGTTGGATTTCAGTGCTTAGAAATTTGGGGGTTTACTGAAGTTTATTTTATTTGTTTACTTATGATGCAGTGATGAAACATATTATCCATATAGAGACATCAGCGTGTTGGTTATGGACAATAATATAACTTTGTTCTTCCCTCACATGGATAGAGAAAAAATTGACCTCAAGGAATTTGAGCAGATGTTGCGTGTTAAATTGCGCCTTTCTGAAAATGAATTTTCTAGTTTATATTGGATGATAGAACCATGTTTGCCTGAGATTATGGATAGTAATGAGGACTTGTTTAAGTTTTGGGAGCATGCAGTACCTGATGATAAAGGATTTATATGTTTACATTTGAATATATCAAATTCTGAATTTGGGAATGACAATGACTTCATTGAGGCTGCAATGAAACAACCAGTTATTGTTAATGATGAGACTCCAAAGAAGTCCCATAAGAGGATTGCTAAAAAGCCAGCTTCAAAGGAAAAGTCTCAGAAAGAGATCACCGAGAAAAGACTGTAAGGAGATCACCAAGGTTGGAAGCTCAATCAAAGGTTGAAAACTCAAATGGAGTATCTAGGAAATTGTTTGTGGATATGTTAAATGAAGTGGAATCTCAGGGTTATTCTTGCCTTAGTCAAGCCAGTGTTGTTTGTTCTAGCAAAGTGTACCAATTCAAGTGACTGAAAACTTTAACCATGATTACTGGGTTGATGCAGTCAACAAGACTGATGCAGTGAACAACAATGATGCAGGGGTCAGCAGTGAAGACGAGGAGGAGAATGTGGTACTAGAGAACATTACTGTGGATGAATGTCACCCCATTGAAGACCCAAATGCTCCACCAATATATGATGAAGTGATGAAGAGGATGATATTGATTATGAAGATAATGTCAAGACATATAAAGTTGGAGATGAAAGCACCGATTCAAGCAGCAGTGAAGAAGATAATTAAGAAGGTATGAAAGTATTAACCCTTTAATGTTTATAAATTGATGTCTATTTCCCGTTTCTTTAAATGTACTAACACTTTGATGTTGTTTGTTGATTGCAGTTGATGGTGGGAGTAATGATAATATTAATGATTGTACTGAAGAAATAGATGATAAAGATGCCAAACCAAAGTTTGATTACAAGAAATGGAAAGAAGACTTCAATATGCACAGTGATGAAGAAGAAGAACCTTTATTCCCTGTTGAAGAAGAGGTGGCTCCTGTTGATCCTACTAAGATTGAGGTAAAGTATGCTTTCAATAACAAGAAGGCATTTAAGAAACATCTTAGGGGTTACTGTGTAAAAAATAATTATCAGTACAAGGTTTACAAGAGTGACAAAACTAGATTAAGAGTCAGATGTAGGTTTAGGGAAGAGTATGGCTGTGAATGGTTTGTAAATGCTAGCATAAAAAGGCATGAGCCAACTTTTATTGTTAGGAAGGTTAATCTAGAACATACTTGTGTTGGAAATCCAAATAGTTTTAACAGATCTGCCAATCCTGAGTTCGTAAAAGAGGTGGTACATGATAAGTTAAAGGAGACAGCTGGGGCCTTAATTCCAAAGCCTAAACATATAGCAAGAGACTTTTTTGTTACTCATAACATAGATATACCATATATTTGTGCATGGAAAGCAAGAAATCTTCTTTTAGAAGACTGTTTGGTAATTATGAAGACAGCTACAAGGATGTACCCATCTTTTGTGCAATGGTGGCTCATACTAATCCAGGGTCTATTTCTAAATACACTTATGGAAAAAAAAGGTATACATTATGTTCAGTACATCTTATTTATGCTCTTCCCTTTGTTTATTTGTAAGTTATGCTCATTTAGTTACATAGTTTGGTTACTTAATGTGCAGATAAGACATTCATGAGCATGACTATTTCATTTGCCGCACCAATGAGAGGATTTCGTAATGCAGAAGACCGGTTATAGGGTTAGATGCATGCCATCTAACTGGAAAGCGTGGTGGCGTTCTAATGGCTGCAACAGCACTTGATGGTCAGAATAATCTTGTGCCTTTAGGCATTAAGGTATGTCAGAGTGAAACTAAGGAGAACTGGACTGGGTTCCTCAAGGATTTGGCTCCAGCAATCAATGCACATGATGCTGGCAGAATTACCTTTATTTCTGATAGGCAAAAAGGCTTGTTGGAATCTGTTCCTAAGGTTTTCTCTGGTGCAAGAGTTAGATATTGTTTTAGGTAATTAAGTTTAGTCCCTTGTATGTGTTTTTCTATTGGTTCAAGAACTTGAAAAAGTACTAACTCTTCATTTGCATATGCAGGCACTTATACAAGAACTTCAAGAAGTACTACAAGGCACCAACCTTCACAGCTCATTGTGGAATGCATGCAAAGCTTACAAAGTAAAGCATTTCAAGGTTTGTGCCTCTATTGTGAAAAATACCCTATGTTTCTTGATTGTTAGTTTGTAGGTTATATATAAAAATGTGATTGTTTCTCAATATAGGAGCACTTTGACAGTATATGCAAAGAAAATGCCGAGGCTGGTGAATATCTTAGGAAAGAAGATCCAAGTACTTGGTCTAGGGCCTATTTTGATCCCCTTAGCTGTTGTGAGCATATGAATAACAATTTCTCCGAGTCTTTAATTCCATGGATTCTAATATGAGAGATAAACCTATTATCCAACTAGGCATGATGTATGGTCGCTTAGTCATGGGTTTGTTATTTAAGAGAAGGGAAGAATCACAAGTGGAATGAAAATGGTTTGGTCCCTGCTGCTGTTAAATTGATAAATAAGATGCTTGACTTGGTTGGAAAGTTTGATACAGAAGGCAGTGTGGTTGGACAAGTTTATTTGGTAACTAATGTGATCACCAAGAAAATATTCACAGTGAATATTGTAGACAAACAATGCACTTGTTTGCAATGGCAGCTAAGGGGATTCCCTTGTCAACATGCTGTATGTGCATTGAAACTGCTCAGGCCAAACTGGAAAGAGTAAGTGGTTATTCAATTACTTTTTTGTAGTATTCATTTACTTTTGTTTTTGTAAGTAGTTTGTATTATTTATTGTTCCTAGTACACTGACACAACTTTGTTTTATTGGTTGAACAGTTATTGTGCTCCTTACTATTCTGTGGAATATTATAGGACCACATATGCATATGCTGTCAAACCATTAGAAGACATAACTGAATGGGACTGGGAAGATAAGGTAGATTTATAAACTTTTGTATTGAATGTGGTGCATTTACTTTTGAAGATATTATATATTTATTTTTCTCTTTTCCCTATTTAAGAATCAAACCCTTTAGGGTTTCATTACTTTAACTTTCTCATTTCTTTTCTCTTCTTCTGGCAGCCAACCATGAACATCAACTTAAACCCTCCTCCTTATCAGAGAAAAAACTGGAAGACCAGCAAAGAAGAGGAAGAGAAGTTATGATGAACCTGAAACTGTGGTGAAGAAAAGGAAGTGTGGAAAATGTGGATCTACTACTGGTCATAACAAGAGAACCTGTGCTGGTGGTGATGTTGGTAAAAACCAAACTGGATTCAATCCAAGCACGGAGTATGATGCTGCAAACTGCACCTTCACTAGTAGAGATCAGCCCGAAAGTAGCACTGCAAAGGGTAAAGCCAAGGTGAAATGATCCAGAGGTACATCATCATTTGTTGGTGAGTCATCTGCAGGACCTAGCACTCAAGGAAGACCACCAGCAGGACCAAACACTCAGGGATCTACACAAGATAATCAAAATGTCAGTCAGAACTTTGCTGGTATTGGATCTTTCAGCCAAAATCTCTCTGTCACAAAGGGAAAGAAAACCAAGGCTAAGAAGACTACGAAGGAGAAGTGTGTGTGCTTTATTTTTCATTTTGTTTGTGTTAGATATGTTGTGGACAAGTATGCAGGTGTTGGTTAGTTTTTTTTTTGGCTGCTTTAGACACTGATTCTGGTCTGGACATGTATATGTACCAGAAATCAGTTTTATTTTGATGGATAATCTTACTTTATGAATGGGAATGATATTAGTTAAGAACTAATTTTCAGATTACATGTTAATTGTCTTTTCAAGTTCCTTACATATAGCATTGAGATTGAAACTTGAATAGATAACCCTATTTTTTGCAGCAATGAAAAGGTGGTCTGAAACCCATCTAAAAGCTTCACAATCTGTGCAGATCAGGTAAGCAATGTTTTTGTTGTGTTCATTTTTGCATATTCTCAGATACATTGATGATTTGCATTGTTCTTTGTAGCATTCTTGTTTATGCAGTGGGCATTCTTTGTAGCAATGGCTCTCTTCTCCACAAGCACAGCAACAATTCTCTTTAGGTAGCTTGATGATCTTGGATTTGAGTGGATCAATGGCAGAATCAAACCATTCAAAGTAGGTGCAGGTAGGATTTGAACACTTCAAGAACATTTCTCCATCTTTTTCTCTTGTGTTTGATCTTAGTAGTTGTCTTATACCATTACAAGGTATATGCTTGCATCTAGAATACATCCAGGGACAAACCTTGGACTCATGACTTCCTTGTTCACATGTTGAACATAGATCTAGGGTAGTTTGCTGTCTAACTTTGCTTGTTGCTTTGGTGCTCTTGCTACTACTACCGCAAATCACATTACTTGAAGAGTTTATCACTCTTTTGCTCATTTTTATGTGTGATTGAAAAGCTAGTGTGATGAACTTCTGAAAGAAATTGAGTAAAGAAGAGTTTGGGTTCTTCACTACTATATATACAGCTTGAAAATGATGAATATGACCGTTACATGACCGTTATAATGAGGGGTAAAATATGGATCGTCGATTTTTTTCTCTTAGATTCGTTCCACGTGTATTCCGACCATTATCAAATGTTGCACGCTTTTTTCACGTGCGCCGAGTTACGAGTTAACTCGGTTCTCAATCACTGGTTAACTCGTTCCAGTTAACTGATTTAGGGGCTTCAACGTCATTTTAAGCTGCTGATTTAATTCCACGTAAGCACTAACGGATAATAATGCTAGATAACTGTTTTCTCAAAAAGACGTGACGGAAAAAGTCAAGAGTGTGGCATTTTATAAACTCTGAAAAAAACGGTGGCATTTTCTTGAACACCTAATTGGAAGTGCGGCACTTTATTAAAATCCCCTTTTTATTTAAATGTGCATTTGAATTTTGAGTCCAAGTTTTATTTCAAGGTATGAGTTTAATTGATTCATTTTGTGTCGGTCGAAATGTCATAGTCATCTAGATCCGATTTGAAATTCACCAGATCAGCTTTAGAATTCGGTTGGATTTCTGCTTTTTTTTTTTTTATTGTTATAAAATTAAATCTACGACTCTATCCAGATGTAGTACCTAGAGACAACCTGAAAGTATCGTAAATGAATTTGATTCTGAGTCAACTTGAAAGTGTCGTTCCAGGAAAAAGACACTGAATCTAGGGCACTTTCAACGGCAATTCCAAAGTGTCTTATATCTGTCTAATATGACACTTTCGAACTATATTAAAACGTCTTTTTCCCACGAGTGTTATATAATTCTGGAGAGAACGAAGTATGGCTACTGTGTTTATTGATTAAGCATTACATCTATACATTGGTGTTGATGGTGGTTTTTAGCTTAGGGTTAAAATCGTAAAACACTAAACCCTAACAGATAGTGATGTCACAACATTTAAAGTAACAAGCATTTACTAGGAACATTTACTGAAACCTTTAATATGTCCCTAAATAATTACCGGGGTATATTTTTCAAATTAGGGTTACGACAAACCAAACCCTAATTCCCGCGTGTGCCAATGGCAAATCATGACAGCCACACCAATCTTTCTGAACCATGCCAACTATGCTAGCCACACCTCTGTGCCAATGGCAAATCATGCCAGCCAAACCGACCGCGCCAAAGCATGCCAACCATGCTAGCTGCACCTCCGTGCCAATGGCAAATCATGCCAGCCACACCGACCGCGCCAAAGCATGCCAACCATGCTAGACGCACCTCTGTGCCAATGGAAAATCATGCCAGCCACACCGACCGCGCCAAATCATGCCAACCATGCTAGCCGCACCTCTGTTCCAATGGCAAATCATGCCAGCCACACCGATGCGCCAAAAGCATGCCAACCATGCTAGCCGCACCTCTGTGCCAATGGTAAATCATGCCAGCCACACCGACCGCGCCAAAGCATGCCAGCCATGTTAGCCGCACCTCGGTGCCAATGGCAAATCATGCCAGCCACACCTACTGCGCCATGCCAAACGCACCTCTCCATGGCCCCATGTCGCGCCACCATATTGACCTTCACTACGCGGGTATCAAAACGAAGGCGTGCAATAATCAATGGTTGCCCTTCAATCCCAGGAGCAAATCCTGGTCGTCTAAGGTTACCAAACGACCTTTGCCCCAAAACCCTAGCTTGGTCATGCACCTAACCCAAGATAGCCACGCCATGCGCCTATGGCAAGCCCTTGGCTCCACATGCCAATCCAAAACCGCACCTAGCCCAAGCTAGTCACGCCATGCGCCTATGGAAAACCCTTGGACCCACATGCCAAGCCAAAACCGCACCTATCCCAAGCTAGTCACGCCATGCGCCTATGGCAAACCCTTGGCCCCACATGCCAAGCAAAAAAATGCACCTAGCCAAAGCTAGTCACGCCATACGCCTATGGAAAACCTTTGGCCCCACATGCCAAGCCAAAACCGCACCTAGCCCAAGCTAGTCACGCCATGCGCCTATGGCAAAACCTTGGCCCCACATGCCAAGCCAAGCCAAACCTATCCAAGCTAGCCGCGCCATGCCAAACACACTTTTCCTTGGCTCTAGCCATTCTAGTCACATCATGCCAAGCCAAATTCCCTTGCCTTGGCCCTAGCCACGCCATACGCATATGGAAAACCCTTGGCCCCATATGCCAAGCCAAACCAAACCTAACCAAGCTAGCCGCGCCATGCCAAATGCACTTTTCCTTGGCCCTAGCCATGCTAGTCACATCATGCCAAGCCAAATGCCCTTGCCTTGGCCCTAGCCACTCCATACTCCCATGGAAAACCCTTGGCCCCACATGCCTAGCCAAAATCACACCTAGCCAAAGCTAGCCACGCCCAAGGCGAACCCTTCGCCCCACATGCCAAGCCTAACCACACCCTAGCGCGCCACCCCGTTGGCCTTCCCTACGCGGCCACCAAAATGAAGGCATGCAACAATCAACGGTTGCCCTTCAATCCTGGGAGCAAATCCTAGCCATCCAAGGTTACCAGACGACACATGGTAACCTTTGGCCCCGAAAACCTAAGTTTGGCCACGTCAAACCTTGCCATGCCAACGACATGCCAACCTAGCCGCTCTACCACGTTGTCCCTCACTTCGCGGCTACCAAAACGAAGGCGTGCAACAATCAACGGTTGCCCTTCAAATCCCATGAGCAAATCCTAGCCATCCAAGGTTACCAGACGACACATGGTAACCGTTGTCCTGAAAACCTAAGTTTGGCCACGTCAAACCTCGCCATGCCAACGGCATGCCAACCTAGCTGCGCCACCACGTTGGCCATCACTACGCTGCTACCAAAACGAAGGCGTGCAAAAATCAACGGTTTCCCTTCAAATCCCAGGAGAAAATCCTAGCCATCCAAGGTTACCAAGACACATGGTAACCTTTGGCCCGAAACCTAAGTTTGGCCACGCCAAACCTTGCCATGCTAACGGCATGCCAACCTAGCCGCGCCACCACGTTGGCCCTTCCCTACGCGCCACCAAAATGAAGGCGTGGAACAATCAACGGTTGCCCTTCAATCCAAGGAGCAAATCCTAGCCATCCAAGGTTACCAGACGACACATGGTAACCTTTGGCCCGAAAACCTAAGTTTGGCCCTGCCAAACCTTGCCATGCCAACGGCATGCCAACCTAGCCGCGCCACCGCGTTGTCCCTCACTACGCGGCTACCAAAACGAAGGTGTACAATAATCAACGGTTTTCATTCAATCCCAAGAGAAAATCCTAGCCATCAAGGTTACCAGACGACACATGGTAACCTTTGTCCCGAAAACCTAAGTTTGGCCACGCCAAACCTTGCCATGCCAACGGCATTCCAACCTAGCCGCGCCACCACGTTGGCACTCACTACGCGGCTACCAAAACGAAGGCGTGCAACGATCAACGGTTGCCCCTCCTCTCAAGATGCAAAATCTCGACCGTCGAAGGTCACCAGGATGGCAAGTTTCCCGATCTTGACTTGCCAAGACACAACAACGTGCTACATGTTTTCCAAAACATTCGAGACATCAACACAAACTGGGGGATCCTCTTTGGGTATTGATTTGGTGGTTTAAAGCGTGCGGCGTACACTATGCCCGTCATAAGGAAGTGTCATAACGGTGAGTCGGTTAGTAATTAAATACGGGAAGTTATGTGTGAAACGTTCATGGGACATAAAGCACATGCGTTAACAACTTTATGGGACATCAATTCCATAACGTTAGCAGATTCATGAAAACCAGTTTCATGCGTTAACCACTTTATGGAACATCAATTCCATGCATACGGTTACCACCTCCTCCCATTTACTTCCCACTCCTTAATGAGACCAAGGTACGTTTTTACTCCGACTTGTATAAATAGGTCTTACCTATTTCCATTGAACAACAAGTTCATACGAGAGATACAACACTCAGAAATACTTGCTTGATAGCTCACCTTGTGAACTCTCTCACTTTTCTGATAACAAGTCGTAGTAACCCAACTACTCTTCCAGAATCAACTATTCTGGTCTCGCCACTTTCCTTGCTTCCCTCCCCAAAACCAACCCATTCTCCTCCACTTTGTGACCGAAGCAATTGAACGGCCATTTCTTGGTTTAGGACGGACTTTTACAGATTGATCACTCGAATCTAAAGTACTCCCTTGCAAGTACATTGTTTAGGGTTTAAATCGTTTCTCACCTGCACACCCGCAATTACCGAAATCAGCGAAACCATTTTCACCTACAAACAATTGGCTACTGTTGGAAGTTTTTGAGGAGATTGCTTATAGTCGACCAATTGTACATGATGGCTACTGTTTGGCAATTCATTAACAAGTACATAGTTGACGACTTAGATAGAGATCGCAACGCTAAACTCTTTTTTATCCAATCACGGGAGTTGTTTTGATGTGAACAGAACCATATATATTAGTTTAGTTCAAAAACGATAATATTCAAGTTTTGTAGTGACTATCTTACTAAAATAGCAACATAGAGCGGATGATAAATGAACATGGAGAGATTGGGGTATACCTATATTTATATGGACATAGTGCCCTTACTAAGGGGAGGCCAAATATGGGTGAAGTTACAATACTACCCTTACCATTTATAATTCAAATTACCCTAAATCAGTTTTATTCTTTTTATTTCATCTTCCTTCTTCTCTTCTTTTTCTCCTCCACAATCATACCGGCTCTCCATCACACCACCATCAAAACTCGTCAATTAATTCGTTGTAATCGTCGATTCAAAAATTTCGATTAATCTTCAAACATGGAGCCACCACGGCCGAAACCTAGTCGTACGAAAAACACAAATAGAAAACCCAACGAATACAACCCTAGAATTGCTTTGTTAGTTAAATAGAAAGAGACGAAAAAAGCGGTTGAAGAAGAAGAAATCAAAGCCGCTGAAACCGAAGAAATGACGCGATTGATAAAATAAGGGCCTACTTAAACTCACTCTAGTATTTCAATTTCATGTTTGCATGTAAAATTAGGTCAGAAAAATCGAATTTGTGAATTTGCAGTTATTTATCCGGCAAGGTGTTTGTTCCACGACCTTGCCGACATTTCATAGTTAGGTTTAGTCGGCAACCTCTTAGGATGAAGATCTTGCCGGCTGTTAATATCTGATACTGCTACTTACAGGGTCGGCAAGGTATTCAACCTAGGATCCTGCCGGTATCAGTTTTTTTTAGCCGGTGGGTTATAAATTTTTTACCCTGCCGGCTGTATTTTAATTTTTTAGTATCTCCTGATGCCTTAAATTTTGAAAGTCGGAATTATATTTGAATACCACCTACTAGTCTTTATGTTAGCCGTATTGTTTTGATTATAGAGCTCGCCGACTATTGATGTTGAAAATCCTTTGTTCAAGTTGTTATAAGCGGAGTTATTGGAATAAGATCCTCGACTATGCTTTAGCCGGCATGTAGTTTAGATATCGACCCTTCTAACTTTTGTGACGTCGGCAAGGTTATATTTGTCGACCCTGCCTACTGTTAAATTTTTTTTAAATTGTTCTTGTATAGGTCGCAAAAGGGAAAGAATAAAACAGCTACTTCTCCTTCAAGACCTCCTCGTGTTGGTGAAAAACTCTTGACTGCAACACATCGAGGGGAATTTATTGAGCCGAGGACTCTCAAGATCCGTGTACGGAATGATTGTCAACCTCCACCGGAACCAAATGATTCGGATGAAACTTCAGATGAAGACCAATCAATTTCATCTGGTAGAAGAGGTGATGATGATGATGTTGTTGAAAGAACTTCGGCTGCTGGAGGAGGTAACAATGATGATGATGATGGTGATCAAGACATGCCACTTGATAGAGGAGGTAATGATGATGATGATGATGATGATGATGATGATGATGATGATGATGATGGTAATGGAGATAAATATAAGGATATCGAAGATGAAATTGTTGAAGAGGAAGAGGAAGAAGAAGAAGAAGAAGAAGAAGAAGAAGAAGAAGAAGAAGAAGAAGAAGAAGAAGAAGAAGAAGATGGAGAACAAACTCTAGCTATTGTTCAACAAACCCAAGCTTCAACTTCAACTGAAACCGGAAAGAGGAAGAGGGTTATCACTAAACCAGCTGATTCCCACATGCCTCCCCCTTACTTGAAGGTTAGACTGAAACCAGGTGAGCCTCTAAAGGGGACCCCAGAATATGGTGGAAATGTTTATTTTTTTTTATACAAAGACTCATGGGCATGTGAAATCCATAATACTATCGTAAGCAATCTCAATCCGTCTTTGTTTTTTATTTAAGTGTATTTATCTTAAATTTGCGTCAAGTGTTTGTATTTTTTTTCATTTTTTTTTTGTATTTAGGATCACAAGCATGCCATTCGTCTCATGAGGCGCCAAGCTTCATGTTCAGTGACTAAGAACTGAAATCTTGACGATGAATGTGACGAGGTGAAAGTGATTGTCAAGAACTCCGGGTTGTGGCTTGCGGTGCAGAGTTCGAATATTGAGCATGATAGAGTTACCGTATCTGCATTCTGTGAGAGGTTCTACAGAGAGACTTATATAATTTTATTCCCATTCGGTGAGATGGCAATAACTCTCGATGATGCTCATCAAATTCTAGGCCTCAAGGTTGAGGGAAAAGCAATCAGTGAGGGATTCTATTATAGAATTTCTTGGGAGGGTATCTTCAAATTGACAGACACTTTGTTCGGTTGGGATCAGATTGAGACGGAATATATGCATGTGATGAATGATGGTCATCTAAGCAAGAAGTTTAATCTAAAGAAGTTGAGGGACACATTATCTGGGACCAAGAAAATCTATGATGAGGAAGGAATGGTGGACTTGGTGCGAATCAATGCTACCGCGTCATCTTATTTTCTATACGTCCTAGGCAAATATATCTTCCCCGACAGTTCCGAGTTTTTGGTCGACGTCAGGTATATGCAACTATTGGATCCCTTAGATAAGATGCATGAGTATTCTTGGGGTACTATGGTGGTCGCCTTCTTGAACAATGTGTTGACAAAGGCTTCAAGGGCACTCACTTTGCACAAGTTAACGGAAATATATGTCTCTTCCAGGTAATTTATTGTCTAAATCATTTATATTTGCAAAATTCTAGTAAGATAAGGTTCTTACTAAACTTTGTGTTTGCATAGGTTTGGATATATGAGCACTTCCCTACTTTAGTGAAAGCCAACTCCTACGTCAAAGTGAATGAGAATGTTGCGATTGATAAGCCAAGAGGACAAAGATACAATTTTAAGGGTGGTCAGGATAAGGAAATGCCACAACAACTTATCAAAATCCGAATCGCCTTGGAAAAATTGACTCCGGATGAGGTAATATTTTATCCGTATCGAAATGCTAGAAATCAAGGTTTAATCCAAAGGAGAGATGATGTTGCATTATACTACGGACCCTTGTTGTTCTCATATGGATTTTCAATGTACGATCCACATCGGGTAATGCGACAATTGGGTTACGTCTAAGGGAGGAATGCAGCACGTCCCAAAAAATGCAGACGTGGCCGTAAAGTCGATACGAGTCTTTTGGACGAGTTGACCGAAGGTCATGCAGTTCATGAGAAATACATGACGTGGTACTTGGGTTGGGATTGTCCTACTATGATTAGGGAACCGACTGCTGAAGAATTGGCTTGTAAGGAAAAAATGGCATCGAAAGACCCAGCAACAAGTCTTAAGTTCTTTGTAAGTATTTTAGAATTTCTCTTACTGTTTTAAGATTATATTATCGAATCATTCTATTAATTGTTTGTTGTTTAATTGAAACTAGAATGAGCATTTGAAGACCTTTGTGAAGGTGTTGTGTTGCGCGAGAGACAGAGGAGAGCCTATGTCGATTCAAGAGCAAAAGCAAGCACATTGACTATGCTAGCAATGTTGACAATGAGGATGTCTATGAAATGTTCAAGTGATAGGGTGTAGAATACATCCTATTTATTATCTATTATTTATGCTTTCTCTTCTATTTTTCTTGTAAATTATGTATTTTACGCTTGTTTTGAGTTTTATAGCTACTATGGAGTCATGCGGAAGAAAGAAGAAATCACCCAATTTGAGCAAAAAGGGTGAAATTGTCATCTTACGGGGCAAGTGATATTTGGAGCCCATCCAAGGTTAAGGGGCAACTCTATTTGGAGAAGCACTAAAGACAGGCCCAAATTGAAGTTAAGGGGTTGTCATTGTGTAACCCTTATCATTTATCGAGGTGTAATTTTCCTGGGGGTGTAACCATTCAACCCAAGCCACACAACCCTAAATATAGAGGCTATCTTCTCTTAATCATTTTCACCTGAAATTGAGAAGGAGGAAAAGCTTGCAGCCATAAGCAGAGCCAGAGATCGAGAAATTGAGAGATTGAATGTTAAAAGAAAAGATGTCGTCTGTAATTCGATTGAGATGCAGTTGAGACTCGAGAGTATAAGAAGGCGATGATTGGCCGGAGAAGACGCATAAGAATTAGGTCATGGAAATCAAGAACAATGAGAGATGACGATGGTGTTGAATACAGCAGGATGAAATCAAGGATGGGTTTGCTTTTGGGTATGAGAGATCGAGTTGAAGAATAGACAGAAGGTCGATAATGGTCTGTAGCTGAATTGAATCATGGAAGATGAATTGATGCTTGTGACTTGCTAAAAATCGAATCGAAATGAAATCGGGGCATGAAGAATCGGTGATGCTATGATGTCAAGAAGGTGGAAATAGAGGTATGGGTTTGAATCGGAGAAGACTCTCAGGGGATTGATGTTGTTGGACGTTGTAATTGGTTCAAGTACGGTGATGGTTTTGCTGGAATCGATGAAGGAATTGAAGCTCAGGGAGATGGGGTCTGTGAATGGAGAAGAAGAAATCGATGTTGTTGAGTGAAACAGGAGATGGGTTCGACTTGTTTATGGGATTGTGGATCGATTTGATTAGAGGAGATAGGATAGTGCAGTGGTTGAAGGGATGTATCATGGTGCTGGTTGATATCCAGAGGGAACCTAATATGATGTGCTTGCTTGAATCGACTAGGCTTTATTGGTTTAAAAGACGATGGTGATGCTGCTGAGTAACAATGGGTGTTTGAATCTGATATTGAAGAGAAAGTGCAGCTGAAGTGATGCAATGGAGGAGAAAGAAAATGGGTTTTGGTTGAATTCAGTTTTGAAGCAAATGACAGAATGGGTTCGATTTGATTTACGGTAATGAGATGCAGCTGTTGTTGGTGGTAGTCGGAGAAGGAAATTGAACTGAAATTGGGGGAAAGTGTTGTTGTTGAATGCAGGATGATGTTGATGGCGCAGCTGTGGCTAATTGAAGTTGTTGTGCTGATAAATTGCTTAGATGAATGTTAGGATTGTCACAGGGAATGAAGAAGAGAACGGTCTGAATTTTGCCGGGAAGTCGTATAAACAGCCGAAACTCGGCCGATTTTATTTCCCGACGAGTCGACTCGGTGTCGGCGATGAACGATCCAGACGAGTCCGATGACCGGTCCAACTCAGCTGAGTAAGATCATTCATCTAACTAGGAAGTTGACTCATTGCTAATTCAGTGTCTGACTTTCCCTTGACCCAGTCAACTGTTAGAGACCGTTAGTATTGACTGTTAATTTTCACGGAATATTCCATTCCTATGAAGAATCTCGGATGACCGCCATCACTATTCCGGCCGGATTCCGGTGAATACCAGGATTTTTCAGGCGACCCTAAAATTACATAATTTTGTGTGAACTTTTCTCATGGGTGTGAAGACTTGGGTTTGGATGGAGAATTTGGCTCAAATTTGGAAAGAGTAGATGGAAAATTTGAGAAAGGCTTGGACTTGGAAATTGAATTGCTAAAGGAAAGGGGTTCTATTCCTTGGAATATTTGGAGAACATTGAAGCCTATAAATAGAGAAGTTCTCTACACATCTTTTACTTCTTCTACACACCTTTTTACACACACAACACTTGTGTTTTTGCTTTATTTTCAAATTCTTTTTTTAATTATTTGTGTGAACTTTAAAAAATCTCCATTTAATTATTTGTGTGAATTTCAAAAACATGAGTAGCTAATTTTCTTATTGATTTAGGATGAATTCCTAGTTATTAATATATGATTTGAGTTTTGTTTTCAATTCTATCTTGAAGTTTTTCACATGATTATCGTTTGTTTTTACTAATAGGAATGTTTATACATTCATGGTTGATTGATAGATTGTTTAGAGTGCACGCTAAATTGATTTGTTAATTTGATCTAAAGCTAGTGAAAGTTAGGGGATAATTAATCGTTTCTTGACTCTTTACACAAGTAGCAAACACAAGACCTTGCGGAGGGATTCCGTGGAGCAATTGTGTGTGAAAACAACGTTAGCAAGTAGACCTTGATCTAAGAGTCTAACTACTAATATCAACCTAATAAGTTCATAAATCTTAATGCATTTATTTAAATTACATCTTGAGTGATCTACTACTAGGTGGTTTGGTAAATAGAATCCGGTAGTCGAGAACTTCCGTATCCGGTGATATAAGGGATTTTGGGGCTAGCTAAGCGAACCTGCTATCCTACGGTTGGTGATAATCTGTGACTAATAACAAGTGGTAAAGAACATAACTTTATTCATTGTTTTGCAACGAAGAAGGATTCCTTGATCTTGTCTCTCTTATTGATTTCAACTTTATCTTTGAATTGCTTTGTTTACTTTCTTTTGCTTTACACCCCCCTTTTGTGACAATTTTTACAACTAAGAATCTCTTGCTCCTCGTGGGAATGAACTTGACTACACTATATTACTTGTTAATTAGGTGGAAAAATATTGATTAATTTGTTGTGGTTAACGACACGCATCAAATTTTGGCGCCCATTGCCGGGGAGCAGCGGACGATTTTAGTTGTTTTTATTTTTCTTTTTGCTTTATTCTTGCTTTGTTAGATTCTATACCGTATCTAACTTAGTTTTCGAGAATCTTATTTCAGGTTCTACACCTTTAGTGAATGCTTGGAGAGGGCAGACCGAGTCCAATACGTCTTCGATCCGGCACTCAACTAAAGGTTTTCATTCGAGCGGTTAACACTCCGCTTCCTCCTTCTTCATCAAGTGAGTTCGCAGATTCGGACATAAAAGAAGAACCAATGGTTGATCGTACACTCAAGGACCTAGCTTCTCACAAGATCGATACACAATAATGGTGTATACAAACCGACTCAACCTTCGAGATCAAGCCGGGGTTGATTAGAGAGTTACCAAAGTTTCATGGCATGGTGAATGAAGATCCAAACAAACATCTTATGGACTTTTATACCATAGTCGTGGCTATGCTTCCACCGGAGACTAATGAGGATGGAGCAATGTTGAAAGCTTTCCCGTTTTCTTTGGCGGGCAATGCTAAGGAATGGTTGTATTATTTACCTTCCGGAAGTATCACAACATGGAATGGGATGAAGAGACTTTTCCTCGAGAGATATTTTCCCGCATCAAAAGCTACTCAAATTCGCAAGGAGATTTGTGGGATGAAGCAAAATGTGGGAGAGTCATTGTATGAATGTTGGGAGCGATATAAGAGATTGGTGGCAAGCTGTCCACATCATCAATTTAGTGACGTTATGATACTCCAATACTTCTACGAAGGATTCCAACCAAGTGATAGATCTCTTCTTGACGCCGCGGGTGGTGGTGCACTAGTGAACAAGACGGTCGCCCAAGATACCGAGTTGATTGAAAGCATGGCGGTGAACTCGCAACAATTTTATACAAGAGGTGAACCAATGGTTAGGTCGGTGCATGAAGTTAGTAATTTATCATAACATCTTGATCAAAGGATGGGGAACATAGAGAGGGTAATGCAACGAATGGCCGCGGTAATTATTCCGGATGGTGAGACCGAACAAGTAAATGCTTTATATCCAAATCAAAGGCCAAGGTACAATCCATACTCAAATACTTACAATCCCGGTTGGAAGGATCATCCTAACTTTAGCTATGCAAATAAGCAAGAGGAGGCTCCTAATCCATATGCACAACAAGGTGGTTTCCAACAATCACGCTTCCAACCTCAACAACAATTCCAACCACAACAAGTCAAGGAGAAAGATTCTTCAATTGATGACAATCTCAATGCATTGATGCAAGGTATGCAAGGTATCACCACTTTGGTTCAACAACAACAACAAAAGACCGATTCGGCAATCAAGGATTTACAAATTCAAGTGGGGCAATTGGCGACCGATGTGAACCTATTGAAAGCTCAAGCGTCCACAAAGCTTCCTTCAAAACCATTTGTTAATCCAAGAGAGAGCGTTAATGCGATTACTTTGAGGAGTGGGAAACAAGTAAAGCAACCAAATCAACAAGATAAGGTGTATGATAAGAAAGAGGAAATTGAAACCGCACCAAAGGAGAATACATCCCCAACCAACCTACCCAAGGAGACGGTTCCTAATTTCACAACTCCACCACTGTTTCCTAGCCGATTTGCTAAATCAAAGAAAGACTTGGAATACATGGATATTTGGGACATCCTTAAGAAAGTACAAGTCAATATTCCACTCATTGAAGCTATTCGTCAAATTCCTCGTTGTGCAAAGTTCTTAAAGGAGTTGTGCATGGAGAATAAAAGGTTGAAAGGGAATGAAGTCATGAGTGTGGGGGAGAATGCTTCGGCGTTCATTCTCAAGAAACTCCCACCAAAATTAAAGGACCCCGGTAGTTTCAATATACCTTGCACAATTGTTAAAACAAGGTTTACTCGAGCTTTGCTAGATTTGGGAGCATCGGTTAATGTTATGCCTTCCTCGATTTATGATTATTTGAATCTTAGTCCCTTAAAGAGACCGGGGTAGTTCTTGAACTTGCTAACCGATCTAATGTTTACCCGAAAGGGATTGTTGAGAATGTTTTGGTGCAGGTTAATGAGCTTGTATTTCCGGCCGATTTCTATGTCTTGGACATGAATGATGAGAATTTTTCCAAGTCTACACCTTTGCTATTGGGTAGACCATTCTTAAGCACCACTGGAACAAAGATTGATGTCCAAAATGACACCTTGACTATGGAGTTTGATGGTACACTCATCCACTTCAATATATTTGAGACAAAGAGATACCCTAGTGATGTGAAGTCATGTTTTCCCGTGAAAGAGATTGATCCTGGCTAATGAATCTTGCAAGAGCTAAATCGGGCCGTCGACTTTAAAACAAGCGCTTAATGGGAGGCAACCCATAGGTTTTGTATTTCTTATCCTTTTGCTTTTTGTTATTTCTTTTTCTTGTTCCATATCATGTTAAAATTTCCCACCTTGACTTTACTAGGACGATTCAATTACATTGAGGACAATGTAAGGTTTAAGTGTGGGGAGTGGTTAAGCATGTATTTTAAAAAAAAAAAAAGTTTTACATAAAACCTCCAACTTTTAGAGATTTTAGAGTCACTAGCATACTTCTAGGTATGTTTACATAGAGAATTCTGACCGACATAACTAAACTTGGAAGTGTTAGGAAACTACATTCGGATTTGTTGCTTGTTAGAGTGTTAAATAATGGATTTAATCATGCCGGTGATGCAAATTTGGTGCAGGGAGAAATGCATTATTAGAGTTGTTGATCAATTATTAGTGGAGACTACCCGTATTTATATCATGTGAGGCACCGACCAGAAATTTTTCCATCTAACTAAAGAGCTTTCTTTTGAGTGTGTGTCACCATACGTTAATTCCGGGTAGAATGGTGAGCCACCCAACCTCCCACCAATAGAAGCACTACTTTTGATCTCTTGAGTGCTAATTTTTTCAATCATAAGGGTGACGTCTATAGATGAAAGCCTCCTTCTTGTAGTTCGATTTGCAGTTAGCACCATTCTCTCTCTCGACAACAACGGGTCCATAGAAACACCAGTATCATCAACAAGGAGCGACATCAAGTAAAGTTGGAGAAGTTCAAGGTTTACAAGCAACGGAACAAGAAAAAGATCAAAATTTCAAATACAAGTAAATCAACATACAAAGAGCAGATTTTTACATATATCCAAGTATAAAGACTTATTCACAAGAGCGAAGAAAATCAAAAGGTGAGAATTGTTGAAGTTTATGATTTCGAGACGATACAAGTTGTGAAGAATCAAGCGGTAAAATACTTCTCCCACGGCCACAATTTTGTTTTTATTTTTACTTTGTTTTATTTCTCTTGTTTTCAATTCAAAAAAAAAAAAAAAAAAAAATCATAAAAATCATAAAAAAAAAAGAGAAAAGAAAAAAAAAAAAAAAAAAGAAATATTTTTTTTATTTATTTAATAAGCCGTGGGGAAGGAAAATAAATAAGGAATTTTCAAGCGACAAGGATTTAAGGTAAAAGAGTTACAAATTGTTAAGGATTTATGAAATTCGAGTTTATCATCAATAGTTGAAACCAAGACGAAGACCAAGAAGATAAAGACGAGGAGCTCAAGACGTTTCTATTGGATGCCGTTAGAGTGGTGTTATCATAATTGGCGATCGGATGTGAAGGTGAGTAAGTAATCTCATCCTCGATAATAGTGATTGATTTCCTTTCTTAGAGATCGTTAGACAAAAGGTTTTTCAAAATGTTAAAAGATGTGGTTTTTTAAAATATTTCGGAAGTTGTCCTTCCCACTATTCAACGTGTCGCAGGATTTCTTTCTTCATTCCTACACACACATCGAGAACCATAAAAAGCCGTCTTTTTTGAGTGCAATTATCATAAAATCCTTTTGGTGAGGCGTAAGTCGAGGCGAAATGCTTATTGATCGTTTCTCAAACACGAGTTCTCTCATTATGGTGTGGTTATTTCTCACTCAACATTTAAGAATGAGAATATGTTCTTTAGTATTTCTAACTTCTTATTACTAGTATCTGAGAAACTCTATGTTCTCATAGCTCTTTGGATGCTTGGGACGCTTGAACGCTTTGAAGTTGTGAGTTTTTAGTTTGATTTGCTCGAGGACTAGCAAAGTCTAAGTGTGGGGGAATTTGATACGGTGTAGAATACATCCTATTTATTATCTATTGTTTATGCTTTCTTTGCTATTTTTCTTGTAAATTATGTATTTTACGCTTGTTTTGAGTTTTATAGCTACTATGGAGTCATGCGGAAGAAAGAAGAAGAAATCACCCAATTTGAGCAAAAAGGGTGAAATTGTCATCTTACAGGCAAGTGATATTTGGAGCCCAGCCAAGGTTAAGGGGCAACTCTATTTGAAGAAGCACTAAAGACAGGCCCAGATGAAGTTAAGGGGTTGTCATTCAAAACCCTTATCATTTATCATAGGGTGTAATTATCCCTGGGGTGTAACCATTCAACCCAAGCCACACAACCTTAAATCGAGAGGCTATCTTCTCTTAATCATTTTCACCTGAAATTGAGAAGGAGGAAAAGCTTGCAGCCATAAGCAGAGCCAGAGATCGATAAATTGAGAGATTGAATGTTAAAAGAAAAGCTGTCATCTGTAATTCGATTGAGATGCAGTCGAGACTCGAGAGTATAAGAAGGCAGTGATTACTGGAGAAGACGCAGAAGAATTAGGTCATGGAAATCAAGAACAATGAGAGATGACGATGGTGTTGAATACATCAAGATGAAATCGGGGATGGGTTTGCTGTTGGGTCTGAGAGATCGAGTTGAAGAATAGACAGAAGGTCGATGATGGTCTGTAGCTGAATTGAATCATGGAAGATGAATTAATGCTGTTGATTGCTAAAAATCAGATCGAAATGAAATCAGGGCATGAAAAATCGGTGATGCTATGATGTCAAGAAGGTGGAAATAGAGGTATGAGTTTGAATCGGAGAAGACTCTCAGGGGATTGATGTTGTTGGTCACTGTAATTGGTTCAAGTACGGTGATGGTTTTGCTAGAATCGATGAAGGAATTGAAGCTCAGGGAGATGTGGTCTGTGAATGGAGAAGAAGAAATCGATGTTGTTGAGTGAAACAGGAGATGGGTTCGACTTGTTTATAGGATTGTGGATCGATTTGATTAGAGGAGATAGGATGGTGCGGTGGTTGAAGGGCTGTATCATGGTGCTGGTTGAGATCCAGAGAGGGAAGCTAAGATGATGTGCTGGCTTGAATCGACTAGGCCTTGTTGGTTTAAAAGACGATGGTGATGCTGCTGAGTAACAATGGGTGCTTGAATATGATATTGAAGAGAAAGTGCAGCTGAAGTGATGCAATGAAGGAGAAAGAAAATGGGTTTTGGTTGAATTCAGTTTTGAAGCAAATGGCAGAATGGGTTCGATTTGATTTACGGTAATGAGATGCAGCTGTTGTTGGTGGTAGTCGGAGAAGGAAATTGAATTGAAATTGGGTGAAAGTGTTGCTGTTGAATGCAGGATGATGTTGATGGCGCAGCTGTGGCTAATTGAAGTTGTTGTGCTGATAAATTGCTTAGATGAATGTTAGGATTGATAGGGAATGAAGAAGAGAACGACCTGAATTTGGCTGGGAAGTCGTATAAACAGCCGAAACTCGGCCGATTTTATTTCCCGACGAGTCGACTCGGTGTCGGCGATGAACGATCCAGACGAGTCCGATGACTGTTCCAACTCAGCTGAGTAAGACCATTCAGCTAACTAGGAAGCTGACTCATCGCTGACTCAGTGTCTGACTTTCCCTTGACCCAGTCAACTCTTAGAGACCGTTAGTATTGGATCAATTTTCGTGGAATATTCCATTCCTATGAAGAATCTCAGATGACCGCCAACACTATTCCGGCCGGATTCCGGTGAATACCAGGATTTTTCAGGTGACCCTAAAATTACATAAATTTTGTGTGAACTTTTCTCATGGGTTTGAAGACTTGGGTTTGGATGGAGAATTTGGCTCAAATTTGGAAAGAGTAGATGGAAGATTTGAGAAAGGCTTGGACTTGGAAATTGAATTGCTAAAGGAAAGGGGTTCTATTCCTTGGAAGATTTGGAGAACATTGAAGCCTATAAATAGAAGTTCTCTACACATCTTTTACATCTTCTACACACCTTTTTACACACACAACACTTGTGTTTTTGCTTTCTTTTCAAATTCTTCTTTTAATTATTTGTGTGAACTTTAAAAATTCTCCTTTTAATTATTTATGTGAATTTCAAAAACATGAGTAGCTAATTTTCTTATTGATTGAGGATGAATTCCTAGTTCTTAATATATGATTTGAGTTTTGTTTTCAATTGTATCTTGAAGTTTTTCACATGATTATCGTTTGTTTTTACTAATAGGAATGTTTATACATTCATGGTTGATTGATAGATTGTTTAGAGTGCACGCTAAATTGATTTGTTAATTTGATCTAAAGCTAGTGAAAGTTAGGGGATAAGTAATCGTTTCTTGACTCTTTACACAAGTAGCAAACACAAGACCTTGCGGAGGGATTCCGTGGAGCAATTGTGTGTGAAAACAACATTAACAAGTAGACCTTGATCTAAGAGTCTAACTACTAATATCAACCTAATAAGTTCATAAATCTTAAAACATTTATTTAAATTACATCTTGAGTGATCTACTACTAGGTGGTTTGGTAAATAGAATCCGGTAGTCGAGAACTTCCGTATCCGGTGATATAAGGGATTTTGGGGCTAGCTAAGCGAACCTGCTATCCTACGGTTGGTGATAATCTGTGACTAATAACAAGTGGAAAAGAACATAACTTTATTCATTGTTTTGCAATGAAGAAGTATTCCTTGATCTTGTCTCTCTTATTGATTTCAACTTTATCTTTGAATTGCTTTGTTTACTTTCTTTTGCTTTACACCCCCCTTTTGTGACAATTTTTACAACTAAGAATCTCTTGCTCCTCGTGGGAACGAACTTGACTATACTATATTACTTGTTAATTAGGTGGAAAAATATTGATTAATTTGTTGTGGTTAACGACACGCATCATCAAGTAAGCTGATGCTGAAGTAAAGAGGGAAGAAAAAGCCAGGAGGGAAGCACAAGCCAAGATGAATGCTGACAAAAAGAGGGCTCGTTCCCGTGGTGATGGTAGTAGTGGTAGTGGTGGTGATCGTGATAATGCTAAACGGGTCCGTGGTGGTGGTGAATGAATGCAGTCTCTAGTTTATTTTTTTATGTTGTGGTAGACAAATGTTAAGGTTAACAGTTGGATTTTTTTTTTTTTTTTTTTTTTTTTTTTTAAGGTTTATGGGACATGTTTTCGTATTTTGGACAAAAAGTGTTGGATTTCTAGTTGTTGAATGAATGATTTGTTTAGCTATGTAATGTTTCAATACATACGCCGACATGCTTTTGTAAAGTTACATTGCCGACTAAACCAGGGACGTCAAGGTTGTGTATTATGTTATCGACCCTGCCGACTATGTGTTGCAGAAAATACCTTCTCCTGATGCCTAAAAGCATAATAAGGTTAGCATGGTTATAAATTACGATCTTGCCGACTATATCATAGCCGACACGCTAATGATCAATTACCTTTCCGACGGTTATACAGAAGAAAATGAACTCGTGATGCCTAAAATCATCATAAGGTTGGCATGGTTATAAAATATGACCTTGCCGACTATATCATAGCCGGCACGCTAATGACAAAATACCTTTCCGACGGTTATACAGAAGATAATGAACTCCTGATGCCTAAAATCATCACAAGGTCAGCATGGTAACAAAATTTCGACCCTGCCGGCCAAACTTAGTCGGTATATTGGGGAAACAAAAACCTCGCCGGCAAATTCAAAATTCAAATTTTTGCAAGTACAATTGAATTGATTGACTACCATAACGATCAAATTTGGGCACCATCCTATAAATACACTACTTCTCTCTACAAAAAAACACACAACTATTTGCATATACTCTCCTAAGCTCATATCATCATACACTCCATCTAACTCACCCAATGGCTCTCCACATGCAACAATGGCAGCATTTGATTCAAATGAAGATTTGGCAATCACCAAAGCTTGGTACGCGAAAACTCGAGTTAGACGTCAGTTCTCCGTAAGGGTGGATGCCGTAACCTTTTGGGCTAGGGTACACAACAAATTTAGGCAAGAGTTTGGGAATCCTAATGGAAGAAGTGTTCAACTAATCCATGAGAGGCACCTAGTCATCGAAAATGCAATACTTGCTTATTTAGCTCTCCAACCCCGTATTTTCAACGCTACCAACTTCAACTTGTCCATTGAACAATTTGTAAGTGTTTTTGTGGTTTATTTTACGTGATCCATGTTGTTTGATCTTCCTACTAAACACCACTAACGAATTAAGTTTGTGTTTTGTTTTTGTAGCATGAAGTTGTCAAAGAGCGTTACTTGGAAGAAAAGGGGAAAGCATTCGCATTCGATGCTAGCTATGAATTCATGGTCTCCAAAATCCCGGAGTATGCCCCAGACTTCATGCAGGCCGGAGATGACTAGGATTCCTCCAACGAAGATTGATGGTTTTAGTGTAGGTTTTGTGGGTAGATCTCTATGTAAACCCTCACGAGACTATAACTCGTCCACTAGGGTCGCCTGGGGGTTCAAAAGCTTGATGCACATGCTAAGTGCATTCGTTTTTCCGTCGACAAGGAGTTAGATTTTATGTTTCAATCAATGTAGTAACCAAAATTGCATGGATAAAGTGAATTACATCTTCCCATACTCTGTTTTATGTTGGGTATAACTACAGGTCGGCAAGGTTACATTGCCGACTTTTCAACAGCCGAAAATGTTAGAAATTTTTAGCATGCCGACTATAAGTCAGCCGGCAATGTTAGAAATTATGTGCATGCCGACTATATGATAGCCGGCATTGTTGGAAATATTTACATGCCGACTGTAAGATTGATGGCCCAAGATAGTCGGCATATTCTTCATTCAAAGACCCTTCCCTAAAAATATCGCGTCTTCTTCATCCACGGACCATGCCGGCTATACTTAGCCGGCACCTTATTCAAACGTATACCATGCCGCAAACTTAGTCGATACCTTATTCAAATGTCGACCTTCCCGACCTTTCACATTTTCAAAACCAATTTTTTTGATCGAAATCGAACTCATAAGAAAGATTAAAGGTTTGATCTACCAATTCATAATTTCAAAATTTTAATCTAAACTCAATTAATTAACCTAATCAGAATTTTAGTGTTAATTAAACAAGGGTATATTAGCCATTTAGAAAATACAAGGTTAAGGGGTGGCTTCTTTTACTTCAAAATGTCTTGGGTTTTGTCTCATTAGGTATACCCTAATTAATCTAGATATATCCCAATCAAGCAAGGTAAAGGAAGTTAAGGTCAAAAAGAAAAAAAAAATCGATAGGGGAGAGCTTATTATTAGATCCACCCGATATTGACCGGAAGTCAAATATCGCAAACTAAGTCAGTTTTCCCTCTAGTAAAAATGGCTTTCCCTTATTAATTATCTTTACAAAAGGGTTGCCACTTGCCAATCTCAAACCCACAGTTCCTAGATCGAACCTTGCTGAAAGCAAAAAATTCGCATTTTCCGCTTCTTGTTATTTTAAACAGGCTACAGCTGATCATGTCGAAACTGTATTTTGATTTTGATTATCTATATATATTGTACGGCATTGTAAAATTGTAAATTGTATTTTTGTTTCGGCCAAGTGTTTTCAAGGACTTATTGGTATGGATATAACACACAAGATTATGGTTCCTAGAAAATTCTGCCATGGTTTGTTACATGATTTATAAAGGAGGATACCAGTCCTACTAAGTGCTGATACCGTTTCATATAGGACAAAAAAATCCCATCAATCCTGGTCGTTGGATCGATAAAATGGTATCAACACTTAGTAGGACTGGTATCCCCTTATAAATCGTGATTAATTAAACTGCAATATAAGTATTACAAGTTGTGGAAGTCGAAACTCACTCTATTAATCATCAGTTGTCAAAGACATTAATCATGTTATCAAGAACACGACAGCTCTATTCCTTTAGTAGAAAAATGTAGCACGACCCCATGGAGTGAGGTACTGAGTAGAATATAAGAGTCAACGGGATTGCACCAGAACCCATTAATACACCCCGAAAAAAAAAAACGATCTAGAACATCTATGCCTCGGTATAAACCAGGAGAGTTGTGGATATTGCTGTGACTGTTGAGTAATGTAATGTTAGTGTACTAGTGTAATAGGAGTGTCAACTTTATATTTAGTTATGTAGTGGGTGTAGCATATCCACAAGTTGTAAGGTCTATTGTAGACCAAGTAGAAGAGTTATCTCTACAACTCAAATAGAGAGAGAGTGAGAAGAACCAAAGAGGTTCCCACTACTCCATTATCAAAATCATCCATAAAAATCTATCTTTATCACCCAAACATCCAACAATTGGTATCAGAGCTTAGATCTATATAGATTTGATCTTGGTGAGTGAAAAAAACAATTTCTACCCATTAAATCAAAAAAATCAGCAACATTTAAATTTTTCAAAATCTAGATCTAAAAAAGAAAAAACCCAATTTCTTCAATCAATAATCAATCAAATCAATGGCAAGTAGTAGTAACTCAAGTTTCTACATTCAACAACCTTCAATACCACTTTTTCATGGAGAAAATTATGATTTTTGGGCCATCAAAATGAAGACCTTATTCATGTCACAAGATGTGTGGGAGATTGTACAAAATGGGTATGATGAAGTTGAAGATACATCAAATCTAGAACAACCCCAAAAGGATTTACTTAAGGAGAGTAGAAAGAAGAATGCAAAAGCATCCATGTACATTCAACAAGGAGTTGGAGACACTATTCTACCAAGAGTAATCCATTTTCCTATAGCTAAGGAAGCTTGGAATATCCTTCAACAAGAGTATGGAGGTAATAAGAAGGTAAGAGAATTGAAATTACATTCATATAGAAGAGATTTTGAGAATCTAAAAATGAATGAGAATGAATGTTTGAATGAATTTTCATCTAGAGTTGTTGAAGTTCTTAATAATATGATGATGTGTGGTGAGAAGATGGAAGAAAGAAGAAATTTGTGAGAAGATATTGATATGTTTGCCGGAGAAATTTGAACCCATTGTGGCGGTTTTGGAGGAAACAAAGGATTTTTTTACATTGAAGTCACAAGAATTATGGGCTTCCTTGAAGGTGTATGAGCAAAGGTTGTCAAGACACTCCGAAAACTCAATTGAGAGTGCTTTTCAATCAAAATTGAACTTGAACTCAAAAAATTCAGCAACAAATAAAAATGAGTACAAGGGTGAATCAACATCAAACTTCAAAGGAAAGGGGAAATGGAAGAAAGGAGGATCTAACTCCAATAACTACACAAAAAGTGATACTTCTCAAGTACCAAGGTGCAATTTTTGCAAGAAGAATGGTCATTTGGAGAAGAATTGTTGGAACAAAGGAAAGCCCCAATGTCGCAATTGCAAGAATTATGGACATTTAGAGAAAGATTGTAGATACAAAGAAGATGAAGAACAAGCCGGTAGAGCGGAAGAAAAAGAAGAAAAACAAAATTTGTTTTATGCTTGTCAAAGTGCCATGTGACTTCCAAGAGTGAAGTTTGGTTTGTAGATAGTGGTTGTACAACTCATATGTCCGGTGTGAAGAGCTTGTTTGTTGACATGGATACATCCATAAACTCTCTAGTGAAGATGGGGGATGGAAACATGGTTCAAGCTAACGGAAGAGGTACAATTTGCGTGCAAACTATCAATGGAGCAAAATACATTAGAGATGTGTTATATGTTCCGGATTTGGCACAAAATTTGCTTAGTGTTGGGCAACTTGTGGATCTTGGGTATGCGTTTCATTTTGAAGATGGATATTGCACCATTTATGACAAGAAGCACAACAACAAGAGACAAGTCATGAAGAGTATCAAGATGGAGAAAAATAGAAGCTTTCCAATTATCTTTGAAAAGGAGAAGAATGTTGCATTGAGGATGGAAACCATTGATGAAACATGGTTATGGCATAAAATACTTGGGCATTTGAATTTCAATGGTATCAAGGTGCTTTCCAACAAGAACATGGTGCAAGGACTTCCACAACATATCAACCACAAAGATGGAGTATGTGAAGGTTGTGCACTTGGGAAGCAACATCGCCAACCATTCCCAAAAGGTTTAGCATGGAGAGCAAAAGAACTTCTTGGTTTGGTACATACCGATGTGTGTGGACCAATGAAGACACCAACTCATGGAGGTAATAGATACTTTATCTTATTCATTGATGATTTAAGTCGTATGACTTGGGTGTACTTCATGAGACAAAAGTCCGAAGTTTTTAGCATCTTCAAGAAGTTCAAGAGCCTTGTTGAAAAGCAAAGTGGTCACTACATCAAAGTTTTGAGAAGTGATAGAGGAAAAGAGTACAACAAAAAAGAGTTTGATAAATTCTTGAAGATGAAGGCTTGGAAAGGCAACTAACCGTGGGTTATACTCCTCAACAAAATGGTGTTTCCGAGAGAAAGAACCAAACCGTGATGGAGATGGCGAAGTCCATGCTTCATGACAAGGGTATGCCTAAAGTGTTTTGGGCCGAAGCCGTCAACACCGCCGTCTACTTGATGAATAGGTGTCCAACAAAAGCCGTATGGGATAAAACTCCTTTTGAAGCATGCAGTGGGAGAAAGCCATCGGTAAGACATCTCAAAGTTTTTGGTAGTGTGTGTTATTCTCAAATTCCAAAGGTGAAGAGGACAAAGCTTGATGAATCAAGTGAGAAGTGTATATTCATTGGCTATAGCCTCCAATCAAAAGGTTATATGTTGTATAGCTTGAAGAACAACATAATGATCACAAGCCGTGATGTGTTATTTGATGAAGGAGCTTCATGGAATTGGGAAGAAGGTAACATTGAGAAGAGAACCATTATTGTTGATGAAGAGCAAGAAAATTCAGCAAAAAATGAAGTTGAAGAAGGTGAAGAAGATGAGGAAGAACTACCTCAAACACCTCCAAATACAAGACAAGGAGCATCTCCAAGTATGTCTCCAAGTACTAGTGCATCAACATCACCACCGTCGGCACCAAAGAAGTTGCGAAGGTTGAGTGAAGTCTATGAAAGATGTAACTATTGTGTGGTTGAACCGGAAAATTTTGAAGAAGCATTAAAAGAACCGGTTTGGATAAAAGCTATGGAAGAAGAAGGTTTTGTCATTGACGAGAACGATACATGGGAGAAGGTAGCAAGGCCAAGTGACAAAGAAGTTATTGGTGTGAAGTGGATCTACAAGGTGAAGTACAATGCGGATGGAACGGTTCAAAGATACAAAGCAAGGTTGGTGGCAAAGGGCTACTCACAACAACCCGGTATCGACTACAATGAAACGTTTGCACCGGTTAATCGTCTTGACACCATTAGAGCCGTGATTTCTATGGATTCCAAAAAAGGTTGGTTACTTTATCAACTTGATGTCAAATCGGCATTTTTGAATGGAGAACTCCATGAAGAGGTCTATGTAGAACAACCACAAGGTTTTTTGGTGGAAGGAGAAGAAGACAAAGTATACAAGTTGAAGAAAGCTTTGTATGGTCTCAAGCAAGCACCAAGAGCTTGGTATAGTGAGATAGATGGATACTTCAAGAGGAAAAACTTCAACAAAAGCAAGAGTGAGCCTACATTATATGTGAAGACAAAAGGTACGTCTATTCTCATCGTTGCCTTGTATGTTGATGATCTTATCTTTATGGGTAATGATGCTTATATGATTGAGCAATTCAAGAGAGAAATGATGATGAAATATGAGATGAGTGACATGGGTTTGCTCAAGTACTTCCTTGGTATAGAAGTTCATCAAAGTGAAGATGGAGTGTCCATTTCTCAAAGAAAGTATGCCGAAAAGATGTTGAAGAAATTTGGTATGCTTGGTTGTAACCCCACATCTACACCACTTGTAGTGAATGAGAAACTCAAGAAGGATGATGGAGGAAGAAAGGTTGATGAGACTTACTATAGAGGTCTTATTGGAAACTTGTTGTACCTTACACATACAAGACCCGACATCATGTTTGCTTCAAGTATGCTTTCTAGGTTCATGAGTTCACCTAGTCATCTACATCTTGGCGCGGCAAAGAGGTTGTTAATTAAGGTACATACAAGGAACAATGAATTTTGGAATCATGTATTCAAGAAATTTGGATGTCAAATTAGTTGGCTATTGTGATAGCGACTTGGGAGGGTGTATTGATGACATGAAGAGTACATAGGGTTATGCTTTTTCTATTGGTTCGGGTATATTCACATGGGCATCGAAGAAGCAAGAAACCGTAGCTCAATCCACGGCGTAAGCGGAGTACATTTCGGCATCAATAGCTACATCTCATGTTGTATGGCTAAGAAGAATCATGGAAGACATTCAAGAGAAGCAAGAAGAAAGAACCGTAATCTTTTGTGACAATAAATCGGCAATTGCTATGTTCAAAAATTCGGTTGAGCATTGTAGAGCAAGGTACATCAAACTCAAGTACCATTTCATTCGAGAAGCGGTTGAAGATGGTGAGATAAAACTCAAGTATTGCAAGACGGAAGACCAATTGGCGGACATATTCACCAAGGCACTTCCCAAAGGAAAATTTCAACATTTCCGTGAACTATTAGGAGTAGAAGAATATCACATGAAGGAGGAGATTGTTGAGTAATGTAATGTTAGTGTACTAGTGTAATAGGAGTGTCAACTTTATATTTAGTTATGTAGTGGGTGTAGCATATCCACAAGTTGTAAGGTCTATTGTAGACCAAGTAGAAGAGTTATCTCTACAACTCAATGAAATTAGAGAGAGAGTGAGAAGAACCAAAGAGGTTCCCACTACTCCATTATCAAAATCAGCCATAAAAATCTATCTTTATCACCCAAACATCCAACAGTGACAGCTCTCTACCTAGCTTCAGTTGCTGCTACACACGTCAATGGAGAAACAGTGGTCGATGGAGGAGACTGCTTCCACCGGATATATGTAGCACGACCTGATGACCAGGAAAACGCCTCTCTACTTCTTCTGCGGTCACATAGCCTTGAGCTTAAGATTAACGGGACATTTGTAACCTTAAAAAATGTTTTCACCATATGTATTTCATTGAGAACAACCGGAACAAATAAAATTTATTAGCAATACAAAGATAACAACAACAAGTCCATCCATCTTGAATCAAACATGAAAACTAAACTCATTATTTGCATTTCAGAAGATCACAAGGGGTCTAGAAAAGAAATAACTGCTGGGTTACTTGTTGGAAAATCGTTAAAATGTTCCCGTTTAAGATACGAAGTCTTGTTATATTCCTCCAGTACTTCTTTTGTGTTTCTTTCGCCCGTCTTGGTTGCAAAAAGCTTTAAAGAAAGAAAATTTTCTACGTAGCTAGAAATGCAATACTCATAATAATTACCATAACATTCATCAGGAATTTTAGCTTCCTTTAATTTATTTGAATGCACATTGTAGATAGCGTGACCATCTTGCTTGTTGTGCAACCTCCAATAGAGAATCACTTGGTTAGAAAAAATCATAACAGCGGCACTAGCAGGAAGAACAGGATTCTCTAGCTCTCTTGGAAGAACGAACTTGATAGTTTTCTTAACCCAAACGTGTTTAACTGTGTCTTTCAATATAAAAAGTACAACCTTACCGCTGCAAGTATCAAATTTTTCCATACTTGAATAACAGAAACATCCTTTATACTCTAGTGGAGAAAACCCACCATTATTAAAAACGGTTTCAAATTCATCATCACCAGGAAGTTTAATCATTTGAAACTTCTCACCCTGGAAATCGAATGATACCAAAGTGAAACGTTTATATTTCTCTTCTTCTGCTCCATCTTTTACCATCTCGTAAAAGACAGCTCCATTACAAAAAATTGGTGGTATCCTTCTTGTACTATTGGATGGAAAACAATTTGTTGGACGCTGTTTCGGCCATGGGTTATTAATCTTTCTCCATGGTTTAGTATTACCTAGTGTAAGTATGTAATATTCATATTCATCCTCGTATTCCAAGATACACATCACCTTATATTCGTTGCTTAAGAGGTCGTATCCAATTCGAAAGCCGCAGATGTTTTCGCCCACCCTACTCTTCAAACGGAAGACAATGATTAACTTCTCGATCCTGCTAGGGTTACAAATTTCAAGTGAGAAACAAACCCATTCACCATTATAAGATTCTCGACGCACGCCATAGTTCCAATAACAAGTTAAACCATTACAATACCCAACCATATACTCGAGACCCCTACAACTATTGATATTTTGGTAAGCAAGGAGCTTGGTATTTTGAGTATTACCATGTTCTTCGTTCTCTACATAGTAGAGTCTCTTCTTCTTGTAACAATCTTGGAGAGTAAATATGAGAATTGGCTTCTTTTGAGATTCAACCATATGAAACTTGTTGAATTGTTCATGATGATTGTTGATGAAGTAAAACCATAACTTAGATACGCAACTGAATCTGATCAAAGATTTAACAGGTAGTTTGTAGAATATTTTTAGAATTATGTCTTGAGGAATATCATTGGAAGCTCCATTGAATATATCCATCAGTATGTGAGCAAGTTAGCGAAATAAAAAAAAAAAAGAGATAAAAGTATGGATTTTCGATAAGCATTACTTATGCGAATCGAATAAACACCATCACAACAAAGAAGGAACCGAAAACTAGAAAAGAACTTTTTGCCATGATTAACTCCTATTCATTTGAAATATATAGTTTATTTATTTTTTAATTTTTTAAAGCATATTGATATAGTTAGTAGTTTGATTTGTGAAGATTATTTGGTTAAATTTATCGATACAAAAATTAAATTGACTTAGTTTATTTTAATTGCGAATTTGCATTGTTTTACTTTATTTTATTCTATTTGCATTATTGTGTGCACGTCTCAAATCCGCGATTTGAAAGATTCCAGTAGCAGAGAGAAAATTTTTGATGGGGTGTTTTTTTAAAGGGAATCAAAGAATTCATGCCCCATGCCCCCTTCAAAAAATGCCCCCATCAAAAATTTATGGGAATCAAAGACACATCATTTGTCCTTCATGCCCCCTTCAAAAAATGCCCCCATCAAAATTTTTCTTGTGAAAGAGCATAATTAAAATTTAAATTGAGTTCCAAGAGTCCAAATTTGTGCACCCCTCTAAAACCGGGGTGCACGTTCCGTACCACCATATTGACGATTTTTCAGACAAAACTAGATTGTTTTGCTAAAACAGCCTATTAATTCTCTCTCTCCACTCGTCTCCTCTCTCCTCTCTTTCTCTCGTTCTTCCAATTTCAACAGCTCAACATCTTCATTGAGTCTTTGTTATGAAAAATATGAACCGTGAATTTTTGACGTTGATAAGCATCAAGAGTTTTTTCTTTTGTTTTTTTATATCAGACATCAAGAGATTTTGTGAACTTCTCAAAACATGATCATAACAATTAGTCCGCAACTCACTTATACTTTGAAATTCCCAATCTAAACCTATATATGTAACTCTAATTTTTTTGGCCATCAATTTAATCACCCTGAACATGTGAAGCAAAAACTTAGTATTAAAATTCGAAGTCGAATTCATTAAGAATTCAATTGATTAGCACCTGGGGTATACCAAAAATAACGTAGGATTGTTAGGAAGTAAAACTCAAAACCCCTTATCTAAATATTTTTGAAAATGGATAAATTACTCCTAAGTAATAATTAACACTAATTTAATTTATATGATTAGGTTAGCTAGCCGGCACGCATCTTTGCATATAGAAGGGTCCAAAATATTACCAAAGGCATGAAATGAAATAAGCCTAATATTTATTCCTGTCGGAGTCGGACAACTACAAAATCCACCAATTCACACTTAAAGTTTTGGCCGCACCTAAGCAATCTTTACTTTGATTAATCAAGGGGTTGTAGTATGCATACCTCTGCAATTGAAACACAAATTAGGTTTAGTATGAAAACAAAGTCTTTTTGTTTACTAAGGTTACCTCCTGTTTCACATATTCAGTAGTTTAATATACAACATTTAGTAAAAATAAAAGTCTTGGTGCACCAGTTACACCAAGGAATAACACTGGCATTGGTTATCCATTCTTCTGTTCAGAAAGGAAAAATTCAAAACACACACGAACATGTTTAAAACACACATCATCACTCTATAAATTGTACGTTAGGAAGAAAAAAAAGATCTTGTTGTAATCAATTGTACCTTAAAATAAATTATATGATTGAGCAGCTAAATGCACCATATTATAAGATGTTAAATCGACAATTAATTTTCTTTTAAAAAAACAATTAAGTTTTACTGAGAATAGGAATTAGAAGTCGACTAACTCACCTCTTGTCACTGAGATGAAGGTCAAGACTCCATAATGGGCCTGCTTTTTTGTTTTCAAATCTCCATTTTTTCAGAACCAATGCCTGCACGACTTTCTGATGCGTCTGATTCCTAACCAGGCGCTTGAAGGGGTATAAACTTTCCTTGAAGGTTTCTTGCCTACATATACACACCAGACATTCAAATTTTGCATTTGCTTGTTATCAATAAAATTGCTAAGAGAAAAAAATAGTAACCTAGGAACCCTATAGATGCATATCCAAATATTTGAACAAAATATTCATCCATCACAATAATACATAAATATTTTTACTGTAACACTTGAATAGGTTTACATACACTACACCATTTCCAGGATTTTGTCATAGTGTAAGCTGTCACAGATTCTTTTTTAGTCACTAATACACCCGTGATAGTTCTTGTAACAAGTATAACTGTTGAGAATTTTTATAATCATGATAGTATATTAAATTTACAAAAGTAACTATAATATTTGTGGAGGATTTTTTGTATACTAATACTTATAATCCAAATTGATACTTCCACCCAGTTATTTCCCCACACCACAAACCACCCCAACTTTACAACTCTTATAATTTCCTTTATCACTACCATACCAACAATTAAAAAAAAATATAACAATTACATTAAAATTTTAAATACCAAATACTTATTCCTTCCGAGATTGGGGTATACCCAATTTTAAAGGGACACTTTTTGTGGGTTTTAGGGGGAGTCCTAATGAGTAAGTTACAAAACTACCCTTACCCATTAATAATCTTAATTACCCTAAATCAGTTTTTATTCTCTTCATTTCATCTTCCTCTATTCTTCTTCTCCTCCCGACCATACCGACCCCCACCACCACCACCATCAAAAAAACTCGACGATCAATTCGTTAAAATCGTCGATTCCAAAACTCCGATTAATCTTCATCAATGGATCCGCCGAGGGCTAGTAAGATGAAGCAAACAAATAGAAAGCGCAATGAGTTCAATCCCAAAATTGCAAAAAGTAGTTCAACAAAAAGTGAAGAAAAAAACCGTCGAAGAAGGAGAAATCGAAGCCGCCGAAAAAGCAGAAATGGTGCGATTAAGAAAGTAAGGGCCTACTTAAACTCACTCTAGTACTTTGATTTCATGTTTGCATGTCAAATTAGGTCAGAAAATCCGAAATTTTGAATTGGCAGTTGCGACGCCGGCAAGGTATTTTGTTATCGACCTTGCTGGATTTTCATAGTTAGGGTTTGGCCGGCAAGCTACAAGGTTGAAGAACTTGCCGCCTGTATAGTTTCTGTAACTGCTACTAGCAGGGCTGGCAGGTTATTCAACTGTATACCTTGCCGGCGTCAATATTGTTTAATGAAGCCGGCATCTTATTGTTTTTACCCCGGCTGCTTCTTTTGAATGTTTCCTGATGCCTAGAATTTTTGAATCCGGAAGGGTATTTATATAAAACCATGTCAGCGGTTTGTCAGCCGGCAATGTATATGTAATGGACCTTACCGACCTGTATAGTGAAAATTTCTTGTTTCTACTGTGTACATTTTTGTTGGGAGCCGGAAGGCTATTTTAATGACACCCTATCGTCTGTGGCTTAGCCGGCACGCATCTTTTAGTGGACCCTTCCGTCCATGTTTCCACCGGATAGGTTATATTTGTCGACCCTGCCGGCCTGTAATGTTTTTTTTTCTGAATTGTTCTTGTTCAGGGTGGAGAAGGCAAAGAAGAAAGCTCTGAAAGCTATTAGTCCTCCTTCAAGACCTCCTCATGTTGGTGGAAAACTCTTGACTTCACAACATATGGGGGGTATTCGTTGTGCCGGGAACGACAAAGATCTCGTATAACGAATGATTCTCAACCACCATGTGAACCCAGTGATTCAGACGAGACTCCAGATGAACACCAATCAATTCCATCTGGTAGGAGAGGTGATGATGATGATTTTGATGAAAGCTCTCCGGTTGCTGAAAGAGGTAACAATGATGATGATGATGATGGTAATCAAGACATGCCGATGAAAATCCGATATCCGATAGCTTAACCTTAATCTTATCGAATTTGATTTTTTGATATCCTCCGGATGTTATCGGATATCCGATATCCGATAATTCTTAACCTTAACCTTATAGGAACTGCCAATATCCGTCGGATATTTATCTGTTGCCAGCCCTATTGTGAGATATATAATTTCTCTATTTAATTTGATTATTGGTTTCTTATTAATAGTAATTATTAATAGTAATTTCATTTGATGCACGACATTTGTGTTCTTTTTATGATATATATATATATATACTGTATTAATATTAGAGTTTCTGTAACGGAAAGTTTTGGTGAATGATGGCTTAAATCTTTAATGTGGTTGTAATGTAAACATAAATTTATAAACTGATAAAAAAAAAGAAGATATTGTGAAACACATTGACTCCCTAGGGGTGGTTCAACTTCTTTATATGTTCTTCCATGAGTTTATAACTGTATGCATTTATTTAAGAGTCATGTATTAGATAACAGCTGTATGAGAAATGGTTTCCTTCATAAAGAGAAACGTCTTGATCTTTTGCAATATTATCACCGTCTCCAATGGGATTTTGATGGAAATCCTACGAATAAATTATTTAGTGGTGTGGATCATAATTTGTTAGGCTTCATTTCTCCATTTTAGTTGCAATTGTAGTAGCTGCCGTTCACGCATGTTAGCGGATTTTTCCCATATTGTTGTACCATATCATACATATCGACTATATTTCTATATACATACCGATGGGACCCTATTATTCTTGTTTACACATGTCTTTCAAGGAGACCATAGAAAAAAACATTGAAAAGCTAAGAAGAAGCGGAAGTGATACACCCACCGATATTTCTCCCAGATAAAATCTCGATAGGGGATCGTGTGGTCTTGGGAATACTTCTCTACATTGGGATTATAAATGGTGTTACGATAGGTCCCACTGTTCTCATAGTCGGGATTATTTATCGAGAGAAATCATCGGTAAACGTAGCATTACACTAGGAGAAAGTGTTTTCTTTATTTGGACATTCTTAAAGGTAGTCACATTCTAGCTTTGTTTTTCCTGTTGTTATATTTATAATGTCTTATTGTGATTCTTTCCCTTGATTCGGTGAATAGGAAGGACATGCCGATGAAAGGTAAACAAATTATTTTATTTCATGTTTAATTTCAAAAAAAGAGAACAAAGGGATTCTTCACATCTTTTTCAAGTTAAAAGATCTGATAACTTTCAGGACTTGCGTAGCAGACTTCAAATGTATCCTACCAATTATATTTAGAGTACTGATGTTGGAAATGTCATGAACTACTTGTTGATTTTCGTTGTTGTATAATTTTTCAAAACTAATTTCTTTAAATGGATTTCTTAGTTATTCAAACAGTACGTAATAGGTAAATTTTATTTCAATTAGTGATTAGTGATCTAAAAAATGATACTTGATGTTTATATTGTACACTGCAATTGTTATTTGGGACATCTTCTGGGATGGGTAAGGACTAATTCCCATTTTACCCGGTGCGTAGCACAAGTTAATACTAGATTAATGATATTAGTGTTGGGTATCTCTTTCAGCGAGGAACTCAATAAAATCCTTACACTGGCACTTATAAAATATAATTGATTTATGAAAAAAGATATATCGACGTATTTTCTTGATTACATCTTCTTTGACGGGAAGCACTTCGTTACACTATTTATAGTTGACAATCTTTATATTAATCTTATTTTTTTTAGTGTCTCTAATGTTAGATATCAGTACCGTTACCATTATATAATAGGTGTGATTTTTCATTTAACTACAAGAAGTTGGAGCCTGGAAAAGCAGTTCAGTTGGCCGCTGATTTTTAACGCAAGTATATGATTTCTGAAGGAAATATATATGTGCATTTCCTTAATTACAGCTTCTTGGACGGGAAGCACTTCATATGCTTTGCACTATGAGTTGGCAATATATTTTATATTAATATCATGATTTTTTTTAGTTCTGTAATATTAGATATCATTACCTATATAATGAGTGTGATTTTCTATTTAATTGTAAGAAGGAGTTGGTCCCTTGATTTTTAATGCAAATATATGATTTTCGAAGAAAGATATGTAAGTGTATTTTTCTGATTATATCTTCTTTGACGGGAAGCACTTCACATGGTGTGCACTATTTAGAGTTGGAAATCTATTTCATATTAATATATTTTTCTTTAATGTCTCCAATATCAGATATCGATACAACTGCATAGCAAGTTGATTTTTCATGTATCTACTAATAATACTGATATTGTCAATGTAATGAACTACTTATTGATTTCAAAAGTTCGTATAATTTTCAAAAGTATTTTCTTTAAGAGGATTTCTTAATCTCCAACACTTTAAACAATGCGTAATTTGTGAATAATTTGGTTCCAACTGTTAATCTACTAAAGCCAATTCCCATCATGCTCGTTAACCACGACTTAAATACTAATCAAACTTTTGAATTTATAGTTTAAACTATTTTAAGACAACTTACATCTATTTTTGTAATTGTCAAACTATTGGATATCTTTAATTATATAGTCTTATAGCATTTGATTAAACCTCTTATAAGGTCAAACTATTGGATAGTAATTGTATCATAGCCTATTAAACCTCTTATAAGGACGGTGCGGGGCGAAAGCCTGCCTCAGTGTACATAAACCAAACCAACGGAAGAAGATCCAGTAGTCCCGGTGCGTAGCACGGGTTTCAAACTAGTGTAATGTAATTAGATTTGTTATTTTTTAAAACTCTTTCAAAAAAACAACCTTCTGAAATATTCCCTCTGTCTTTTTATTTCCGCCATCTATTTTATTCTCGTCTATTCTATAATGAAATACATCATGACTCGTACCGAATTTTGGTTGGTAGCCTAGCAACAAGCTGATTTCCAATACCTTTTTGAATAACAATACCTAATTTGTAAAAAATAAAACTGCCTAAACCACTACCACCATTCTTACTAACTAGACAATTTTTCAGACGCTTAAAAAACACACAAAGTATCTTCACTAAGTTCTCCTAAAGTAGAGAAAACAAGAACACCCAAACCATAACCATGCGAAACACACTTTTCTATAATATTGGCCAACTTCAGTTTATAGTTATATTTTCTCATCAAACTTTCACACATACCGTTCAGTTTATAGTTATAGTTTTACTACTAGTTCTGATTAAAGATAGAGGTAATAATTTTAGGAAATTCTAATATTAAAGTTTATATTTTTTAAATTTTGGTAACAATTGACATTTAGTAGGGATTGTTTAGGAAAACTCTTCGGTCTCCTTTTTATTTTTTAGGTTGTGTTTGATAGTAGGGATTGGGTGAAGCAAGCAAGGAGACTTTCCATGGATATCCATTGAATTAAGTATAAAACATACTTTAGGCCATGCTTTTTTTTACAATTCCATGGAAACAGATTTTTGACCAAACGACGGAATATACATTATTTCCATGGAATTAACTCCTATCAAACACAACCTTAACCTTTTCAAAACGGACTAAAATAGAAAGACCCAGGGAATAATAATTTTAGAAGAAGTGGCTGCGTGTTGAACCCGATTAACCCAACAATTTTATAAAGAGAAAATGGGTCATTTGTCCAAAAAAAATTTAAAACACGATTCAAATGGACGAGTAAAAAAAAAAAGTACGGGTGAAATAGCCAAAAAAAAAAAGAAGGATGAAACTCGATTCATCCCGGCTTATACTTAAAAAAATAGCAAGGATGAAACTGAATGCATCCTTGTAAAATAAAAAATAAGAAAAAAATATTTGAAAATGGACAGGATGAAACCAAGTTACATCCTCGCCTATTTTTAAATTTTTGTCCATTTAAATAAGATCTTTTTAATTTTTGGCTATTTAAACAAAGATCAAACCTAAGTGTCTTTTTAACCAATTTTGTGTTTTTTTTAAATTGTTGTTTTTTTTCCATGCCTTTTTGACCAATTTTGAAGAAGTGTTTTATAAAGTCCTGTTGTGATAACTACCATCGGTCGAAGTAGAATACTCGACCCCCACCGCATACATGATGGCAGTCTCAACCAGCTGTATCATCAATAAAATGGTGTTGAGCTTAAATCCATTTGTTCGTGCAACTTGGTACTTGTATAATGGGAGAATAATTTTGCTAAACTTATTGGCTATCTATTTAGAAAGAGCGGTTCAAGATTTTTTATGTGTTGGGTCAGTTCTGCCAAAAGGGATTCCAATAGTTTTAAAAGGTGTGGATTATTTGGGGTCAGATATTGGGGTGGGAAGTCCAGTCCCCGACCCTTGGTGAATAGAAAACCAGTAAGCTTTCTTTTTTGAGCGGCCTGGCTGAAAGTTTAGAAGTCAAACAATGTACAATATGTTTTGGAACACTTGGTACACAGTGCGAAAACGTGTAACGAAGACATGATTCACATAATCACATGATTGTCAACTGATGATTAATAGAGTGGAGTTCGACAACTTCTACGAATATGCTGAAAACGACAGTTATATTAGAAAAATAATGTCGTGTAGCACAATACTCGGGTTTACTAAAAAACAGTCCCATCATGTAGTATCCAAACAGGTATATGCCCCAGAATATTCCATTGTTATTAGTATCATCCAATGGGTGTCTCATGTTCTGTTGGATGCATTTTGTTAAAAACACCTTATACACCTAACCTAACTCCTGTAATAGTACTAGTTAGTTATTAGTCCATATGACTAATTCGTGACCAGTTACCAGTATGTATAAGAAAATTCAATAAATGGATTAAGCTTAGCTCATTATCATGCTACTTACATTATTCTCCCATTATATAAGTAAGTACCAAGTCGCACGAATAAATGGATTTAAGCTTAGTTGACTTCTCCAGACCTTACAACCGGCCAGCCAAACTTATTGGTCATCTATGATCTATCCTCACGACGACTTCATCAGATAGAATAAAAAAACAACAAAATTATTGCTAGTTTTATAAAAGTCATGACTGAGTCAAAGAATAGCCAAACACAAAAGAAGTTCGGGCATATTCCCAATTTCCCAAAGAATAAACAAATACAAAGAGTAGCCCTGTAGGCTATAGCCGAACACAAAAGATAGGCAGGCAACTCTTACATCAACTTAGCTTTGAGTCTCAAGAGTTTTGAAATTAATCTCAAGCCGATAAATTTTAGGAAAAAGATATAGAATACCATCAAATGTTGCTGCAACTTCTCCGGTTAAACAAACCACATTGGCAGGCACGGAGCTGTTAAGGGTCTAGTGGGGACAGTAGTCCCCACTGGATGTTGTGATTTTAACTCTATAGGATTGGTAATTAGATAATTCTAATACACAGAGGAACTAAATTATGGGGAATGACGGAAAGTAGGTTAAAAAATGTGATCTCGTATTCTTCCCTTAATTGCCGGTAGCTTTTCTCTGTAAAGAAAGAAGAAGATTAACTGGGTAATTCATAATTGATGAAGCTCCGATGTATTCACTAGGAAATTCAAGCATCATATAGGCAACTATGTTAATATAATAATAACATAATTCAAAAACAAAACAAAAAAAGGCAAATCATTCGATAGCATGTTTGTTATACTAGCTGGTCATGGAATTTCTGCAAATTCACATATTTAGTGTTTTATACGCAAAACATGTTAGAATCTGACAAGTATTTCAACGTTTTCACAATCCAAGATATAGTTAAAGGTGGAAAAAAAATTGCGACCTTCGGCCGCCTATTCGGATTTAGATCATACTGTTAGTATATAAATTTGTCCCCCTAACAAAAAAATCTAACTCCATCCCTGCACATTGGAGATAAGATATCTACTAAGAGTTGGACTATTCTCTGGACGAATGTATGTAGTAGAATAACTTTATTCTTGATGTTCTTGATTATATTACTAAGAATGAAAATTGAAAATTGTTTACTAAAAAAAAATAAAAATAAAACAAATTTCTTATCTTTCTTTATAATAAGAGACCCCAAAACTCCACATGTCGTTCTCATAATCATTCTGATTTGTGGTGAAGCCATGTAATCACTTGTTGACAAGTCATCGCCACGACATCGACATTTTAAAAGACACACCAGTTGGAACAAAATTCAGCCTAACATGCCTTTTCACAAACTTCTCCTAAAATGACCTTTTATAAGATATTTAATACAACAATCCAAGCGTTGCTGCACCACCGAAAACAAATATATTGGGTATCATCATCGCATCTCTCCAAATTATCATCTATGATGCTTCACTGTTCATATTTCAAAACCTCTTAAACTCTTTCGATCATTTAAAGGTCAAAGACTTTCCGAAGGAACCAGTTTGCATTTACATTTAAAAACTACGTTAGTAACCTTTTTCGGATTTCCAGACATAGGTTTTGAAAAAATTAGACGCCCAGTCATCGATTCTTTCCAAGTCATCAGCATGTCAATGTGACTAATTTATAATTCCAAGTGTCACTACAGTTTCATAAGGCACATTTTAACGGAGTCTTGATCGTCTGTGGCTCCTTAACGAGTGTATATTTCACATTGTAATCTCTACCCTTGATTTAATTTTGGGAGTTATGTAATGAGGGTCGTGATTTTAGGGGTCATCCGTTAAATAATCAACCAATCAGAAGAAAATGTGAAATATACGCTCGTTAGAGGAGTGTGAACAGATTTGCACTCCATTTTAACGTCACTACGTTTTTAAAAGAAAAAAAAAAGCCACGTCAAAATGACAAACCATGTCATCAAGTTTACTGAAAGGACACATATCCTCTCACAAGAACCATATAATAAGAAAAACATAAACAGCGATACTCAAGATTATCCATTCATCCAATCGTCACAACTATCTAACGAGCAATTTTTCGCTGTCCAAAAGTTGTGAATGCAGAATGTTTAGAATAAAAGAGATGCATTAACTTTACCAGTCAGCGCCATCTTATTGGCCACCGTTTTAACAGGCACCACTCATTCAGACACGACCTATTTGACAACTCGAAAGGTCATTTCAGGGACGCAAAAATTACATCGGTTCGGTGCGTATGTACATAGTGCTTAACTGTAAGATACATACAAATCACACCTCTTCAGATTCCGTCTGATTCAAAGAGAAGTCACATACCATCTAAATACACTCATGCTTCAAAAAAAAAAAAAAAAAAAAAAGAATCTAAATACACTCGCTACCTCTTTCCAAATTTTAAAATACATACTAAACAACTCAGCCATAAAACTCTCGGTTTACATTCCCAAATCCCAGAAAACCTAAAGTAGCTGAATTCCAGAATAACAATGCCTTGGATGATGACAGACATCCAAATGAAAAAAAAAAACGAGTGTGCCATGTTACCATGTACATCCAGCAGCTTGGAAAGATAAGCTGGCCTAACTATTTTTTTTGGGTAAAGAATTGTCATGGGAGTAAGTAAAGAAACATAGAGTACATGTTTCTATGATGTCAAATTTACATGTGCTTAATGTTGGAAAAAATGAGTTTTAATTAAAAGGTTTTATGGTCTTGGTGTGGTTTGATATAATGACCTAAGAGCATCCACAGTGGGAGACCAAAACTAAAATTTTGGTCCAAAAACCAGACGCAGTGGAGAAGGAGTAAAGATCAAAGACCGGACTAAAACTAAAAACCAGACCAAATATAGTCTTTAGTTTGGTTTTAGTCGGGCGTAACTTAAAGTTACGCCCGAACAGGCGTAATTTATAACTCCGCCCGTCGCTAGAAGACAAAAAAAAAATTTGGGGCGCAACTAAGAGTTACGCCTGATTGAAAAAAAAAAAATTAATGGGGCGCAACTTTAAGTTCCGCCCCACCAATTTTACTCCTTCCCCCGTAGTGTTCGAACACGGACTAAACCCAAATTTTAGTTTTTTTTTTGCTCTTTGCTCTTTGGTTATGGTCGCACCACTTTGCAGCTTGCTCTTAGGGTCTAAGGATACTCACTCATTTTTGGGTGAATGAAGTGGAACCTTTAGTCACACATTGTGGAAAACTAAAGAGGAGCTCCACTATATAATCATACACTTATGTATGAATTGTAAAACGTGGATGGAGCGGGTGGGAAAAAATATATATTTTTACCCATGCGATATGCGCGAATGCCATGCACCAAGTCCCTTTTCTACACAGTATTTATTTTTAAGAGTTTTTCTTTAGGAAATTAATTCCAAAATTATTTCTTAAGAGTTTTATTTATGGTAAAATTCCTTTTACTTGTTTTTGAAGAAAACCAAAACCTAACTTGATTTGCAAGTATTTCAAAACACCGAAAAATTCTTCTTTTATTCTAGGGTTTCTCCATACGTTTTTACCTCCATCCCCGTTCTTTGAGTTCGAAGAGAGGGTAACTTGCGTTGTGCTAACTCAAATTATATCTCAAAGAGTCTTATCCTGGACACATCTTCGCTGGAGGGGGTTTAGCATTACTCAACTCGAGTATACCCGCGAACTAATGTGTTAAGGACAACTTGTTGAACCCGTGATTCCGCCTCGTCAAGTTATTTCGGTAGAGTTGTTTCGCATTAGTTCTTTACATATTATTTTGATACATCTAACATGTTGTTCATTGTTGCAAGATTCCAACACTTAACAAGCTTAGGACCTTTCATATAGGCTACGAAAAGATTTAGAACTCTTAAAGGGAAAATACTCTCCCAACCATCGTATCCCTAAAATATATCCGTTCGGATATATGATATATCGGTTCAAACCTATATAAAAGTACACCCTAGACGAATGCAACAATACTTCACAGATATTTCCAAGCATTTTTTCCTCTTCTTCACGTATGATTAACAAAAAAAAAAAAAAAAAATCATGGAATCCTATACAAGTAGGGCTGGCAATGGATGACCGATATCTGGGATCCGTTTTCGATTATTCGAGATCCTATAGGATTTTATCCGTTGTATCGGATATCGGATATCCGAATCCGATAACTTGTCGGATATTTCCTCCTTAACCTATCGGAATCAGATTTGGCTTTATCCGATTGGTTAATATCCGATATCCGATAGGGTAAGGGCATACTAGTAATTTTCACATACCAATACTAGTCGAGGAGTCGAGAGAAGAGAAGACATTTCCCTTTTTATTTTTTTCTTCTCTTCTCACTATGTTCTCATTCTAAGTCTCGCTCCCCCTCTTGATTAATCACTCGGTTCTCACTTCTCCAATAATTAATATCTCAATCGGTATTGATTCGCTCCCTCCTCTTATCTCCAATCCTCGGATTTTTAATCATTTCAACCCAAAGAACAACAGTTGAAACTGAGTGGTTTAGATGGAATCCAAGATTGGGTTTAAGCGAAAGTTTTCAATTGAAAACCAATAAAGCAACATCAGGAGAATTCGGAGGAGTTTATACACGTCCAAGATTGGATCGAAATTAGATTTGTTCTTGAGCTGGGAAATGCCAGGAGATTCAGGTGCTAAATACTTTGAATTCCTACAACAACATGAGTGGATTGGGGTTTTGACCTAAAATTAGTGTTGAATGGCGAAGAAAAATTGTTGCTGGTGGTAGAAGAGACCGGTAAAGCAGCGAAGATGATGGATCTGTTGGGGTTTTATGTGGTGGCTGAGAGAGTAGACGACAGTGAAGAAGAAGGTGTTGCGGCGATGGGTTTCACTATGTATTGGCTGTATGTAGTTCATATCAGAGATGGGTGTTGTTGATTTCTGAAGACAAGGAAGGCAGACAAAATGCCTAAAGTTATGGTGTAAAACTTGCTAGAAAAAGTCTTGATGATGTCGAAGTTTGCATGTATACATCGATGGATAGTAATTGGGTTAAATAGTAGTAGTTTTTGAGAAATTCTTAATTGGGAATTCAGCTGCACTGGTTGTTGATACATAATACGGGATTGTTGTTGTGATGTGGGATTTTGCCGTAAACGGAAATAGGTTCAAACTTCGCTTCAAATTGTTAATGCTAAATAAAAAAGAAATTCTTCAGCTGGTGGCTTTATTTAATTGTGACTAAGTGGATTACAAACATGATAACATTTCCCTTTTATTTTTTTCCTAGTTATCGGATATTAACGGATAAAAATCCGATATCCGATAGCTTAACCTTAACCTTATCGAATTGGATTTTTTGATATCCGCCGGATGTTTTCGGATATCCGATATCCTATAATTCTTAACCTTAACCTTATTGGAACTGCCAATATCCGCCGGATATTTATCCGTTGCCAGCCCTATATACAAGTTCTTACAATAATTGGAAGTTTGGTACAAACGGTGTCTATATAAGGTCACACTAGAAGTTTAACGTTGGAGTTCGGGTGGAACCGTGGAAGTAAGCATTAACGAATAACGGAATAAGGATCTTTGGATTCCCATTACAAAGATACGTTACTGCAGATTTGTGAAGAAAACATTGCTATAAAATACTGCAGTTTATTAACTAATGACAAACAAACCTAGTTACAGAGGTAATTAACATAAACCAGATCCGACCCGCTCAGGCCATTTAAACAGTTTTTGTCTTGGACAGACTAGATGCATTAAAAGTACACATGAGATCATTGGTTTCGATTTTGGAGAGAATCGAGGCTGCATTGTGATTGGAATGACGGTGGCTGGGTGCGTTAAGTTTATATGGTTGGTAATTACTATCTACTAAGTTTTGGTTTGATGATATCTAATGACATTGGAACCTATTTATAGTGTAACTTTTTTAATAAGATTTTCAAAACAACAATGTTATACTTCTTAATTAATCTTCGTTTAGATCCTATGTTGAACTTTTTTTCTTGTGTGGAATTCATACGATGACACTACTATTATATACCAATTTTTAGCCAACTATTTTTAGTATCTTAAGCGTTTGGGAAATTGATTGTGCAGAGCTATATGTGAAGGAAGAAAATGATGAGTATAATACATGTAAAGAAAAAGAACGGACTGAAGGAACACCGAGTTCGTATATGTGGTGGTGCTGTTGCATGTACTCAATAGCATTGGTTTGGTCTTTTGCCGTTCCAACCGAAACAGCTTCCGTTCTTTTTCTTCTACTTAAAATTACAGTGCTTATTTGCTATATTGGAAAAGTTATTCCAAATATTAGAAGTTGGGCGGCTATGGCGATAGGGAAAATAGGCAACTATTGATGGTAGGTTATGTTATTGCATCCTTTCAAAATTTGAGTGTTTGCAACCGTTGGTGGGGAAGGTGTTGCGCCAAAGCCTGCGGAAGCGTTAGGTTTGCACTACTATGAGGTATCTCAATATCGCCAAGAACACAATCACATACACAAGAAGAACAAGTATTTAACGAGGTTGAATCCTCGGGAAGGAATAAGCAATTTTATATATCACCGTATAGGTTGGAATATACAAAGCCTAAGCAGAGAAAAAGAGAACTCTTACTAGTTCTGGTGTGTTTTCTCTAGTTCTCTCTATGGCTATTTAAACACATCAATAGGACTGGACACATTCCTTAACAAGGATTACTTTCCTACAAGTATAGGGTTTCCTAACTTAGCTCTAAGAGACAAACCTCTTAAGCGGCTATACTTAGGACACAAGTACTTGGTTTCCTTAACCAACTAGATTTCCTAATCTAGACCTTGACCGACCTACCAACAATTATCCACCTCGGATCATGCATTCATGCATGAGATGATCAATAGATAAAATCACCTCCATCTTCCAACGTCGATTGAACCATCACTGGCTGCCTACGTATCCTCAATAGGAATCAAACCCGACCGTAGTTCTCTCAAATGGCCTTGATAGAAGACCTCCACCAGGTTCCTAAGAACCTCTACCCTAAAAGGGCCTTTCACCAAACCGGAAGGATGTGGATCAATTTCGAACAATGTCGAAACTTGATCCCAGATACTACTTTAGTCAACATATTAACTGGATTGTCTTTGGTATCGATCTTCACAAGTAAAATGTCTTCTTCTTCAAGAATTTCTCTCAGAAAGTGAAACCATACGTCTATATGTTTGTTTCTAGCATGATGCACTTGATTCTTAGCCAAATAAATTGCACTTAGACTATCACAATGCACAGGAAGTTGGTCTTGCACAACTCCTAAGTCATCTAGCAAACCTTGTAACCATATAGCCTCCTTAAATGCCTCTGTTACTATCATATACTCCGCCTCCGTAGTTGAAAGCGCCACAGAAGACTTCAGTAATTATCTCCAACTAACTGGTGCTCCTGCTATGGTAAATACATACCTTGTAGTTGAACGTCTCTTGCCCAAAGCACCAGCATAGTCAGAATCCACATACCCAACACACAACTGATTGTTTCTTCTATCCTTCACAAACTCCAAGCCAACATCAACTGTACCATAAAGATACCTCAAAATCCATTTCACAGCATGCCAATGTCCCTTACCAGGACAATGCATATAACGGCTGACCATACTAACTCGCATGTGAAATGTCCGGCCTTGTACATACCATCGTATACATCAAGCTACCAACAACCTCAAAGCATATGAGACTTGGGCCATATACTTTGTTTATTCTTTAGTAGTGGGAGACATACGAGCATTCAACTTAAAATGAGCAGCAAGGGGAGTACTTACGGATTTAGTTCCTTCAGACACCAAACTTCGTAACACTTTCTTCAAATATGCCTTCCGAGACAAACAAACCTTACCCTTCTCTCTCGTCACGTTGAATCTCCATACCAAGAATCTTCTTAGCCTCTCTCAGATCTTTCATCTCAATCTCTTTCTTGTTATTCGATGCAATCATCATATCATCGACATACAAGAGAAAATATATGAAAGACCCATCACGTAGCTTCTTGAAGTATACATAATGGTCATAGTGACTTCTTGTGTATGTTTGGACTATCATAAACTGGTCAAATCGCTTGTACCATTGTCTTGAGACTCGCTTTCAGCCGTATAACGATCTCTTTTAGTTTACATACACAATCTTCTTTTCCAAAGAAGCTTGAACCCACTCCTACTGAGTCATATAGATCTCCTCTTCTAGATCACCATGTAAGAACGCCGTCTTAACATCTAGCTAAACTAGGTCTAAATCATATTGTGCTACCAAGGCCAACAAAATACAGATTGATGAGTGCTTTACCACCGGAGAGAACACCTCATTGTAGTCAATCCCTTCTCTTTGGGCATAACCTTTTGCAACTAACCTTAACTTGTAGCATACTTGATTCACCGAAGATTCTTCTTTCTTAGCATATACCCACTTGAACCCTATGGCCTTCTTACCGTTCGGAAGCTTCATAAGAATCCATGTGCCATTCTTGTAAAGAGACTCCATCTCGTCCTTCATTGCTCCTTCCCATTCTTTACACTCGCACTTGCTGCACAAACTTCTAAATTGGAAGTAGGAGTACCATATTCAACAACTGGTAATGCATAAGCAATGTAATCATTCATCCAACCAGGCTTCCTGGTTGATCTTCTCGGTTTGTTGGTTGCTATGGTCTCCGTGACCGTAGCTTTTGTATCTTCTACTGACTCTTGTTCCTCTTCCTCAATAGTGTCACTATCATTTGGAACTTCAGTAGTTACCTCTCTTGCAGACCCAATGTCTTCAGAAGTATTCTGAACAGATACAGACTTAACTGGAATTGGTGGAGTTGCATCAATCTCTACCCGTTGCAAAGGCTCATTAGTATTGGTGCTTCTTCTCCACACCGCCGAGAACCCCAAGACTTTACCATGACATCTCATCAAATGTGACATCTCTACTCATGACTATCTTGTTCTCAATTGGATTCCAAATTTTGAACCCTTTCACTCCACTTTTCATACCCACAAAGATTCCTTTCACTAAGATGGCTATCAAGCTTGTTTTCACTAACATGATACCACGCAGACAACCAAAGATATGAATTGAGTCATAATCATAAGCTGGTTTACCAAACCACTTATCCATAGGTTTTACCTTCTAATGGAGCTGATGGCAACCTATTAATGAGGAAGCACGCATATGTAACTGCCTCATCCCAAAACGCTTTACCTAATCCAGCATTAGATAACATAAATCGTACCTTCTCCAGCAAAGTACGATTCATGCGTTCAGCTACCCCATTCTGTTGTGGTGTCTTCTTAACTGTGAAATGCCTTTTTATCCCCTCATCCTGATATACTTGCAAGAACGGATCACTCTTGTACTCTCCACCATTGTCCAAACATAGTACTTTGATCTTTCTGCCATTTTGAGTCTCAGTTTTCTTTTTCCACCTCACAAATATTTCTAGGACTTCATCCTTATTCCTCATGGTATACACCCATACACGCCTAGAATAATCATCAATGAACGACACAAACAAATATTTCCCTCCCAATGATGCATTCTTGGAAGGACCCCAAACATCTTAGTGAACATAGTCAAGAACTCCACTAGTATTGTGGATAGCTGTGCCAAATCTTGTTCTTGTTTTCTTTCCCTTAACACAATGTTCACAAAATGCTAACTTTCATGCAATAGCACCTTTCAACAAGTCTTGTTGAATCAACCTATGCAATGACTTCTCACTGGATGTGCAAGTCTCATGTGCCATAGCTTTGTATTCTCGGTAGTCGCACTCTCGATGTGTTCGTAAATAAACACATCTCATATTGTTGTACTCCCAATCAAGTAGTACAAGTTATGATGACGTGTGCCCTTCATGATTACCATAGATCCAGAGATTACCTTTAGAACACCATTTTCAGCGACTATCTTATAGCCCTTAGCTTCTAAAGTTCCGAGTGAAATCAGATTCTTCTTTATGGAAGGTACAAATCTTACCTCCTTCAGCTCTTTAATCATACCATCATGCATCTTGATACGAACACTACCAATCCAAATCACCCTGCAGGTATGATTGTTTCCCATACGTACTTCCATCAAGCTCTTCAAAACTTGAGAACCAGTCACGATATGGACATATATGATATGTTGCTCCAGATCTAATACCCATGTATCATCCGTAATAGACAAGCTGATGGTGTCACAGTTAGCGAGAAATCAGAAGCATCATCTGATTCTTCATTACCTTTTGCAATGTTCACCTCGTCTTGTTGTCATCTCCTTCTCTTTCCTTACGCTTAGGAAAATCCTTAGCCCAATGACCGAAGTCATGACACCAAGCACATTAATCTTTCTGCAGTCATGTTTTACTCTTAGAACGTCCTCTACCTTTCCCATAACCACCAGTCTTCCTTCTCATGTCTATTGAACGACCTCTTGCAAGAAGCAAGTCATTGTTAGCTTCACTTGCAAGGTCTTCACAATACATCTTCCTGAACTCCTCACTACGCAATGCTGTAGCGACCTCTTCGTATGTCATCTTGTCCTTGTCGTGCATTAATACTTTAATCACGAGTTCATACTTTTCAGGGAAGAGAGTTTATCGTACACAAAGCTTGTTCCTCGTCGTTGATCTTCTCATCGTAGTTAACCAACTCAAAGAAGAAGTTTATTATATGAATCTAGGTGCTCGGTTAGAGTTGCACCTCTCTTCATGTTATAGCGATACAAATTCCTTTTAATATGTATCCTATTGGCCACGTTCTTCACAAGGTATTCCTTCTCAAGCTTTTCCCGAGAGATCCTTAGTCAAGTCTCGTGCTGATAATTAACTCTTACTGCAGTTGCTAAACACCCTCGTATCGAAGCAAGAAATAATTTATTCATCTTGTTCCACTGCTTTTCAGACATCTCCACTGGCTGACCTTCTAGAGCTTCTTCTAGGTCAAGATGGACAAGAGCATCCATTACGTCCGTCCTCCATAAACCAAATTTATTGGTTCCTGTAAACTTTTCTACCTTGAGTTGTGATTTATGTGAATGAAGTATTTCTTCTTTTGTTTCTTTATCTTTATTTGTGGGATCCGAATGTTCTCTTAAAGGATTTTTCGGATCTTCGCCCCCGTCAACCATTGTTCATAAATAACCAAATATAGATAAAAAACAGAACCTTTGAGAATTACCTCAAGCAATCTTCAAAAAAATACCTTCACTTCAATTGCAATTCGAGTACCCGTGTCCAAGAGTGCCTCCTCGCTCTGATACCAATTGTTGCGCCAAAGCCTGCGAAAGCGTTAGGTTTGCACTACTACGAGGTATCTCAATATCGCCAAGAACGCAATCACACACACAATAAGAACAAGTATTTAACGAGGTTGAATCCTCGGGAAGGAATAAGCAATTTTATATATCACCGTATAGGTTGGATTATACAAAGCCTAAGCGAGAGAAGAAGAGAACTCTTACTAGTTCCGGTGTGTTTCTCTAGTTATCTCTATGGCTATTTATACACATCAATAGGACCGGACACATTCCTTAACAATGATTACTTTCCTACAAGTATAGGGTTTCCTAACTTAGCTCTAAAAGACAAACCTCTTAAGCTGCTATACTTAGGACACAAGTACTTGGTTTCCTTAACCAACTAGATTTCCTAATCTAGACCTTGACCGACCTACCAACAGAAGGGTCATGAACTCATGTCACATATTTAGAACATTTGAAAATTTTGGTGTAGGTAATTTTATTAAGTGACTGTTGGCGATTTGGAATTGCCTAACCGTTAAGTGACTGTTTGGGGTTTCCTAAAGGATTTTAAACGTTGAGTGACTGTTGGGAGGTTGCCTACTGGATTTGGAGAGCCAATCAGATGTCAATGACAAGGAAGTTCATGCTGATGTGGCCACATGAGATCCAAGAATAATTATGGGGACGACATGAGGCATGAGACTATATGTGAATGAAGAAACTGATGAATAATACATGTAAAGAAAAAGAACGGACTCAAGGAACACCGAGTTCGTATATGTGGTTGTGCTGTTGCATGTACTCAATAGCATTATGAAATTTTAATTACCGTGATTTTTTGCATTTCACATAATAACAACACCTTAATCATGTGTGGAAGAATTATATATCCAGTGGTTCATCACAAAGGGCAGATTCATTCTGTTTTACCGAATTGTATGCAATATTTTTTTAGGGAAGATTCATTCTGATTTACCGGATTGTATGTAATATTTTTTTAGGGTAGATTCATTCTAATTTATGAGATCGTATGCAGTTTTCTATTCATTGAACGACACCATCCGGCAACATGAGACAAGTCTTAACTGACTATATTTTCAAGCAAACATCAATTCATTGCTGAACGAGATTCTTAGATAAAATGTATTGATCCATAGTATTGTTAGACGAATGATTAAACTATTAGTTCTTTGTTTGCCAGTGATAACATGGTTTTTTGTTACAACGAATTATGGTAAACCAAGATTCGTCTAATTATATGTGTAAACTACATTGTCTCACCGGTGCGTATGCACCGGATTAGGAGCTTGTTTACATAATTTGAGACTTAAACCTCCAATCTAGGACTAACGGTTTGGTTGAATACTGTAGGATCAGAATATCGCGACATCAATACTTCGCGAGATTAATAAACGACAGCATTGCGAAGGTGTCGCAGGGAAGTAACATAAATGATGCAAGGGATGACGATAGCGTAACATGAGAAAGGTGTGAAGATTTAGAGAGATTTAGGAGTGTCGCAGAACGAACACTTGTACACTTGCGATATTTCGCGAGTCATACCCGAAAATAAAGGACAGCTTAGCTGTCATCCACTGTGTACTACCCTATATAAAGGGTTGAGTAAGTCTGTTGTAGGGGGGATTCTTTTTGAATTGTTAAGCAAGTCATTAGGAGAGAGAAAATTTGGAGTGATTGTAATTTATTTAGCTCTGTTCTATCTTCGTTTGTAAACATTTCAAGAAAATAATCAATAAAATTCATAGTTATTCATCTTCAAATGGATTAGTTGTGTGAATTCTAGTGAGGTGTAGTGTAGGATTTTCTGCAACTACAAATACCACTCATTTCTGTTTGGGTATACAAATTCAGAATAATTTCTAAAAATAAAAAAATAAAAAGAATTGTGAAACATTTTGCTTTTGATTTATGTTATCAAGAAGCAAAAATGCTATAAACCTCAAGGAAAAGGTAAAACTAATAAAATGTATGCTTAAAAAGAAAACGGAAAATGGGTCATTTGTCCAAAAAAATTTAAAACATGGTTCAAATGGACGAGTAAAAATAATTATGGGTGAAATGGACACAAAAAAAATAACAAGATGAAACAGGATGCATCCTAATGTAAATTAAAAATAAGAAAAAGAATTTGAAAATGGGTAGGATGAAACTGGTTACATCCTGGCTATTTTATATTTTTGTCCATTTAAACGAAAGATCAAAATCTAAATGTCTTTTTCACCCAGAAATTATTGATTTTAGTCTATTTAACCAATTTTATGAAAAGAAAAAAAAAAAAAAATCAATACGCTGAGCATTTTATAATACAAAATAACCGACGTCATTTCTTATCTAAAGTTCACCGGTTCAAATCGCTACACCTACCAATTTTAAAATAATGCAAAACTCTTTTTGTTTCCTTGAAGTAACAGTCTCCGTCTCTCACTCCCTTCTCCATGAAGTATATATGGCTAAAATTCATTTTATGTATGTATGTTTCTAGGAATCTGTGATCATGGGCAGAGCAAAGTTGCTCTTTGATTCAGTCAATATTTCTCTTCGTTATCTCAGCATCTCGGGAATTGGGTTTGAACAAGTTGCTTGAAAGAAAGAAGACGCTTGCAGAGTTGTGGAAGCAACTTTTAAGCAGAGGATATATAGATGCTGTTGTTAATGCTGCTGCTAGAAATTTTCTGGTGACTGCTGAGGATCTACCCCCAAAGTTATAAAACACAATGATACAGATATAAATGTGCCAGGAAGTGTTGAAATTTGCAAAGGAAGGAGGTCCAGAAGCGCACATTTAGCTGAGGAACCTTTCAGAACATAAGCGCCACTTTACACATTTTACAGGAACTTGGTATCATATACCCGTTATCTTCTGCTGCGGATGCTATTGATGTCCTTACAAGGTCATTGGCACTGTAGGTTGGTACTGATGATGATATAAGGGAATATATGCAGAAATAGCAGGCTTGGGTGAATGGGATTGCACCAGAATTAATGACATAGCAGGCTTGGGTAAGGTTAGTTGATCACAATAAAACTAAAGCAACCAATCTAAAACATACCTGCCCCTGTATAATCCCTGAGAGAACTGGAATATGGCTATTCCTGCTCTTCAGATGAAGCTAAATACACTAAACAGAACAACCCTTGTGGCTGATGGAGGAGACTGATCCAACCAGACCTCCCACGTTTATAAAAAGGCGGTGAAGACACAGTCTCAAATTGTGGAGATGATATAGCCATCAGGTGCACCAGCACCTGCAAGTGAAGTTCCAACCTGCAGGAAAATGTAGTGAGGATGACAACCCATCACTGATTATTGTAAACACCTCCCTGGACCTGTTACCTGGGGGAGTCTGGTAATAACAAACCACTTCAAATACTGCATTTGTGCGTTAAGCAGGTTAGTTGCTCTATCATCCTCAAGAGTAGAATTTCTGGAGCAAAAATTTAAAAGTGATGTCATTGACTAATGCGCCAAATTGCTAACCAAGATAGTGTATGAACCATGAAGGAGTACGTATTTTCTCCATATACAACTATGCAATTATACAAAGCGACACTTTTATGTATTCAAAGCTAAAATAGCACAAAAGAACAGACACACCCGACAATAAGACAGAAGAAAATATTGCAAAAACAATTTCAATAGTATTACAAAGCACTCATGTGAAGAGCTACAAGAGATGCATATGCTCCATTCTTGATATTCATTAGTGTATCATGATCTCCTTTCTCAGCAATAACCCCGTTTTTAACAACTGCTATTACATCAGCATTCTTAATTGTGGTTAGTCTATGGGCAACCACAATTGTGGTCCTGTTCACCATGATTCTGTCTAATGCATCTTGAACTACACGTTCAGATTCTGCATCAAGAGCACTTGTTGCCTCATCGAATAGTAAAATCTTTGGTGCTTTCACTATGGCTCGTGCTATTGCTACTCGTTGCTTTTGCCCACCTGACAACTGTACTCCCCGTTCTCCTACCATTGTATCATACCCCTTTGTAGACAGAAAAACAGAGAAACAATTACCATGCATATTGTTTTATTTTCACATCAGAAGATTCAGAACTTGCACTAATTGGGTTTAGTGTTCTAACCTGTTGTAAACCACTAATAAATTTGTGAGCATTCGCTTGCTCTGCTGCTGCTAAAGTTTCCGATTCTGTTGCATTACCTTCCTTTCCATATGCAATGTTGTCACGAATTGTTTCATTGAACAAAACGGGTTCTTGACTTACTAAACCCATTTGTTGCCTCAACCATCTGACCTGAAACTTTTGAATTTCGACTCCGTCCAGTGTAATCTGACCCGAATCAGGATTGTAGAATCGTTGCAACAATGATATTACAGTCGATTTACCACATCCACTCTCTCCAACCAGAGCTACTGTCTAATAAATGATATTAACCATCATTAGACTTGTAAAAAGAACAATAAAGGGGAGGGGACATTAGGTACACAATAAGCATACAAAACGTGTTTAACATTCGGAATTAATTTTGCTGAAAGCTATTGAAAATAACTCACGAAAAAGATAAAAATGAGTTAAAGATTATTTCAATACCTTTCCAGAAGGAATGGACAAGCAAAAGTCGCGGAATATTTGAACATCTGGCCTTGTTGGGTACTTAAAACTAACATGTCGAAATTCAATTTGACCCCTTACATCTTCTAATGTCTTTCCAGAGTCATTGCTAATGTCTATTTTAGGTTGCTGGTCAAGAATAGCAAATACGGATGCAGCTGCATGCTTGGCCTTGTTAGAGTCTGCTGCCATTGAACTGGAACTAGTTACACCGACTGCAGTAAAAATCAGAGCGAAGAAAACCTGATACCAAATAACAAAATCACATCAACGATAAGGGACCACCTTAACAAAGTGTAATCAGGAAATCATAGTAACAACCTAAGAGTTAGAAGAAATACATACGCGAAAAACCTCTGCGAATGTTGCTTGGCCAGCCTGAACCAGTCTTCCTCCAATATAAAAACTAGCCGCATGGACAGCAAACATCAAGAAAAATGAAATCCCGAAACCCAAACCACTAATCAACCCTTTCCTAATTCCTGCCTTCTCTGGTCCTACACACTTACTTTGGTACAATTTCATTACCTTGTCTTCAGCACAAAATGATGCTATTGTCCTTATACCCCCAACAGCATCATTAGCAACTTGACTTGCTTCCTCATACTTCTTCTGCAACCATGAAATTGTATTAGATGGTTAAAAACAGATAAACTATTTATTAGATTTTATTTTTCCTGTTAAATGGTAAATAGATCAAACCTTTGCATCCGCACTGAATCCTTTCATGAACCTCATTTGAGCCCATCCATTCACTCCTATTAAAGGTATTAAAACGAGGATGATTAAAGACAATTTCCAGCTTGCCTGGAATGCAATTCCCAGACCAGCAATAACTGTAGCAATGTTCTCTACTAGCATTGCAAGTGAATCTCCAACAAGACTGCGAATGCTTGCTGCATCTGCAGAAAGCCTAGCACCAATTGCACCGCTAGAGTTCTCAGGCTCGTCAAACCAATCAATATCCATATGAACAGCCTTCCCAAAACACATTGAACGTACACGGTTAATTAACTTGTTTCCTGCTACTGCAAAGAAATATGTTTTTGCTGGAGATAAAATTAATGATGCTACACCTAGGACTATGCATATCAATGCCCAGAACCTTGCATCCCTTTTAAGCTCAGTTGGAGGTTCAAAGAATGTCTTAATTACACTTGAAAGCATTAGAGCAAACGCTGGAAATATTACTCCATTGATTCCTGCAGCTATAACGCCTAGAAACAGAATAGGGATCTCTGGCTTGTTGAGCTTAGCAAGGCGACCAATTGGCACATCTTTGTACTGCTTGGTTGATGGAACGATATCATCATTGTTGTTTTCCGCAGGAATACTTCCGAAATTTTGTCTCAGAGGAAAACCTAATTCAACGGAAAAAGAGTGGTGACCACTATTCCCGCGCGTAGATGATGCACGACTTAACAATCGCCCAAGGGACATGCGTCTACTAGGATTCTTACTTAGTTGTCGAGCTAATTCTGAATGTGTACTCGGATTCCTACTAAGTTGACGCGACATTTCAGATTGTTTACTAGCGTTCCTGCTAAGTTGATGGGCAGATTCTGATTGTTGTTTACCATTTCCTGATTCTCTGTTTGCATCTTGCAATCGGATAAGCTGGGAGTACGCTCCTTCTGGGTCTTTCAGAAGCTCATTGTGTGAACCTGGAAAACGAAGAAAAACGTCGCACAACTTAATAATAAAAGCTCATCTTATCTCGCTAAAAGAAGCAATAATTATACATGAGTAATTTGTGCACTGATCAAACCTTTTTCAATAATCTTTCCCGTCTGAATGACAGCAATCATATCAGCATTCCTTACTGTGCTCAATCGATGGGCAACGACAACAGTTGTTCGACTAATCATCACCCTATCAAGCGCCTCTTGTACAATTCGTTCAGACTCTGCATCAAGTGCACTTGTAGCTTCATCTAGAAGAAGAATTCGGGGATTCTTTAATATTGCTCTAGCTATGGCGATTCTCTGTTTCTGTCCCCCAGACAACTGGGTTCCGTGCTCGCCAACCATAGTGTCCAGACCCTGATGACCACGTCCATCATAGATGTCAGTATACATGTGTGCATACATAATAATTGTATATGAATGTACAAATTATGAAACTACAAAGAACCTCAGGCAATTTATCAATAAACTTGGCAGCATTTGCTAGCTCAGAAGCAACTTTAATTTCTTCAAGTGTTGCACCATCCTTTCCATAAGCAATGTTATCTTTAATGCTAGCGGTGAACAGCACAGGTTCTTGGCTGACAAGTCCAATTTTCTCTCGGAGCCATCTCAACTGTAGCTCCTTGATATTTACCCCATCGATAAGAACTTCACCAGCTTGTGGATCGTAAAATCTTTCTATTAAACTGATGACTGTCGACTTTCCGCTTCCACTTTGTCCAACTAAAGCATTGGTCGTGCCATTTGGTATGCGTAGACAGAGGCAATTAAATATTTGTTCATCTGGTCTTGCAGGATATGTAAAGCAGACATTTCTTAACTCAATATCTCCTTGTATGCCGTCCAATGTTCTTCCTTTAGAAATGTCATATGCATCTATCTCTGGTTTCCTATTTATTGTTTCAAACATCTTGTAGGCTGCAGCTTTTCCTGCGGCAAACGCACCAAGGTATGGAGTTGCTTGCCCTAGAGACCTGAAGTATTCCGGTGTACAATGGTGTAAGTCTTTGTGTATATTTTATTCTTGACATATATTTAATATGGGTTCACTTTGATACATTCATATGGAAGAACATGTTTGTTTACTCCTTACTCATCTGCATCGTCTGGATCTGAGTGAAATCACCTGACTCATCTGGATCTGACTCGATATGTTTGTTTTGAGTCAGATCTGACTCATCTGACTCAAAAATTGTGATTCAGTGGTTTGGTCCCGTGAGTCAGGGTATTTTGTTACCTGACTCAAATGGGTCCGAGTCAAGGGTTATGTCTGAGTCAGATCTGACTCAAAATGCAAAATAAACGGTCTGACTGCTGACTCGGCCCGAGTCAGGGGTTGACTCAGATCCAGACACCGAGTTAGCTGCAAACAAATAAGGTCGAAGATCAATAATACAAAAGATAAATAAAGTAACTTACATGGAGCCCGTTAATACGGCGACTATAACGTTAATGACATCTCCTCCGGTATATCCTTTATCAATTATTAGCTTTGCCCCGTACCATATGGCCAGGGCATAAGATCCGAACGAAACAAACGTAACCGAACCAAGACCTAATCCAGAAAATAAGCCCTCTTGAACAGCAGCTTTGTGAGCAATCTCTAATGACTTATCGTACTTAGCTATAGCTCGCTTCTCCCCAGTAAATGATGCGACCTATATCAAAGTATAATATCAGTTATAAAAAGTTGAGGCAACAGTCAATAACTCAATATATAAACATTTTTTTAAGTGTACTGCCATGATGGGACACGACATACATTGGCACATCGCCTATGTTGTGCATGAAAGTAAGTTTGTTATGTCGTGCGTGCTGTGTTTTTATCAAAAATTTGGCTCAACACATCGCACTAATAGCTGTGATATTCCATGTTAGTTCACATATTTTATGTTTTTTTCTTTCTAGTCCACCTAGAGTAATTTAATCAATTTTCAGAATAGTTGCCATACATGTAAATGGAAACCAAGGTGTTCATGAACTCAACCTGCATGGGGCTCTAAACAGGGCGGAGACTTTATTGGGACCCACTGACACCTAATGTTGGAGCATTAGTGCAAAATTAATATGTGCCACGGATCACTAAACACCATTGATAGCTTTTGCTTATACCCGAAACAAACACAATATTTATGCATTACCTAGTGAATTACTTCCACATTTTTGATTGAGGTCATTCAATATAAATGATCAGTAAATGCCCACTTATAAATACTACTCCCTCCGTTCCGATTTACTTGACGTTGTAGAGTTTTTCACGGATATTAAGAAATATCAAAGAGAATAAAATCTTTCCAATAATACCCATATTAATTCATACTTAAAAGTTAAATAACCTAGTTTTGTGTTTCTAGAATATAGGGAAAGTTATCAATCCCATAGTAATGTACTTGGGATGTACAAGATTGAGTATATATCCTCCATGAGGTATATTTAAAAGTTAGAGTAATTATTTTTGTGTTGATTACCATGAGAATTAATTCTTTGGTGTGATTCCAAAGCAAGGGTAGATTAGTGAAAATTGTGGAAAAAAAACTAAAACTATCATCTAATTTGGAACACAAAAGAAACCCTAAAAAAGCAAGTAAAATGGAACGGAGGGAGTATATACTATGAAATGAGTCCTGCCTTAGCATGTTGACTAGTGCTTTTTAGCGTGTTGCATTGTGCTTCGGGTACTATATCGTTTGTTGTACTGAGCTTTTACCTTTATGTGTGCCATATTTTAAAGTGCAAAATTTGTTGATTACCATGGCATAATACACTGTAGCATGTTGTGCCTGAATTCAAACTGTTGTGTATAAATTTACCATGGCAGTTTATGGTTTGTAACAAATCAGCTACAGACAGGAGAAACTAAGCATTGATACCCTTGGCCCATCAGAAGGTATAAAAATTTAGCTTGTGATGGTTTGATTTATTTTAAAATTAAATTGAAACACATGACAGTTTAAGTGTTTAGCCAAAATAGAAACTGATTACGTACTGTTCGTATTGCACCAAGTGTTTGTTCTACGACAATTCCTGCTTGTGAATAAGCAGTTTGTCCTCGAGATGCCATTTTGGCAATAACGATTGACATGGCTGCGCCAGAGATTAAAAGAGGAGGAATTGTGGATAACATGACAAGCGTCAGAAGCCAGCCTTTGAGGAATGCAACAATAAAACCTCCTACAAATGTCGCCAACTGCTGAATAAACTTCCCAACCTTGAATGATAAGATTACAAATGTCAATAATGATTAAGAGATATTAGCATCTAACAAACAAGAAAAATTGTCGATCAAGATCAATCATCTGTAACATATTTGATTCTTAGATTTTATTTTTTCTATGTTGTCCTTGTGTAAAATAAACATAATTACTGATGCATAAAATAAAGAAAAATACGAGGTTAATGTTGTGTACTGACGTATGTCTAAGCAAAAATGTATACCTTCTCACCCATCGCATCTTGAATGAGAACTGTGTCACCTGACATCCTTCCAATAACTTCTCCCGTGTTTGTTTCAGTATCAAAAAAAGCAATATCTTGCCTCAATATTGTTTTCAAGTAAAACTTCCGTATTCGTGCAGCCTGTCTCTCCCCGGTGACAATCCAACAACCCACCTCTGACAACAAGAAATAATAATTTTTCTCAGTGCCAAATACTTCAAAGTTATCTCTACCTGTAACAATAACATGGAGATAACAAAACTTTCCTACTATTGTAAACTACAATGACATAAAAACTTACGGAGGGATGAAACCACAAGGCAAAACGCAGCCAAATAGGTGAAATTTAGTGCTACCTGAACATATCAACATGATAAATTTGGGCTATTAAACACATGCACACATATCCACAGCCAAAATAATATAGCAGAAAGCATACAAAACTTTTGAAGTCCAAAGATTAAGGATGAAAAACATGAAACAATGTTGTTGGTACTCAGAAAACTTATGCCGGAAGCAGTCACTACTGGTTAAGGCTATTGAAAAGAAGTTTATGGATTTCTTGTGGGGAAACAGCTGAGAAATGAAAGATGCATAATATCACCTGAGAGGAGGTTCGTTGTCCAAATGACAATGATAGCTCGGGCATTTGAAAGTTACGTCAAATGAGAGAGCCATTACTGCCTAACTGGCTATTCTGGATGATAGACTCAGCTTATGGAAAGCAGTGATACAATCAAGTACTGGTATGCTAAGAACAGAGGGTTCCTAAAACCCTCTGCTCTCAACTGTGAGACATCTGTACCATTATGTAGCCGAATGGGTTGCCTAGCTTCTGTATGTTTTAGAGGGCGCGGTGGGTATATGCAACGGCTTATGAGTTTGGTGTGGAACCCCTTTTGTTTTCTTTTTCAGGTTGAAAAGCATGGAGTTCTACATAAAACTTTTGTCGGTCTTAACTACCTTTCCTGGTCAGACAATCTGTGGCCTTATCAAATGTTTTTTTTTTTTTTTTTTTTTGCCTTTGGATCTTTTCGGAAGATTATTGGTATTGGTAAACATAAAGAAAAACATACAGCAGATGTATGCAGCGTACCTTAGAAACCTGTTTCGCCACTTCATTGGTGCCTTCATTCTTTCCAAAAGAGTCGATCATATCTCCAAGGAGAACGGTCATAAGTGGGATTGTCGCTCCATTTGCACAAGCTGCAATTGTGCCTACAGCCATTAACACCTTATCTTTAGAATCAGCAAAGCAGAATAGCTTGAGAAATGGTACAGTTTTAATAATTTCCTCTTCTCCATCACTATGTTCTGGATCTTGTGGATCATCTCTCTTTAGTGACCTACTATCTCTTTCTGTTTTAGGTATGTGACTAGCTGATCTGCTAACACGGTGTTCATCCATGTTAGGAACTCTTAAAACTGAAACACAAAGCTCAGTTTCGAATTTCAAAAAATTAAGTCTTAAATATCAGCAATTTTATAGAAGTTCATTTGGTAGTTGAGCTGATGAACTAAGAAACTATTCACCAGAAATTTATCTCACTAAATTATAAGAGTTGACATTCATTCCACCAACTTATTTCTGTTTTATTATATTTATTACTACCAAGAAATTAGTGACCAATTCAATGCCATTATAATATGCATATAATCTTGGATTCAGATTCGATAAGTAGCTCACAAGAATTTTGATACATTCTCTCAACAATACTCCATTTCTAGATATTGAATCATTCAACATGTAACAAGGATCTTCTTCTTCTAAACCTTTAGTCCCAAACAAGTTGACAAGTTGGGGTAGACTAGAAAGGGAATACGAGGACTTCCTAAGCAGTCATCCACTTTGGTACTGTTCCCGCCCTTTCATAAGGAAATGGCTGGTTTTCAACCAAACAAAGGTACACGGGGGCATTCCAAGCAGTCACCTATCTTGGTATTGCTCTCCCCCTCTTTTTGTTTTTTCATAGCGGAGTGAGTGGCTGGGATATCAACTGTAAAGAGGAAGTAACACTTCAAAAATTTCCAACGAAAACTCTGAATATTTTATCATACATGCACGAAATTAGATCATGGGTAATAACTTTGATAAAATATTCAGACCAATTAGATGGAAACTGTTAGTGATATTTGTACTGATATGCGAATATAGCCTACCTATGGAAGTACATTCATGTTAATTTGCTTGTCACCCACTAAGGAAGTGTAATATTTTCGGTGTCTTAACATGAATGGTGGCCAGTTGCTTGCTCTAGCTGTTGTTGAAGTTGGTGGAACACATGTAATAGTGACTGATATCATCTCTTAGAATCTCTCTCGAAAAAGTCCACTTTCAGAACAAATTCTATGCCAGTAAGTTTGGGGACGAACGTATTCTCTCCACTATCGATTTTTAAATAATGTTCAACTGTCCTGAAGTAGGTAACTGTCTTCATCATTTGTCACGTTCAATATAAGATGATGAACTCATGTGAGAGAGATGCAAATTTGATATTTTCATCCTTAATATTCCATTACTCTATCATTAATTTTTCCTTTAGGACCACCGATGAGCAATTATCAGCTACCAATAAACATTTCGCATAATTTTATGATTCCAGTTTTTTTAGATCAATTACTTCGAAATACAAACTAATGACAACAATCACACAAAGCTATTGGTTGGCAACCTAGCAACAAGCTGAGCACCAACCCCCTCTGAATAGCAACGCCTACTCTATGAAAAACAAAACTACCAAAACCGCTACTAGCGTCATTATTAACAAGACAATTCTTCGGACGCTTAAAAAACATAAAGTATCTTCGCCTAGCTCACCCAAAGTAGAGAAAGCCAAGACCCCGAGACTATAACCGAGTGAAGTGCACTTGTCCGGATATTTAGCACGCTTCCTTGAAACCGCCTTTGAAATGCTTTTCCACAGGACAAAAGAGCGAACACCATCACCAATGAAAAGGCGAGACAACGGTAACATCCATGCACATCTTGCCCATTTTCCCAGTGAGAACTAGAATATCAAGAGCCTCAAGTCTACATCCTCATCCGAAACAATACCCGGAGAAACCTCCTTACGAGCCGGTACACTAGCCTTGTAACAAATATCAACAATAATATCACGAACCATATCATGTCGAAACTTGCTTCCAACATCTTTAGCACAATGGAGCGCATGATCACCAAAAATGTCCATAGTTTTGTTAGCTAGTGCATAATCCATTCTCAACAAACGAGAGGAATACCAAGACGATAACAGCACGACCAAATCGTTAGGCCCAATGCACCGGTTAAGCCCACCGATTGGTACGGTCAGAAGATAATCTTGAGCATGCTTGATACGATTACACTGCCACAAAACAGAATCTCTTGCAGACAAGGAAAATTGGTCTGGGATTTACTTCTTAATTGCGTCAAAATAAGTGACTGCCAGGGAATGCATGGAAGGGGGGGCAATATCATCGACGCGATAAGAAGAAGGTAATCCACATACCTGAATAAAGTTACGAAGAGCCAAATGATAAGCGAGCCTTTGTCTGTTGAGAATAAACTACCCAAAATTTTCTTACGTACGGAAGCGGTCCGATTCTCGAAGCAAGGAAACGATGAAATGCGGTGTCCGCCATGGTGTAGATGCCAAGACCACCATCTTTGATAGGCAAAGTAGCTAATCGCCGCCGTAGAGGACCAAATATCGCACCATCTCCAGTAATTAAGAGCCTTAAATACTTGAGTAGATGATCGTCAAAAAGATCTGTGGCTGTCTGCAAGGTTGCAGGATCGGTAGTACGCATTGCAAAATATAGACGAGACACACCAGTGCAATTACGAAGTAATAGCATCTCATTCTGAGGGTCCTTGAGTTTTTTGATTGCATCCATCAGTTGAACAGTTTTATTAACCCTGGACAACATCATATCACTAATGAAGCTCGGATCCAAACTCACATGTCCTCCCAGAAGCTTAACCCCGTTAGAAGGCCTACCAATATCTCGGGGGAAAACATCGTCTAAAGTGCTTCCGGATCAATAGATGGCCAAAGACTTCGGTTTCTACGACGTTAAGATGCAAACCCTGTTAGGTCCCTCCGCCTCTATTATACGCAGATTGCCTTGGATACTTCCAAAGTATCCCCAATAATGGTGCCATCATCAAGGTACCAAGCATGCAAATCCAGGGTGCAACGAGAAGCAATAGTCTTCACAAGAGGATGAAGAGTCAACGCAAAAAGCAAGGGACCGAGGGGGTCTCCTTGTTGAACCCCGAGAGCAGAAGATAATATATATTGGTCATAATAGAGTTTAGCGGGCCGCAAATAACAAAACTCTACCCAGCGAGAAATACCTGGACAGTGAAGACGAACCTCTTTGATGAGATGAGACCTGCTCACCATGTTGAAATCATTGGAGAAGTCAATAAGCAGCATTGACATCGTATCCGAGTGACCTTTCAACTCTAATAAGCTATTAACAGCATGCAAAATACTCTCCCCACCAACATGCACACCAACTCCAAATTGATAGTCGCCTAAATAAGAGGTCATCTCTTTCCCGACTGAAAAAGAAGTAACTTTGGAAACCAACCTTCGCCAAACCGTGCCAACCGCAATTGGCCTTATACCACCCCCTGGCTTAAGTAGTGGAGTCAAAGGCGCACTGGCAATGAACTCACCCAAGCTATTGGGGCATTTACCGGCCAACCAAAGATTGACTACCCCTGTGATCGAAGCAAATAAATTATCCGCCACCGGAAGGCTGCGGCACCACTCATAACATCAACCAAATGTTGCGCTCGTAAGCCGTCTCGCCCGCAAGAAGTACCCTTTGGGAAGCTCTTTATAGCACCCAAGACGGCCCGTGAATCCACCATAATTGGGTCACCTATCACAACATCTGAAGGAACAACGGGAAGAGGAGCTGAAGGATGCTTATCTTGCAAATCGAGATAAGTAATCTCGTTGCGCGGAGCCACCCCTGACGAAGAAAGTACGCGTATTGCAGCCGAGTAATGACCGCAACTAATCTTCTTCTGGCAAGCCAAAATATTGGCAGCGCCTTGTTTCTTCGAGTCTTCCTTACCATTACCCGTTACCGAGTTCTTGGCGTTTCGACACCAAAGTGGAGCAGCCATTCGGCTCTTTCCACACAGAGATGGCCTGATTTATAGATGCTATCTGCTGTTTTTCATGCTGCCCGACTTAGGGAAATTATCAGCTTACCATGCTTCTTCTTCAGTTTCCTGTACATCTTCCTTCTCAACTGGTTTGTTCTTCATAATATCAGGTACAAAATCAAAGAGATTTTAGGGTTAAATTTTTCGAACTTCTACTTCGTCGGATAGAGATGCAGAGTGATTTTTTTTTTTTTTTTTTTTTTTTAAAGAAGAACGTTAAGTAATGAACGGGTTCTCTATTTACTCAGAGTCTCTGACTCGTTTTTGGGCAATCAAACAAAAAAGTAAAATTTGAATTTACTCAAACATGGGCTCTTTTTTCATATAAACAAAAACATGGGCTTTGATCATTTCCCATGTGAAGGACAAAATGCACCAATACAATAATACTCACATTCGAAGAACACACTCCAAAATCGGCTAGGCTATTTACACGACCTAGCGGATTCAAGAAACTATATAGGCTTATTATTTTTGCCGTAGTTTCACGAATTTGAAGTGGAAAACAATGGAATTTGAGTTCATTTTACACACATGCATGATCGTATGCCTCATTTTATTCTTCATTTATCTCGAAAAAAATTTCATTTTTGATTTGTGTAAGAAATAACTAATGATTTAAAAAATCATGCACTCATAAATCTAATCTACAAAAACTAACTTTATTCTATATTTTAACCTAACAACTAACATTGTATTAGTTTAACTAACTCATTTATCAACATACAACCAAGTAAAGGCATTATGACCGTTAAGTAATAAAGGCATAATGATAACGGGTATGAAGATATACTTTAAGTTAGCCATATTTTGTCTTATATGAGCAACCTCCAACTAATGAATAGTCCCTAGAAGTGTCTAAGAATATCTCATGTCTATAAGAGACTTTTTATGGTTATGCCGGCAATGATAGGTGGATTTGGGAATTGATTTGTTCCCATTTTAATAGGTGCACCTAACATGAAATTTCCACGACTAAACAATATATTTTTTTGGTTGTTGCCATCACGTCTCTTGTTCTTATTAAGCTCACCCTAAGTAGAAGTAGGTAGCGGTACTGTGTATACGGTTTATCCTCTCTTAAGTGGTATTACCAGTTGTTTGTACCCTATTAAAATAGGGTACGTGCGTGCCGCACAAGCTATTTAATATCGGTAACCCGTGGGTTTATTGAGGAAGCCCAGTTGGTTTATTGAGGAAACCAACCCGTGGGTGTATTGAGGAAAACTACATGGCTTATTGAGGAAGCCCAATTGGTTTATTGAGGAGACCAACCCGTGGGTTTATTGAGGAGACCAACCCGTGAGTTTATTGAGGAAACCCACATGGCTTATTATGGAAGCCTAGATTCGATTTATTGTGGAAACCAGAGGGTTTATTATGGAGACCCATCTGGCTTATTATAAAAGCCCAAATCGGTTTATGAAAGAAACCCGCTTGGCTTATTGTTGAATCCCAAAGGTCCATGGGTAAAAAGATTTTCATGGAATAATTATTAAATATTATTTAAGATAAATCATGATGAGAAAGGGGATAATTATCTTAAGTAGTTATAATTATTATTCAAGATAATAGTTATCCAAGATAAATGAGGATTATGATAAATATTAGGGTTTATCATGAATCTGGATGTTATTTGGGATTTATACAGATGATGGAAGTTATTAGGATAACTATCAAAACCCTAAAGCTACATCTATTTCTGCCTATATATAGAGGCTAAATCTCAGCACAAAAGGTACAGAATACTATTCTTTTCACCACAAAATACTTGCATACAACATCCGATTTTAGCATCGGAGTGTTTTTGCGAAAACCCCCACCTCTTTGATCAATCTTCTGGAGATTCATTACCAACGGCAGTGATTTGATCAACCTTCCCGCATCTCGAAGATCGTTGGAGTGATTATTTTTGCACCAACATCTTTTAGCGCCGACTAAGGGGAACGAAGAAAAGATCGTGCTCCCCAAAATTGAGAAAAGTATTTTTTTTCAAGTGTTTTGTAAACTAGGGTTTGGAAGACGTTTGAAAAGAAAGCAAATCAGATCGCAACTTTTCCAGAAAGTTGCAGTCACGTTAATTTCGCAACTTTTGTGAAAGTTACAGTAAGATCCAACAACGTACCAGAAGGTTGCAAAAGCTTATGAACACTTTCAGAGAGTTGTAGAAGGTTGGGAAGATCCAGGAAGTTCCGTAATTCTTGAAGTTGCGAGAATCGTTTGAACATTTTTAGGGTTGCGTAAGATCCACAAAAGTCGCCGAAAGTTCAGCCAAAGTTGTTGAAAGCAAAGTTAAAAGAAAAGAGGAGTGTATGGATATGTCGAAGCAAATCAATTGGATATGGATAAAGATGCACCCATCGGAAGTTTGATGAATCGGCAAGCAAACCCGCGAACGTTGAGAAGTGTTGTTGTCGGGAGATTATGACGAAACGGATGGAAGAGAAACGTCGATGTCGTCATCGGCATCGGCATGTCGATCTCGATGCGAGGGATCTTATCCAAGGTTCGAGAGAACAACGTCCCGATGCGCGGTGTTTATGGGTAAAAATCGTTTCTACTGATTTCGGTAATTTCGGTAGGTGAGTGAGAAACTAGTTCAAACCCTAAACAAATGTGCTGCACGTGAGCACTTTATGGATTCGAGAGATCAATTTGTACAAGTCCGGCCTAAACCAAGAAATGGCCGTTCCAGACTTGCTTCGGTCACAAAGTGGAGGAGAAGGGTTGATTTGGGGAGGGAAGCAAAGAAAGGTGTTGAGGAGAGTAGTATCTCGACTTGTATCAGAAGGTGAAAGCTTAGGAAGCTTGCAAGAGGTGGAAGCTTTTGGGAGAGCTTGCAAAGTTGCCTTTCTGAGAGTGTAGTATTTTCTCCGACCGAGACTTGTTGTCCGGTGGAAATAGGTAAGACCTATTTATACAAGTCGAGATTGAAACGTACCCTGGCCTCATGAAGGAAGAGAGTAAAGGGTGAAATAATGGGAGGAGGTGGTAACCGCATGGTTTAATGGGTGAAAACGTTTTTCACCATTATTTCCTCTTTTATTTGACCGCTTTATTCCTTTTCACGCTTTCTTAATGTGAGCGTAGTGTACGCCGCATCTCATGACCGCCAAACCAAAACCCTAAAGAAGCATCCCCAGTTTGTGTTGATGTCTCGAGTGTTGGTTGCATCTTGAGTGCAAGTGGCGCTGCTAGTGGCGCGCGTGGCATGTGCCATTGGCATGTGTGGAATGCCTTGGTGGTAGGTTGCACGTTTTGCAAGTTAGGCTACCAGCGTGTGTGTTTGACATGTGCCAATGGCATGTGCGGAATGCCTTGGTGGTAGGTTGCACGGTTTGCAAGTTAGGCTACCAGCGTGTATGTTTGGCATGTGCCAATGGCATGTGCGGAATGCCTTGGTGGTAGGTTGCACGGTTTGCAAGTTAGACTACCAGCGTGTGTGTTTGGCATGTGCCAACGGCATGTGCGGAATGACTTGTTGACCTAGTTGCAAGTCTTGCAAGCCTAGGGCGCTATATTTGTCGTGGGCCAAAGGCATAGCGGCTTGGAAATATGGCTTGCGACACGTGTTGGCATGTGCCAATGGCACGTGCGGCCATGTTGACCTAGTTGCAAGTCTTGCAAGCCTAGGGCGCTATATTTGGCGTGGGCCAAAGGCATAGCGACTTGGAAATATGGCTTGCGATACGTGTTGGCATGTGCCAATGGCACGTGCGGCCATGTTGACCTAGTTGCAAGACTTGCAAGCCTAGGGCGTTATATTTGGCGTGGGCCAAAGGCATAGCGGCTTGGAAATATGGCTTGCGACACGTGTTGGCATGTGCCAATGGCACGTGCGGCCATGTTGACCTAGTTGCAAGTCTTGCAAGCCTAGGGCGCTATATTTGGCGTGGGCCAAAGGCATAGCGGCTTGGAAATATGGCTTGCGACACGTGTTGGCATGTGCCAATGGCACGTGCGGCCATGTTGACCTAGTTGCAAGTCTTGCAAGCCTAGGGCGCTATATTTGGCGTGGGCCAAAGGCATAGCGGCTTGGAAATATGGCTTGCGACACGTGTTGGCATGTGCCAATGGCACGTGCGGCCATGTTGACCTAATTGCAAGTCTTGCAAGCCTAGGGCGCTATATTTGGCGTGGGCCAAAGGCATAGCGGCTTGGAAATATGGCTTGCGACACGTGTTGGCATGTCCCAATGGCACGTGCGGCCATGTTGACCTAGTTGCAAGTCTTGCAAGCCTAGGGCGCTATATTTGGCGTGGGCCAAAGGAATAGCGGCTTGGAAATTTGGCATTGATGCCATGGTGCATTGCTGCCACGACGTGCGCTTGGTTTGGCATTGTTGCCATGGTGCGCAGGTGCGGCTTGGTTTGGCATTCTTTGCCATGGTGCGCATAGATGCGGCTTGGTTTGGCATTGGTTGCCATGGTGCGCATGTGATATGCGGCTTGATTTGGCATTGTTGCCATGGTGCGCAGATATGCGGCTTGGTTTGGCATTGCTGCCATGGTGCGCAGGGGTTGCGGCTTGGTTTGGCATTGCTGCCATGGTGCGCGAGGTGCGGCTTGGTTTGGCATTGTTGCCATGGTGCGCAGTATGCGGCTTGGTTTGGCATTGTTGCCATGGTGCGCAGGGTGCGTCTTGGTTTGGCATTGCTGCCATGGTGCGCAGGGTGCGGCTTGGTTTGGCATTGTTGCCATGGTGCGCAATGTGCGGCTTGGTTTGGCATTGCTGCCATGGTGCGCGGTGCGGCGTGGTTTGGCACTGTTGCCATGGTGCGCGAGTGTGCGGCTTGGTTTTGGAATTAGGGTTACGTGTTGAAAACCTAATGCATATTTTGAAAAAATACCCCTATTAATTATTTACACCGAAAGTTAAATGCTCTTAGTTAATGTGTTGCGGGTAACACTAGGTCATGGGGTTTTACGATTTTACCCCTTGTCTAAAACCACCATCAATATTAAGTCCCCGCTTATCTCGGAACAGGGGCTTTGTTGCGAGGTAAGCATAAGATGGTGACAAACTATTAACAAGAAAAACCGTAAAGAAAATTGAAGGAGGCTTGTCATCGACCTTTTATAAATAGGATTTGGAATCCTTGCCTCTCGGTAGTTTTGCAAAGTCGAGGTCAGCACAATTGGTGGGCCCGATGCAGCTTAGGCGACGTTGGGAAGTTGGCGTGAGTTGGGAAACTGAGTGGGCTAGCTGGTGGGACCGGCGTAAAGTGTAGAAGCCGTGCGTGCCTGCAGGTTGGCGCAATTGGTGGGGCCGGTGCAGCTTGGGCGACGTTGGGTGTTGGCATGAGTTGGGAAGCTGAGGGTGCTAGCTGGTGGGACCGGCGCAAAGTGTAGAAGTCTTGCGTGCTTGCAGGCGTGACTTGTGCGACCATTGGGAGGTCGGCGCAATTGGTGGGGCCGGTGCAACTTGGAAGCCGTGCTTGCAGGCGTGACTTATGTAAATAAAGAGGGAGCAGACGTTTCTTCAGACAGCAAAGTTTCCTTATTTTGCTTTTCTTCACGTGCGGCTTCCATTAGGGCATCATCCATGCCAAAAAATCTGGAAGCATTATGTCTTTCATTGCTCCCTTTCCCTTTTTAAGGTTCCGTATTCATATCCAACGCGAATGTATCGTCTCCCTTGTTTGAGAAGGGGTTCTTCCTGTTGATTCCCCTTTTCCTTTGCTTTGCCGGTGCGTTTTCTTCTTCTTTTGTTCACGCCATCCTCTTTTTATATGTGTGTAAACAGGACGGAATTTGATCATCTTTCCATTTCTTGCAGTGCATGATAGGATCTTCCCGAGACAGTAGTGATTTTAACCTTTTGGAAAAGGACTTGAGAATCGGTGGAGATCGATCTTCTTCTCTTGAGGAGGTATTGGTTGGGGTTGAATCTTTGTTCCATGAAGCTAACGAAATTATTAAGGACCTCCCTTCCATCTATCCTCACGAAGAATAGGTGCATGTTCGGACTCTCTTGGGTTCAGTGGACGCGGAGGAGAACGCCATGATTCTTGATTTTAATGTGAATGAATCAAAAAACTTCCTTCGAAGTGTCGATGAGAAAACTTTCGAAGGAGTATATGATAGAAGCGAGACATCCTTTGAAGTTGATGTCAAAGGTGTTATTGATCATACCGGAGGGGTCATGGTGGCGTATGCTGGAATAGTTGTCGGGGAGGACACTGCTGTTGCTGTGGCTGCTTCGGGATGGGATGTTGAGGTTGCCGCTGCTAAAACCACTGAATGGAACCTTTGTTGCCCGAAGGATTGCTGGGGGAAATGCTTGAAGATAGCTTTGCCCGAAGGGACTTGCGCTCCATCCTTCGAGGGCTAGTTCCTCCTTTTGTTTTTTCTGTTAGCTGCTTAGTTCCCTGATGTTTTTTCCTTCCTTTTTTTTTTGTAAACACATCTTTCCCTTCTTCTTCATCAGTAAACCTTTTGCTTCATATATATATATTTTTGAAAGGGGTTGTGGTATGATGGCTCTGCAATGGTTTTCTGGGTTCTTCTGATGTATTTCTCCGATATCTGAAGGATTCGCTCGGAAGAGATATATTTATTTTTTTTTTTTTTTTTTTGACAAAAGGGGAGATCTCCAGGGAAAAAATACAAACGGTGTATTCATCCTGGGGAAGTACAGCTATTAAGAGGAATGATTCAAAGGAAGTACTGAAAAGGGGAGTGATTGGGAAATACAACATTTTAGGGATTGGATTCCTTGAGCCATCGCGAGTGAACTATCACGCCTTCAGGTGTGTCGGTATTGATGAGCTTGCAATATCCTCCCAAAAGGGTATCCGCAACCAGGTACAACTCGCCTTCACCTTCCTCGGGCAAATCCATCTTTACTGTCATCCTCCCAACTTGAAACGAGCTTTCCTTAACCACTACATCTCCGATTGAAAACGGGTTCAGACGTCGTGTAACCATTTGAGCCTTGGCTTCGTTGGTTTTGCTAGAAGCTTCCAAGCTTCTTGCAAAGTGTTCGAATGGTCCAGCTCCCCATTCACATTTTTTGACAGCGTTCGTGCCGGTTGTTGCGCCGAGTCCCCATGACAGAATGGGGGAAGAAAAGGCCGGTTGCAGAAAAGGTTGCTCGGTCAGACTTACTTGCATTTGAAAATCATGGGATAGCGCCAACGGGTCCTCCCCGGACGCTTGGGTTCCTTTAATAGCTCGTTGATGTGATAACCCGTGGGACGATTTGTTGGGAATCCCTTCGGGCAGGGATGTCGGCAGAGGGTGTACGTCCAGTTTTGCTTTGTTGTCGAGCACCCATAAGCGTCCCAAAATCATGTCATGATCTAGTTCTTTGACAATGTGGAACTTGCTGTGCGTTATAGCGCCTCCCATCTCGATCTCTAGGTTGATGTAGCCATGCGCGTTCAAAGCCTCTCCTCTCAAGCTCTTAATCACAGACGGGAAATAGGTAGCGTCTTGTTTTGTAAATCCGGCTGCCTTTAGTGTCTTGAAAGTGATGATGTTGTGGTCAGAGGTCGTGTCGATAAGCGTGTCGTCAAATTCATTACCTCTTAAACGGGACGTGGTCAGCAGTCCCCAGTTCTCCGCTTTGCTTGTTTGGGAAGCTTGGGCCCTTGGCGTGGATTCCGAGGGGAGAAAAAGCCGTTTGCCGGATACAACACGATTGAGAGCTGCGAAAATATCTTGGCGCTGAACCTTGGAAAGATAGAGAATTTCGCATACATGTCGCATCATGGATTGTACAGTCTCGTGCACGGAGTCCCCGGAGGAACCGCAGTTTCTTATTGGGAGTGGGTCTCGATGCACTCTTTCGTCTCCTAGTTGGAGTTCTCCTACTTCTATCCTTTCTTTGAAAATATGCTTTAGTCTGTTGCAATCGCTAGTCGGGTGGTGAACGAACTCGTGGTAATGGCGTGTTTGGGGTTTGCCATCTCAGCCTCAGTTGGTGGACGTCTGAGCGGTGGCAGTCTGATGACATCATCTTGAACCCAGGCTTCTAGGAGGTCAATCACCTCCTCGATGGGGAATGGGAAATCAAGGATATTTCCTTCGGCCTCACGATGCTGCACAAGAGTTTTAGTGGCGATCTTCCATTGCGAGGGCTCCCGTTGCGCCGGCGCTTCACGTTTCGGCTGGTGGCTCGTAGTTGCGGCTTTCCTTTTTCCTCTTTCGTTCACTATGTTCACGGAGGATGAGCCGGCATTAAATTGTTTGCTGATGAGGCGCCTACTCCCGCGAGTTTCACGTGCGTCTTCAGTTCGAGTTGGCCTAGTCCTTTCCAGTAATGCTGGTGCTGTTGTTGCAGATCGTCTGGCGGCCTCATGGAGTTCGGAGAATGTTTGGAAACGCAAGTTTTCTAGCAGGGCGCGGTAGATTGGGACCATACCGTTGATGCATGCGTTTACCAATTGTTGCTCGGTCACGTTTGGGTCGTGACAGTCGAGTGCTTGAACCCTGAACCTTTTGACGAAATCATTCGGATGTTCGTTATCCCACTGGTACATTCTCCCGAGGTCTGAAAAGGTAACTTGTTCGGACACGAAGAAGTATTTCCTGTAAAACGCGGTGACCATGCTACTCCAGTTGGGAATGCTGTTCGGTGGGATGCTGTTGTACCATGTATACGCCCTTCCGGTAAGTGATTTTGAAAATTCCCTTAAACGAAGAACGTGATTATATTCATGTTCACCCAAGGATTCCAGGAAACGAGAAACATGTTCGCGTGCATTCCCGGTACCATCGTACAGGGTAAATTGAGGGGAAGAGTACCCCCTTGGGAGAGGGATTCTCTGTATTTCGGATGGGTAAGGGGGTTGGTGATGATGTACATCGAACCCATCATGCTTGATTCGGTCGCGTAGGAGTTGTTCCAAATCTTCTCTCGTGACGAAGTTTGGTGGTTGATTTCTCTCCAACGGGACTCTAGTGCGAGTTTCTTCATCCGTGGAGGCGTGCCCTGCCGAGGTGCCGGCGTCAGGGTTGTTGGAGATGCTTCTAGGCGTCTCTGGAGGATGCGACTCACGGGGTAGTCGCTCTGTCAGGGTTTTGAGAAAGGTGAGCACCTCCTTTTGTGTTGAAACCATGTCTGTCTGGGCTCTGGCGAGCGTCTCCTGTCGTTCCATCAAATCGGTGATGGTGACGTAAGGGCGACTCCCTCTGGTCCCTCCGGTCTCTCGTCCCGTCGGCGGGGTAATTGGAGCCTTAGTTGTCGGAGGCGCCATGCTGGAAGAAGCATTCGGGGTCGCGGTGGCGGCCCTAGCTCTGGTGACTGGGGGCGTGACACCTGAAGAGGTATTCTCGTTGCCGTGATTAGAGGGTTGTGCAGAGACGCTAGAGGAGGCAGCGGCTCTGGCCCTGGTGATAGGCGGTGTTACACTTAAGGGAGTGCATTCGATGTTGCTGTTGTCAGCTGGTGAAGTAACAACGTTATGGGGAGAGACGCCAACATCAGGGATGCGTTCTGCGCTGATGTTCTCGGCAGCCGCTCCAGATCTGAGTTCCACCATGTTGGGATTCGACGTTCGGAAAACGAAATCAGGAGTTGGAGTTGGTATTGTAGCCGATAGATCAATCCTCCCGCTGTGGTCGCCAATTGTTTATGGGTAAAAATCGTTTCTGCTGATTTCGGTAATTTCGGTAGGTGAGTGAGAAACTGGTTCAAACCCTAAACAAATGTGCTGCACGTGAGCACTTTATGGATTCGAGAGATCAATTTGTACAATTCCGGCCTAAACCAAGAAATGGCCGTTCCAGACTTGCTTCGGTCACAATGTGGAGGAGAAGGGTTGATTTGGGGAGGGAAGCAAAGAAAGGTGTTGAGGAGAGTAGTATCTCGACTTGTATCAGAAAGTGAAAGCTTAGGAAGCTTGCAAGAGGTGGAAGCTTTTGGGAGAGCTTGCAAAGTTGCCTTTCTGAGAGTGTAGTATTTTTCTCCTGACCGAGACTTGTTGTCTGGTGGAAATAGGTAAGACCTATTTATACAAGTCGAGATTGAAACGTACCCTGGACTCATGAAGGAAGAGAGTAAAGGGTGAAATAATGGGAGGAGGTGGTAACCGCATGGTTTAATGGGTGAAAACGTTTTTCACCATTATTTCCTCTTTTATTTGACCGCTTTATTCCTTTTCACGCTTTCTTAATGTGAGCGTAGTGTACGCTGCATCTCAGACCGCCAAACCAAAACCCTAAAGAAGCATCCCCCAGTTTGTGTTGATGTCTCGAGTGTTGGTTGCATCTTGAGTGCAAGTGGCGCTGCTAGTGGCGCGTGTGGCATGTGCCATTGGCATGTGCGGAATGCCTTGGTGGTAGGTTGCACGGTTTGCAAGTTAGGCTACCAGCGTGTGTGTTTGACATGTGCCAATGGCATGTGCGGAATGCCTTGGTGGTAGGTTGCACGGTTTGCAAGTTAGGCTACCAGCGTGTGTGTTTGGCATGTGCCAATGGCATGTGCGGAATGCCTTGGTGGTAGGTTGCACGGTTTGCAAGTTAGACTACCAGCGTGTGTGTTTGGCATGTGCCAATGGCATGTGCGGAATGCCTTGTTGACCTAGTTGCAAGTCTTGCAAGCCTAGGGCGCTATATTTGGCGTGGGCCAAAGGCATAGCGGCTTGGAAATATGGCTTGCGACACGTGTTGGCATGTGCCAATGGCACGTGCGGCCATGTTGACCTAGTTGCAAGTCTTGCAAGCCTAGGGCGCTATATTTGGCGTGGGCCAAAGGCATAGCGACTTGGAAATATGGCTTGCGATACGTGTTGGCATGTGCAAATGGCACGTGCGGCCATGTTCACCTAGTTGCAAGTCTTGCAAGCCTAGGGCGCTATATTTGGCGTGGGCCAAAGGCATAGCGGCTTGGAAATATGGCTTGCGACACGTGTTGGCATATGCCAATGGCACGTGCGGCCATGTTGACCTAGTTGCAAGTCTTGCAAGCCTAGGGCGCTATATTTGGCGTGGGCCAAAGGCATAGCGGCTTGGAAATATGGCTTGCGACACGTGTTGGCATGTGCCAATGGCACGTGCGGCCATGTTGACCTAGTTGCAAGTCTTGCAAGCCTAGGGCGCTATATTTGGCGTGGGCAAAAGGCATAGCGGCTTGGAAATATGGCTTGCGACACGTGTTGGCATGTGCCAATGGCACGTGCGGCCATGTTGACCTAGTTGCAAGTCTTGCAAGCCTAGGGCGCTATATTTGGCGTGGGCCAAAGGCGTAGCGGCTTGGAAATATGGCTTGCGACACGTGTTGGCATGTGCCAATGGCACGTGCAGCCATGTTGACCTAGTTACAAGTCTTGCAAGCCTAGGGCGCTATATTTGGCGTGGGCCAAAGGCATAGCGGCTTGGAAATATGGCTTGCGACACGTGTTGGCATGTGCCAATGGCACGTGTGGCCATGTTTACCTAGTTGCAAGTCTTGCAAGCCTAGGGCGCTATATTTGGCGTGGGCCAAAGGCATAGCGGCTTGGAAATATGGCTTGCGACACGTGTTGGCATGTGCCAATGGCACGTGCGGCCATGTTGACCTAGTTGCAAGTCTTGCAAGCCTAGGGCGCTATATTTGGCGTGGGCCAAAGGCATAGCGGCTTGGAAATTTGGCATTGATGCCATGGTGCGCATGTGCGGCTTGGTTTGGAATTGTTGCCATGGTGCGCGGGTGCGGCTTGGTTTGGCATTGCTTTGCCATGGTGCGCGTCAAGCGGCTTGGTTTTGGCATTGTTGCCATGGTGCTTGATATGCGGCTTGGTTTGGCATTGTTGCCATGGTGCGCAATATGCCATGGATTGGTTTGGCATTCTTGCCATGGTGCGCTAGGGTGCGGCTTGGTTTGGCATTGCTGCCATGGTGTGCGGGGGTGCGGCTTGGTTTGGCATTGTTGCCATGGTGCGCGGGGTGCGGCTTGGTTTGGCATTGCTTGCCATGGTGCGCATGGTGCGGCTTGGTTTGGCATTGTTGCCATGGTGCGCGAGGGTGCGGCTTGGTTTGGCATTCTTTGCCATGGTGCGCGAGGTGCGGCTTGGTTTGGCATTGTTGCCATGGTGCGCAGTGTGCGGCTTGGTTTTGGAATTAGGGTTGCGTGTTGAAAACCTAATGCTGGTATTTTGAAAAATACCCCTATTAATTATTTACACACAGGTTAAATGCTCTTAGTTAATGTGTTGCGGGTAACACTAGGTCATGGGGTTTTACGATTTTTCCCCTTGTCTAAAAACCACCATCAACAGCAGGTCACCACCTCCAACCACCAGCCGAAGCTTTCATCATCGTGAAGGTTTTCAAAGCCAACACCCTAGCTTCCAAGAACATCGCCAAGAAGACACCGTTAATGGAGGAGTACGTTCTCGGGTTAACAATCTGTTAGCTGAACAAGTCAACATTCGATCAGCTTCACAAGTTAGAGGCTCACCAGCCATGCAAACGAACGTCCCACCTACTTCTCGAGTTAAGAGCTCGCGGGTTACTGAGGTCAACAATCATCAGGTGACACCAATTGATTTAACATTAAGGGAGCGTTTGCAAGAACTTGAAAGAGAGAACAAGCGTCTGCAAATTGCGTTGGAAAAGAGAAAGGAGATTGAATAGGATGCCATCCCTCGCTCTGGAAGTGAAAGGTCATACCGTCACCAAGAGCAAGACAATCCACGCAGGTGGAACGAAACTCATGTCGATCGTCCTCGGCGTAGCCCAAGTAACGAAATAAGAGATGTGAATTCCATGGATGATTATCAGAGACGTGATCACTACGACGATGGCTATTACGATCGTTATATTACCGATGATAATCATCACTATGCAACCGAGAGGGATAGGCAAGATGGTACAAGACATGTAAAGCATAGTCGAAGGATCGGTCGCAAAAATGATCGTCACTCAAAGAAATCTAGGCATGAAAAGGAGCGTTCAAGAAAGAGGACGGACCCTGTTAGGAATGAACGAATTCGAAGGGAAAACGTTTGACGGAGGAAAAGGAATAAGGCTTCAGTCGTCACAAAAACAACATATTATACTTGGCTTGATGTTTAACGTGTACAAAGATCAAAGCCTTACCCCTGCTGTGAGCACAGAATGTCTCACGTCTACACCGGACGTGACCGAAACTCAACAAGTCATGGAAGACTTTGCAATGGGTGTTTCTCGTTGATAATCCACAGTTTAACAATTCAACCTAATTCAAACTTGATTGTTGGAGTTGGCGTTCAAGAATCCACTTCAGGCTATTACAATATGCATCCATGATACAGGTTTCCTCAGCAAAAGAAAAAACAAAAAAGAAAAGGGAGTTCGACACGATGCAAAGTACGAATTTCACAAGGAATCAAAGTCCTGCAAGAGTCTTCGACTAAAATACGAGACACACCATTAGACCAAGCTGCTCACTTCTGGAAGAGAAGATTTATAATGGGGTCACAAAGGAACTTGTTCTTTTTTGACGTATAGGTCGGAATGTTTAAAGTCATTCTGCTGGAAAAATTAAGGTTACGGCTAGGGCAGTGATGGTAACACATAGGCTTTGGGCTAAGAATATAGCCTCACATGCTGGTACGTGGAGTTTCGAAAGATGTGTTCAACGTTAATAAAGGTCCTGCATACAATCCGACACGTCAATAAGTTAGGTACGAAATTCCATGCGACATGTTCATAAGTTCCACCATATAAGGGATCTGGTGACGTCTTTCGTGATCCAAAATGTTATAATCAAGCTAAGAAGTTTACAAGAGAAGATGCATAGTTGACAGTTGGCCATACAAGAATCTTGCCAATTGTATCCGATGGAAGCAACATGACCTCACGAAAGCAATGTTCGGCATGAGGTCATGCCAAGGACCACGTAGGAAGTGTTACGTACATTTTACGTACTTTGAATTATTAAGCAAAACTTGGTGGACTCCACACGACTAGATGGTCAAGACCACACAAAGCTATTTCGATAAAGGGTCTACGACGGAGAGACATGCCACTCCAAGACAATATTTCAAGGAGACTCAATAGAAATAAGATGGCAACGGAAAAGATACACGATCATAATCCAAGAGCCATCTAGCAAGTGAGGAACGGATACAATAGATCTATTTCCTGCTTCACCTGGGGGCGTCTTTGCTATTTGAATATATCTATACAGATATTGGGGGCGGCTAAAGTGACTCCTAGCATGCAATCAAAAGCAAACTGTTTAAAAAAGTCAAACAATATAAGACATCTTTTTCAGTATCATGGCAAGTAATGGGGGCGGCTAAGGTTGAAAGAACAAACGCCTGGGGAGGTAAGTCTTCCCCGATTACATTATAAATCAAGTTTATAATCACAATTGAGAACACTTTTTGCATGTATTTATTAAAGAAATACGTGCAATATGTCTTTCTAATGAAGAGAAAGACAAAGACGAAGTATTTGATAATTAAGGAAATAGTTGCAATGTTTTTTCTATAAAAGAGAAAGACAAAGGCGAGGTATTTTGGGTATCAAAGGAACAGTTGCAATGTCTTTTTAATAAAGAAAAAGACAGACGAGGTATTCGATTATAAAGGAAATTGTTGCGATGTCTTTCTAATAAAGAGAAAGGGGAAAAGAAAGTGTTTCAATATAATTAAGCTGAAGCTAAAATGGAGCGAAAGGAGCGAAAGGAAAATATTAAAGATTGCATGTATTTATTAAAGAAATACATGCAATGTCTTTCTATAAAAGAGGAAGACGAAGTATTTTAGTTATTAAAGGAAATAGCTGCAATGTCTTTCTAATAAAGAGAAAAAGAAAACGTGTTAAAAGCGTTTAGTAAAGGAGGTGGAGCGAAAGAAAGGGAAATGTATGATTAAAAGCTAGAGATAATCAACCTATACACCAAGAGATTGTCGTACATTCATTATTAAACGCAGAAACACTAGAGCATTGAGTCGAGAAAATTCTAGGCCAGTACAAGAATAAATAGGCAACCAATGTGCCTAGAAAGTTACTGGAGCAACCTGCATTCGAAGTGAGGTATGTTCTCGAAGTCGAAGTTGATTTATTAATTTAATCCTTGGAATTTTTATATTCATGGGATAAATTAGATCGTTTTCTATCAAAGAGAAAAACCAAGGAAATGAATTTTCATGCAAAGTAAAATAGTTCTAACAATATCTTACAAAGAACAATGGAGCAAATGGCAATAAATGTTCCATAGCAAGACCAAAACGACTAGGGAAGTCTGAATGTGGGATTCAAGATCCTAAAGAAATGTTGGAAGATTTATAAGACCAACACCTAGGTCATTTGTTAGCTGATGGAATAGCAAGAGGATATAACATGCCGATCTGTTTGGTGTTTGGATAATTATCATATGGAGTTTGAAGTACATTATTGGTACGTTGAACGTGTTTGGTGATTAAAGAACAATGGCTTATGAGATGATTAAGTACATTTTTGGTTCTTTGAATTATTAAGCCGACTTTGGGGCAAATCCACACAACAAGCTGGCCAAGGCCACGGAAGGTTATCGGATAAGCAGCATATGGCTAATTTGAACGACCCGAGAAGGTTAGTTCTATTGATTTTCTTAATCCATCAACAAGTTGAGAATTCAGAGGGGGCGATGTTTGTACCCTATTAAAATAGGGTACGTGCGTGCCGCACAAGCTATTTAATAACGGTAACCCGTGGGTTTATTGAGGAAACTCACAAGGCTTATTGAGGAAGCCCAGTTGGTTTATTGAGGAAACCAACTCGTGGGTGTATTGAGGAAACCTACATGGCTTATTGAGGAAGCCCAATTGGTTTATTGAGGAAACCAACCCGTGGGTTTATTGAGGAAACCCACATGGCTTATTATGGAAGCCTGGATTCGGTTTATTGTGGAAACCGGAGGGTTTATTATGGAGACCCATATGGCTTATTATAGAAGCCCAAATCGGTATATGAAAGAAACCCGCTTGGCTTATTGTTGAAGCCAAAAGGTCCATGGGTAAAAATATTTTCATGGAATAATTATTAAATATTATTTAAGATAAATCTTGATGAGAAAGGGGATAATTATCTTAAGTAGTTATAATTATTATTCAAGATAATAGTTATCCAAGATAAATGAGGATTATGATAAATATTAGGGTTTATCATGAATCTGGATGTTATTTGGGATTTATACAGATGAGGGAAGTTATTAGGATAACTATCAAAACCCTAAATCTACATCTATTTCTTCCTATATATAGAGGCTAAATCTCAGCACAAAAGGTACATAATACTATTCTTTTCACCACAAAATACTTGCATAAAACATCCGTTGATTTTAGCATCGGAGTGTTTTTGCTGGTACCCCCACCTCTTTGATCAATCTTCTGGAGATTCATTACCAACGACAGTGATTGGATCAACCTTCCCGCATCTCGAAGATCGTTGGAGTGATTATTTTTGCACCAACACCAGTCATCCTGGAGGAACAACTGATTCAACAATTTCTAGTCTTCATCTATCTAGTGTTTCATCAATTTTAAGTTTTATCAATTTTATAACCATTATCTTCAACATGCGTGGACCTGAAATGACTATATATAGATTACATATCTTTGTGTGGTCTGTTCTTAGTGACAACCTGTCACCTCTATTATAAAGATTAGGATAACATGACAAGGGTAAGCCTTCCTATTGGACCGACCCTAGGAAAGACGGATTAGAGGCATCGGCTTGGGTGCGTTCTCATAAATGGATAATCATTTAAAGAAGAAATACAAGATTTAACGAAAGGTGGTATTTCAGCCTGTATTCTTTTACTTATTATACACTTCAAGCTACTTCATTCTTCATGGATTGCATGGTTGGATACTGATGTAGTACTTTGAATCTCGCGGGGATGATACTAGAAATCAGTCGAGAATGGTGTTCACATATACAACAACAAAAATCACCTTTAGAGACAAATACTTTTGTCACGAAACTACCTTATTTAGTCGCCAAATGAAATTTGAAACAAAAAAAGAGATGTCGTCTAATCATTGTCGTGGAAACTCTTTATGGTCGCAGGATATAATATTGGTGACACAAAAATTTATGTCGTTGTATATGACTTTCGATGACCACCGTAAATTGTCTTCAAAGTTCAAAATTATCGTCAAAAACTTAGGTCATCAATAATAATTATGGTGATAAAAGATTTTTCTCACTAAATATTTTCATGACAATTTAGTTTTGTCTCCGTAATAAGTTCCAGCAACAAAGTACTTTGTCTTTAAAACATATTTTACCAACAAGTATTTTTGTCTCTTAAGAGAGCTTTGGATGATCGTTACCGCCGTTTTTTAAAATGGTTTCTGAGACAAATATTCCATCCATTAAAAGTGAGTTTTACACACAAAGAAATTTAGCCTCCAAATATGTTTTATTGACTAATTTATTTAGTCTCCAAAGATTCCTTTTTGTAGACAGAAAAATTGGTGTCGGGATAAAAAACATTAGTGACATAATAATATTGTGGCAAAATTGGTTTTTTCGGAGTCTGATATATTTGTCGTTGTAAAAAAAACTTACAAACAAATCTTGCTTGTCTCGTAAAAATATTTTTTGGGATGAAATATATCGTCTTTAAAATAATTTTTGGGGGACGAATATATTTTTTGTTGAAAAATTATATCATAACCTAGGAATTTTGTCTCTGAATAAGTCATTTTAGAGACAACAAATTTTATCCATGAAAACAGACTAAACAGACAAAGTGCTTTTGCTGCAAATAAATTCGTGACTAATATAGTTGCCTTTGACAAAAAAGAAAGCAAACAATTTTTGTTTGTCTCCAAATAATTCTTTTAGGTGACGAAAAAACTTTGGTTTTAATTTTTATTTGGAGAAAAGTAGATTCGCTGCGAAAACCTTTTCTTTTTGCAATCAACTATATTTGTTTCCAAAATAGTCAGCAACAATAGTCTTTGTAATTCATTAAAATATGAAACAATATAGAAAGGAAAACAATTTAAACTAAATAATATTCCAATAACTAAAGCAGTAATTACACTCATGGCTGCTAACTGAACAATTTAAAAGACAACACTTCTATAATACTGAGGAAAATTAATACTTATTTAACTATAACCAAAAACAATGAGTAACATTAAAACTAAGCACTAAGTAGCTTTGGGATTTTCAATGGTTGGAAACTCAGTTGGATCAAGAATGTATGGCCTATGAAACTTGCGTTGGCTTCCTTAATTTGTTCGATTTTCTCCCGTGAAACTGGCAACGTATGCCCTTGAAGACTTTGTCGTCCCTTCAACCTGACAATGTATGGCCTTAAGGCCTTAAAGTTCTCGTGACGATCACGACATTTTTCGTCTCTAATATATACGTAATCTTAACAACAAATTATTTAGTCACCGGAATTTTTTTGTTGTGTCTAAAATTTGGTTATTGTAAATATTATTTTCAGGGAGTATTCTTATTTGCGGCAAAAAAAAAACACGATAGCATCAACATTTTATTTCTCGCCTAATATTTATATCATGGCGAAGTTTTTTAGACGCCAAAACACTATAGAGACAAAGTCTCGTCTCGTCGCAATTAAAAGTTATTAACGACCGATGGGTATTGTCACCATATGTACATTTAACGAGAAAACAAAATCGTGGTTACCAATTATGTTTTTTGCGACCGGTATCTATCATCGTCAGTATGAGTAAAATCCGTGAATAAAAAAATGCTCGCTGAACAAATCATTGGCGACAGAGGAAATTGCGACAAGTTTTTGTTGTCATCCATAATTTCGGTGACAATTCTAAAGACGAAATAGTTTTTTTGCCGCAAAAAAATATTTATACTAACAATTTTGCGATTCATCACATGTGAATACGTTTGCCAACAAAAAACTCTTTGATGCAAAAACATTTGTCACTAAATGGCCATTTTCTTTTAGTGATATGAATAACACTTTTCCATTGTTACTCGCGGAGGATGTACTATGAAATGACGAGGGTGCCAAGTACACCACAATCTTTTCAATATCAACATATAAGTTCAATACCTTGCGTGATCTAATATAGACAAAGACTGTCAAGAAGATAGCAAACCACAAGGAATACACTTGGTATATAGTATAAGTCCGAAACCGAACCTTAAACAATATATATATGGATCAACTCAAGTGTTTGGGATTAACGTACATGCACAACTACTTTAATTATAACTCAAACAAATTATAATGTGGAAAGTAAAGTAAAAACACACAACAAAATTTTGTTAACAAGGAAACCGAAAATTCAGAAGAACCTGGAGTCCAGTTTTGAATACTCTCATAATTCAGCAGCTATACAAAGACACTACAAACTTTGTATAGCTGATACTAAATAAACTACCCCTAGTTACCTCGTTTCTTCAGTATCCCTGCACCTACAACCAATATGGCAAACACACTTGAATCCTAAGATAGAGTCCACTCTGAAGACTTTAAGTACTCGACCCTTTATTGATCGTCTTCCAAACAGTAAAGGACTAATATTTTTGCTAACCACTCTTCTATCTCAGGAAATTAATCAGAGATATATATATGTTGAGTGTAACAAAGGCTTTTCTGTTTAAAATCAATTAAACTCATTTGTCATGTTTAGATCCATTAGTAGAAAAGTGATATTTAGTAATAGTTCAAGCTTTTATAAGGTAACAGTTCGTAAGTTACCTGTTACTAAATGTTAGGTTATTAAATAATGGTTACTAAATACCCATGTTACTGTAACAGATTTAATATGTTACCATAGTTGACATTATCAGAACATTTATTTAGACCAACTGTTACTATATAGCCATGTTATTGTAAAATATTTAATATGTCACCATAGTTGACATTATGGTGACATTTATATAAAATAATTGTTACTATTTATCTACATAACTAGTTATCTGCTGGAAATCCAGTTCAAAAGATTACCTTGCTCTAGACCGACATGTCACAATTTACTTGTTGATTTAATTTCATGCATTAGAACTAGCCATAGCTCATATGGATGGTTATCTAAGGTTTAATAGAAATTCAAATCTAATAAAAATAAATAAGTGGTACGATATGTAGAAATACTATGTAAATGTGTTGTAGTTGGGCGGTGACAACGAAGGTGGTGGTAACGAAGGTTGTGATGGAGGCTGATAGTTTAGTGTTTAATGAGAATAAGTATTTTATATGGATAACATTAACCCAAAAAAAAAAAAAAAAAAGCATGGAATAGTGGTTAAGGAGTTATAGTTAGGTGTAATAGGTCTCAAGGTCAAATTCTATGAAGAGCATTTTTATAAAATTTTATATTTCAATCTCAAGAAGCCCAACTCATGGTTGTGGAATTGTGGCGGGCATGGTGGTGATGGTTTCGGCGGCGCTGGTGGTGGAGGTGGAGGTAGTTTCACTATAAATTGTCAAATTTATACTGTTTTTTATGACAATTTTAATAAAAACTATTACGGTTATTAAAAAATAGCAACAGTTTTATTAAAAACAGTTACCGTAGCAATTACTCAGTAACATATATTGAATAAATTGTTACTAAAAACTACTAACAGTGGTAGTTTTAGAATTTATGAGTCATTTTTCAATAATTGTTCCACAACAGATTTTATAAACTTTCTGTAATAGGGGCTTTAGTAACACTGCAGAAAAAACTCAAATTGTTACAAAATAATACAGTTACTGTTTTTAACTATCACCGAACGTCATTTTTTTACTAGTGATCTTCCAAGATATGGATTAACAAGATAACCAGATCGGGTCAAACAGAACTACCAGAGTCAGATACTGAAAAGTACCACCAAATAATAGCTTGTCTATCTAAATACGACTAGCAATAACAAGTTTATCAAAAGATAAACTAGATCTAGTCGGATCCAAGCCGATCAAGTTTTGTGCACGAAGCAAATCACGAAGATACGAAACCAATAAGAAAAACCATTAAATTTCCTTTAAGACCACCGATGAGAAATTATCAGCTACCAATAAACATTTCGCATAATTTTATGAATAAAAAATAATTAGGGCAATTATCAGTTTACCATGCTTCTTCTTCAGTTTCATGTACAAAATATTCATTCTCACCTGGTTTGTTCATCATTATATCAGGTACAAAATTAAAGAGATTTTAAGGTTTTCGAACTTATACTGCTTCAGGGAAAGATGCAGAGTGATTGATTTGGATTCTTTTTTTTTTAAACAAGAACATGCAAGAACGGGTTTTCTATTTTACTCCAAGTCTCTGACCCGTTATATGTGCAATCAAACAATACAATAAACACAAAATTGGTTAAAAAGACCAAAATCAAAATTTCACGGGTGAAAAGGACAATCGATTTAGATCTGTTTAAATGGACAAAAATTTAAAAATGTGCGGGATGTAACTAGTTTCATCCGCGTACATTTTCAAATATTTTTCTTATTTTTATTTTACACAGGATGCATCTAGTTTCATCCTTGCTATTTTTTAAGTTTAAGCCAAGATGAATCCAGTTTCATCCTTGCTATTTATTTTTTGTCCATTTCACCCATAAAATTTTTTACTCGTCCATTTGAACCGTGTTTTAAATTTTTTTGGTCAAATGACCCATTTTCCGTACAATAAAATTGAATTTCCTAAAACGTAGGATCTTTTTTCGTATAAAAAAAACATGGGCTTTGATCATTTTACATGTGAAGGAAAAAAATGAACTAATACTCACATTCGAAGAACACCTACAAAATCGTCTAGGATTGTAATCAAAACCTAGCCGATTGTGTGGAATCGGCTAGGATTTTTACGCGACCTAGCTGATTCTGGACATAAGAAATTATACATGCTTATCATTTTTGCAACATTTTTATGAATTTCAAGAAGAAAACAATTGCATTTGGTTTCATTTTACACGTATGCATGAGTATATACAATATTATATTCTTTGTATGCCTTATTTGATTCTTCATTTACCTCGTAAAAATCTTCCTTTTTGTTTGGGTAAAAGATAACTCATGATCTAAAAAATCATGCACTCGTAAGGCTAAATCTACTAAAACTAACTTTAACTTAGAATTTAATCTAACCTAACAGTTAACATTGTATTAACATAACAACTAACATTGTATTAACGTAACTGACTCATTTATCAACATATAATCTAGTAAACTTATTGTGATTGTTAAATAAAATATAATGATAAGGGGTTTGAGGATTTATTTCTAATTAACCATATTTTATCTTATATGACCAACTCCAGATTAATGAGTAGTCAACAAAAGTGTTTGAGAATATCTCATGTTTATATGAGACTGTAGACACCCCAATTTTGCACGGTCACAAAAACTTGCCGCCAAATCGTATACAAAGTATGAGTGTGCTGTGTAAAACTGGTCCAAAGTACGTACCATGGTTAATGGGTATTAAGCTAGCTGGTCAGAAGTAGACTGGGCCCATATATAGTCGGAGAGCGACCACCAATTTTCAGTCATCAGTGGACATTAGTTCATACAAATCCACTTCATTGTACCATTGTTAGTGCACGTGCGCATTTTCCAAATCCATAATATGTTTTCATACCATAAAAATGTTTGAGCTAAAATGTCCTCCCGAGAGTAATAATATGTCGACACCATTTGTTAGCTTTGTCTCCAAGACTTTCCATGTTGCTAGGATTTTAGGCTTAAATGAAATCATTTTAGTTTTAGAAATGATATTGAATGATATTAATAATATGAGAACAATATTTGTTAATTTGGAAATAATATTTAGGTTTTTAACACGAGAGGTCCGATTAAAATCATTTAATTTAGGGTCGTAGTTAATGGAGAAGAGCTATAAATAGCTAGCTAATTCTTGAGAATGGGGAGGAATTCCGTAGAAACAGTGGAGAGGTAGAAAACAGATTAGGAGGGCTACTTGAGTTACGGGTACGATTTTGCCGCAGATCTTCATTGTTGGTTCTTCCTTATTAATCTAAGTAACATTTCTGTTGCTACGGACCAAAACATGTTGGTCCATCGTTAATCAATTTTTTTTATTCTTTTAGTCTCTGTAACATGATTTCATAGAAGGCCGTAATATTTTATTCTTTTAGTCACTGTAACATGATTTCATGGAAGGCCGTAATGTATGCTCTTTCAAAAGTTTAATGATCCATCGTGTTCTATGTTCCATAAACCCACGTATATACTAAATTGCATGCCTTATGTGCTTTGGTGTTAGGAAATCAACTGCCAGCCATTAAAAGTTTACATATGCCATATGAATAATGAGTCTATACATATTTTATGTTATGAAACTATTGCGACAGTATTGATTGGTTTCATAAGTCAAAAGTCAGAATCCATATGTTTTGGGCTATCCTCATAGAAATCCATACATTTCAACTTTGACGGACAAACATACAAAGTTTAAGTTTTGGTAACTGGACGGACAAAATCGGCTGTCCTTCCATGTTTTATAAGTTCCGATTTTTTATTCCAAGTTTACCCCTTAACTATAGTTAATAGGGCCAACTATAGTTACTCTTTAAATCCGGTTTGTAATATGGGTCTCTGTAGTTTTTATAACCCGAATCAAATACGGATACTATACATGTAAGTTATGTTTTTTCACTCTAACCTTGTTATATTTTACGCTCCTTCTTCTTCTCTGTTTTATTTTTTCTTCGTCACTCACTCTATTACTCCCATTTCTGGTTCTTCTTCTTATTGTACTCTATCGTCTCTAATTTATTTAACTTCAAAACCAATCAAAAGCCAACACTTTCTGAAATCATGACTGCTGAAAAACAGATGCATATGAAGTATTAGAAGTTGCTCTTAAAGTTTTTTTTTTACCATGGCAATATAAATTTCAAAGAGAAACAATAGGTTCCGATCGCAGTCCTATAAAATAAATTCGGTAGAGCAGTAGATGATCGTATAAAATAAGTTGGGTTTTCTTGTCCATGTGGCGTATAAATTAAAATGAGTAATTGGTCCCGGCGGTCGTATATAATAAAATGGGTACCTTGATTTCAATTACACACATCTGATATGTTCGGTAGCTACATATAAAAGTTACAAGAACCCAGGACATATTTATGTTCTTTGAATTTTATATTTCAAAGAGAGAAAAGAGACTTCACATACCTACATTATTAACAACCATTTATGCATGTAAACAGAAAGCATCATGACGTTTAGAATGAGACTCCAACTTATCATTAGCCGTAGCATCGGATAGGATCATTGCAACCTTTCTCAGTTGACTGCCTGAAACCAAAGCGACCACCCTTTACTAAGTACTGCTAATGATACTCCTATGCTATGTAAAACTTCTTTGTTGACAAACTCTCGGTAACAGTCTTTTTACCTATAATCTTTAGCTGAATCCTCATTTCCTCATTTCTTTGCCTTCGCAAACCTGAGGCCCCGGTACTTCTCACCAGTGATTTCGCAAACCTGAGGCAGCGGTACTTCTCATCACTGAGTGCAATTTCTAAAAGCTCCATCCCGGTTACCTTGATTTGATGCAGTGCCCATTTTCAAAACTAGCTCGCCTTTGATCTCTAAAGCTCTTGCAAGGATATGTAAAAGGCGTTACTTAGATAAACTTATTTCATATACTTGCTAATGTGTGTAAAATGAATTTTTTGACAAGTAATTTGCAGCATAAATGAGCAGTAGAGCAACATTGATCATTGTGCGATTGGCAGACTCAATAGGCGAGCTTCAACCTTGACTGCACCAATCAACCTTGAAATCTAACTCTAACTGCGGGGCATTAATTGTGTTCTTACATCCATATGACTATAAATAGTAACGAAACAAACTGCATATGTTTTTAATTTCAAGATTAACCAAAATGTTACACTTTGTCTATTAATTAACTTATCTTTTTTAAAAATTTTACGAATACTCACCTCCTTACTAATTTCTCTCCACCAGCTGCTATGTGGTATCTAACAATCAAGCATGATTTTTGCATGAGAAAATATCTACTAAATATTTATCAGGATGAAGTTGTTCCTTAGCCTGTACTGCTTTAAAGATGTATGGACGTGATAAAAAAAAATTAAAAAAATCAACATTGGATTAAGGCATTCATCTCCTACTTATCTTTTTAGATTGAGCCTTTTCACATATATAAGCTTTTGAATTTCTTAGCTCATTACGCTTGCTCAAAAGAAGTTTACCAACTACACAGAAACTTAAAACCTATCCACCAAGATAAAGATTAAAGTTATTTCAAAGTCTTGAAATCTATAAATGCGGAGTATGTTAATATAGTAGATGGTGTATCCAGATCCAAGATTTGTGACTGCTGGACAAACTAGAAACTACGAACAAAGAGGGAAATATATATGGGATGGATGAAAGATAGATTCATAACATGTAGTAGAACTACAATGATTTTGTAGGCTATACGACTAACTTTATAATAAGAACTCGTCCTTCACATTTTTATGGATACTATGTATTCCAATTAAAGTTCAGGCTCAGAGGTAGTAGTGTAATGTATATATCATCCAATCATGAACTAAAATTAAAATGAGAAATCAATGTAAGTACATACTGCAAAGTCAACAATTTTCCATCAGCAAGTAAATAAGCGATAACCACCTCCTCATTCAATCTAGCTGCAGCATTCCCCTAAGCCATATTCTTGTTTGAGTTGGTATCATGGTGAAACCTAAAATATGTGCAGTAAATCAAAATCGGTCTTTTCTAATAAAATTCTTTCTCATTAACACCCATATCTGAAGGGTATTGAGATGGAGATGAAAAAGTTTATTACGCGAAGAAAACTATATTAATTATGATCTTTACACACGCCTAACAAGAACAAATTCACAAGGGATTCTAATTGTCTTCTGCAATACAACAAACAAGTAAACAATGGATTTGTTCAAGCTCAATCTATAGCAAGGGCACATAGTGATTGTTGTGATATTTTTGTTTTTGGTTCTGTTCACCTTTCAAGCCCTATGTGTGACCCTCTTTTCAACAACCCAGCAACCCAATTAGATTCATGAAAATAAAGAACGAGCATTTTTGGTCAATCACCTGCAGGGGATCTCACTTCATTCACCTACATCTTAAATTAAAACATGAACTAGGGTTTAATAACAAATACATAGAAGTAACAACAGTAAAGTAAACAAACTTCACATAAGCATAATCATATCATAAAAAAGAACATTAATTATATTTAGCTCACCAATTCGGTTTCCCATCCATCGTAGAAGATAAAACCCAAACGAAGAAGAAAAAAAATGTTAGCGAAGAAGAAAGGAATAAATTGGGGCAGGGAATTTGGTTCGGTTTACGGGTATGAATTATGAAGTTCTCACAGTGGGTTTGGTTAAGAAACTTAAGGGACTATAACGTAATTTCATACCGATTTTATGCCCACCAACTCAATCGATTTGATTAAATCCGTATGTGTAGGAAAACTCAAACCTTGGCCTTCTCGCCCATCAAACTAGAAACGCTGGATTTCTTTGAGGATAGCCCATATGTTTTGGTAGCCCACATTAAGAAAGGGTTCTGTTTATAAGTTAGACTAAACTAGGACTTTGATCAGGTGCCTTTGAAGATTTAGTTGACGGCTATTGTTCCGTAAATAATAACTTCTTAGATAAATTATCGTTCATGAGGATTTTGGTTAATAATAATAATAATAGTAATTTATTTATTCATTTTTAGTAATAATTGGTGGCCATTTTTCATCATAACAATAACAGTATTAATTTTCTTTTGGATTTTGATTTAATAATTCAATTGTGGTATTCAATATTTTGGTGTTTTGCAGTTGATAATTGTATAAAGTTGATTTATTTATATGTGCATATATATTTTCTGCAATCTAAACCCTAGTATCCCAATTATAAAATAGAGGCCAATCCTCTTAGACGGGCTAGGTGCCTCACACCTTCCTAGCCCGTATCTTGATTTCCGGACCTATCTCTGAACATTGGACTAGTGCTTATTTGGGTCCCAACTCCCTAAGTTGGGTGACGACTTCCCTTAATAATAATTTCCAAGTGCATTTACCATTTAGATATTTTAGAGATTCTAACCGATTTCGACGGTATCTACGGTGGTGACTCTGTGGATCGGTATCTTACCCGATCCGATTTCAACTAAATAAAATCTTATCACGTTCAACCACCCGCGAGTTCAGTTTGCCTCTCAGATATCTTACTTGATCCGGTACATCCAACGAATAAATCTTCGTTTAGGTGGGTGGATTCGTTCAAAAGTGAGGGTGGTGATGGAATTCAAAATGTAGCAAGAAGTGGACCCATTTACAAGCCACCTCATCTCAGGGATAAAAATACAATGCCTCCTACACAACCATCATCAATGTTGAAGTCTACAAGACAAGAGGATGAACAAAAGTGGTAAGAACAATAAAGGCTCGATCGAGTAAGTCTCTAACTATTTTGTTGAGTCACTGCACTGTTAAGGGTACATCACCCGAATTTGTAAATAAGTCGTCTTTTATTTCCAATTTTCAAAGTATTTCAAAAAATCCAAAAAAAATTAAAAAACTAAAAAACCAAAAAGATTTTGTTTGCAGGTTGGAAAACAATATACTTGGTATAAATAAAGTGTTTGAGAACACTGACAAGCCGTGGGGACTGTGGAACCACCAAAAAGAAAAACCTGAACCAACTAAAGAAGTAAAGTTTGTCAATCAAAACAAGGAAAATCAACCTTTAAGGGTACCTCGGAGAAAGAAAATGAATACGACCAAAATGTGGATACAAAGCAAGAATGTGCCAAAACACCGAGACGTAAATAGTGAATTTAATTGAAGAGAAACCCTTACTGACTAAGCCAACAATGGATGTTAACCTTCCTAGCCCGTATCTTGATTTCCGGACTTATCTCTGAACATTGGACTAGTGCTTATTTAGGTCCCAACTCCCTAAGTTGGATGGCGGCTTCGTATAATAATAATTTCCAAGTGCATTTACCATTTAGATATTTTAGAGATTCTAACCGATTTCGATTGTATCTACAGCTGCGACTCTGCTGGGATCGGTATCTTACCCGATCCGATTTCAACTAAATACCACCTCATGAGTCCAGTCTGCCTCTCGGATATCTTGCTTGATCGGACATCCAACGAATAAATTTTCGTCTCAGGTGGTGGATTCGTTCAAAAGGAGGAGGTGATGGAATTCAAAATGTAGCAAGAAGCGACCTATTTACAAGCCACCTCATCTCAGGGATAAAAATACAATGCCTCCTACACAACCATCATCAATGTTGAAGTCAACAAAACAAGAGGATGAACAAAAAGTGGTAAGAACAATAAAGGCTCAGTCAGGTAAGTCTTTAACTCATTTTGTTGAGTCAATCAGACCGATTAAGGGTACATCACCTGAATTTGTAAATAAGTCGTCTTTTATTTCCAATTTTCAAAGTATTTCAAAAAATCCAAAAAAAATTAAAAAACTAAAAAACCAAAAAGATTTTGTTTTGGGTTGGAAAACAATATACTTGGTATAAATAAAGTGTTTGAGAACACCGACAATAGCCGTGGGACCGTGGAACCACCAAAAGAAAAACCCGAACCAACTAAAGAAGTAAAGTTTGTCAATCAAAACAAGGAAAATCAACCTTTAAGGGTACCTCGGAGAAAAAATGAATACGACCAAAATGTGGATACAGTGCAAAAGAATGTGCCAAACCACCAGACATAAATAGTGAATTTAATTGAAGAGAAACCCTTGAAGCTAAGGCCACAATGGATGTTGAAGATTCTAACCTTCCTAGCCCGTATCTTGATTTCCGGACTTATCTCTAAACATTGGACTAATGCTTATTTGGGACCCAACTCCCTAAGTTGGGTGGTGGCTTCATATAATAATAATTTCCAAGTGCATTTACCATTTAGATATTTTAGAGATCCAAACCGATTTCGACGGTATCTAAAGTGGCAACTCTGCTGGGGATCGGTATCTTACCTGATCCGATTTCAACTAAATAAAATCTTATCCCGTTCAACCACCCGCGAGTCCAGTCTGCCTCTCAGATATCTTGCTTGATCTGGTACATCCAACGAATAAATCTTCGTCTAGGTGGGTGGATTCGTTCAAAAGGGAGGGCGGTGATGGAATTCAAAATGTAGCAAGAAGCGGACCCATTTACAAGCCACCTCATCTCAGGGATAAAAATGCAATGCCTCCTACACAACCATCATCAATGTTGAAGTCTACAAGACAAGAGGATGAACAAAAAGTGGTAAGAACAATAAAGGCTCGATCAGGTAAGTCTCTAACTCATTCTGTTGGGTCAATCAGACCGGTTAAGGGTACATCACCTGAATTTGTAAATAAGTCGTCTTTTATTTCCAATTTTCAAAGTATTTCAAAAAATCCAAAAAAAATTAAAAAACTAAAAAACCAAAAATATTTTGTTTGCGGATTGGAAAACAATATACTTGGTATAAATAAAGTGTTTGAGAACACTGACAAGCCGTGGGGACTGTGGAACCACCAAAAACAAAAACCTGAACCATCTAAAGAATTAAAGTTTGTCAATCAAAACAAGGAAAATCAACCTTTAAGGGCACCTCGGAGAAAGAAGATTAATACGACCAAAATGTGGATACAGTGCAAGAATGTGCCAAAACAAAGGTATTTAAATAGTGAATTTAATTGAAGAGAAACCCTTGCGGTAAGGCCACAATGGATGTTGAAGACCTATGATAAGAAGGAAGAGAGATTAAAAACACATGAAGATGAGATTTTTCCACCAAATAAAAGCAAGACAAAGAATCCACTACTTGAGGAAGTGGTATCTTACAAGGACGTGTTATTAAATTTAAAAAATGATGGAGCAACTAATCAGAAGGCAAAGAATGATTTTCCCAGCAAAGAGTTCAAAAAACAATTAATCAGAAGGAGATAAATGATTTTTCCAGCAGAAGATTCAAGAAAGAAACTAATCAGAAGACAATAAATAATATTCCAAGCAAAAGGTTCAAGGAACCAATTAATCAGAAGAAAATAAATGCTTTTCCCGACAGAAGGTTCACGAAAAAAATTAATAATAAGGAAATGAATGATTTTCCCAGCATTAGGTTCAAGAAAGCTACTAATGAGAAGATGATGAATGATTTTCCGAATATAAGGTTCAAGAATGCAATTAATCAGAAGGTAATGAATGATTTTTCAGACACAGGGTTCAGGAAGATGAAGAAAGAAGAATTTCGAGAACATTTGAGAATCATACAGAATAAAAGAATTTTTCAACCATTTGAGCGGGGCAGCCAACATGATCCAGGCCCAGCAAGTGTTACTCGACCCAAGAAATACCATACCTAGGTAAGTGCTCAAATTTATCTAAGGGCGGCGAACGCTCATAAAACTTAAGGAGATTCTTTTTAGAAGTCCAATATCTCTCTCATAGTGTCATAGTCTAGGGGCAGAGTCATCGTCATGTTTTGCCACTTTAGTCAGTTGGTCCCAAAGAAAGAAAGAAAAAAGTAATAATAATAATGTACTAGGGGCAGAGTCGTCATTATGTTAATCCCTCATAAAAAAACAAAAAAAAAAGAGGAATTATTATTTTCAGTTTTATAGTGTCAAAATAAAAATAAAAAAAATAGGGGCACCGCCATCATCATATGTGGCCCATGTCATTAGAGCATTTAAGTCTTCAATTATAATGTTCATTCTTTTTCAAGTGAATAATTTAGAGATATGTTAGTCCATCTATATGTCATCATTAGTCCTGTAAGTCATCTCCTAAAGTTTATATATGAAGTATACTGGAATATTGTTACTTGCGGGGGTGTACTTGAAGTTTGTCACGAGGCTTATAAGACTTGAGTCTTGCTCGTGAGACTAGGGCGTGAGTCGTGCCTACTTAATACCTAAGTCTCGCGCATGCTCTTTGAATCCTCCTCGGACGCATCATGAAAAAAAAATGAGTAGACATGACCAGTGTATCTCGAGAGGATATATTGATATGTATGATCTTTATACCTTCGTAACTATTATTATAGAGGCGGAATTCGTTATAATAATAGACATAAACTTAGAAAAATCAACAAAAAATAGTAATTCGAAGAAATATATCTTCTCTAGATTATGAAAAAGAAAATGATTTCAATTCTCTCTTTGTTACGCCCACAATCTCTCTAAACAGTAGTTAGCCCTAAAATGTTTGCTAAAGCTTGCCTTTGACAATAACCCATGAATTTGTCTACAAGCTTTCTCTAGGTATGTGTGTTAAACCTCCTTTTCTAGGTGTCAAACCACACTCTCTAGATGTCCTTAGCTATGAGATAAACATCTGTACTTATAGATTTAAAGGTTTCCCAAACCTTTTAGGAATCTATTTTATTATCTAGGAATAATTTCCTTTCTAGGAATATTACCTTGTCTAGGAAGTATTTCCTTATCTTTGCGGCATACTTAGTACTTTGGTTTGGTTTCCCAAACCTCCTAGGAATTTATTTTCCTTGTATAAGAATACTACCTTAAATTAATAATCCCTCATAAATTACAGTTGTCATCAATCCCCCTCTCAAGAACTTAAACTCTTGTGAAAGTAAGATTTGGAGGTTAGGGAACCCGAGAGCTCTTTTTTCCCCGCCAAAACCATCTCTCGTTTTCCTGGGAACTTGACTTTGACTTCTAATTAGAAAAACGTCTTTATCTTCTTGTCTTGTCTTAGTCACTCTTCGCTCCATAATGCAATCTTATTTGATTGATTCATCTTGATAAAACCACAAGTATTTCACATGTGGCAACATTTTATCATCTCCATCACCATCTAGTAATAATGGTTCAAACATCTTCAACCTTCTTAAGTCGTCTTCTTGTTGTTTGGTTAGGGTTTCCAAACCACATCTACTCGGATTCTGTTCAAGAGAACGGATCATAAGGGGAATGAACTTTGTGCTAGCATTCACCAACCGCTTATCCTGAGTTGCCATGATCAATCTCTTGCTCCCTCAAGAGGAGAATTTTAGATCGAATCACAAAATTTTATCCATTCTTGGTAAAGGTATACTTTTGTTCCCTCCTGTTTAGAGTCACATCTCGATCCCACAAATAAGAACTACCAAGTAAAACTTGACAAACATCTAATAGAACCAGGTCGCATGTAACCTCGTCAATGTATGACTCATCAAAATCAAACTTGAACGTGCATTGCTCTGCAACCTGTAACCCACCTTCCTTTTGAAGACACACTAAAGGATAGGGTTTTGGATGTTTGAAAGTTTTCAAACCCAATTTCTGCACCAAAGAATTTGAAAGTAAATTCCTCTGACTTCCCGGGTCAATAACAACATCAACTAGTGATGTTTTGACTTGCATATTCACTATGAAGAGTCGCTCCCTAAGATCATATTTTGAAGGTCTCTCTTTTTCCTCTATAATAATAGTCACCAAGGTACAGAGATCAATACGTATTAAGTTGGACTATTATTGTAGAGGCGGAATTCAGAATAATAATAGACGAAAAACTTAGAAAACGGCAGACACAAGAAAGTAATTCGAAGAAATAATCTTCTCTAGATTATGGACAAGATATTTGATATTTACAATTCTCTCTTTGTTACGCTCACAATCTCTCTAAATAGTAAATAATCTTAAACTGTGTTGCTAACACTACACG
>JAJJWW010002092.1:0-33956 GCA_023531295.1 Papaver armeniacum | reverse complement strand
ACATTATGAAACTATGTTTTTTATCATCTGAAAATGAACTTCTGTCGAAATTTTAAAAATGGAGAGATTTCCAAACATTTGGAAAGGTTCAATGATTTATTAGCCCAATGTCCTCATCATGGTCTCGAAAAGGTTAGGTTAGTTCAGATCCTTTATGAGGGTTTAGATTATCCCACTACAACCACAGTAGAATCTATGTGTACAGGTGGGTTTGAAAACCAAGCAGCTTGATCGGGCGATGACATATTTGCACGAAATCGCCGAAAAGACCCAACAATGGGAAAATAGTAGGGAACCAAGAAAACAATTCTTCTAGGAAGAGGAAACGTTAATAAAGCTAGAAGGAGGTTTTGAATCGAGATACCAAAATTGCAAAGAATATCTAAAAGGTTAGAAGCTTTAGAATTGGGTCACACTAGTGGTAGAGTGGAGCCTTTTTTGGAAGGCCAGACTATTGAAGAGCAAGCCAACGCTCTTTATAATAATAACACTATTGATAACCGTCAAAAGTTTGACCCATATTCAGAAACTTATAATCCTGGTTGGAGAAACCATCCGAACCTTTCATGGTCTAAGGACCAGAACCAAGGTCAGTTTAGTAATTCGAATGCTCCCAGGGTTTTGGCTATACTAAGAATCCTTCGAGGAGTAGCTCGGTTTCAAAATCACTCGATAAGAAAATTTTAAGTCTAGAAGAAACTCTTGCCTCATTTATTCAAAACATCAAAAGATGCACCAATTACTTTCACAAAGTGTAGAAGCTAGTAACGGGATAGGGCAAGAAAATAGTCAAGCTATTGCCGAGTTAAAAACGAGTTAATCGATAAATGAGTCCTTGAGAGAAAAGATAGGTTCCCTAGTCAAACACAAACAAATCCTAGAGGAGTTCATGAAGTAGGTGAAAAACCATCACACCAGTTGAATTCAATTAGAACCCCTTAGGAGTGGCAGAGTAGTAGACAATCGAGGTAACCATGCCCGATAGTGAGCATACTTGTAGTTCACCCCTCGGAAGACCATCCATAGGCAGGGACCGATAAATCTCCGATGATGCCAATTCGGTTCTCGAGAGGCCCTATTTTATGCCTAGAGCCCCATTTCCACGGTATTAGTGCCAACAAAGAGTGAATCCAACTTTAATGACATAATGGAGGTTTTTAAGAAAGTTACCATAAACCTTCCATTACTAGAAGCAATTAGGCAACTTCCGTCTTATGCTAAATTCCTTAAGGATATGTGTACGCGAAAGCGCAAGCTTAGTGTCCCTAAAAAATCCTTTTAGCTAGTCATGTAAGTTCGATCATTCGAACAACACAACTCCTAAATATAAAGACCCGAGTGCCCCTACCATTGCTTGCACGATAAGAAAACATCGGGTAGATAAAGCCTTACTTGACTTAGGAGCTAGTGTGAACTTACCGCAGTACCATGTGTACTTACAAACAGGACTTGGTGAATTGAAACCTACCAAGATAACACCACAGTTAGGCGATAGATGCAGTAAAATTCCTCGTGGTGTGATAGAAGATGTTCTTATTGAGGTCGACAAGTTTATTTATCCCGTGGATTTCGTGGTCTTAGATACCCAACCTGTCCCGACCCCCGAACCAAATACCTGTGATTTTAGGTCGCCCATTTTTAGCTACGTCTAATGCGATCATAAACCTATCGAAGTGGTATTATGAATCTATCTTTTGGTAATATGACTATTGAGTTGAATATTTTTAATGTCAATAAGATGCATTCTGAGCTAGATGACACATGCATTGAAGAGGTGAACATGATAGGAACCTTAGTTCAGGAGTCATTACCAAACATCATATCGGAAGATCCATTAGAGAGTTGTCTAGCCCATTTTAGCATGGATTTCGACGAGGATAGCAACATTGAACAAGTAAATGCTTTGTTGGTTTCTATTCCTATGTTAGATAACGATACATGGAAAGCTAGGTTTGAACCATTATTAGCTTTCGAGCTACCTTTAATCCTTTGTTTAAAGAGCCTCCTAAGTTGGACCCTAACTATGCATTTTTAGGCCCATCTCGAGACATTCCTCGTTATTATAGCTTAGGATTTGGATAGTGATCGGGAGAGTAGGCGGGCTGGATCGGGTGCTTCAAGACAATAAGGAAGCTTTAGGTGGACCATGGAGGATATTAAGGACATAAGTCCTACTTTGTGTATGCATCGATGCATTTAGAGGATGAACCACCCGATTATAACTTAGATAAAGCAATTGACCTTTTTCAGAACCTCGATGGTCTAGAAATTAGGAATATTGTGACTAGTCTATTTAGAGACACCCAAAATTCTAAGTTTGGGTGGACTTGGAATATATGCCTCTACCATTTCACAGAGTATCTTCATAGAGCGGTTCAATTGTTAGAAACCCATCCTGTGGTTGATGTGGTTTATCCAGTCGTAATACCCAGTTGACTTTGTTTTCCCACCAAATATTTTTCAACCAATTATGGGAACGTATGAATTTCAAATGTGCCCGACTGAGCCTAAGTACTTTAGGAGATTAGTATCGACACATTTCTTATGATTGACCGCCGCTTCATCGTGGTCAATTGTGTGAGTCAAACCGATTGACTTTAAGGATCCGCAATTATTCAGCATTATTATGTGCTTCTAAGTTTTTATTTGAGTTTTTCCAGGACATCTAATACCTGAATCGGATCTTAGCTTTGAGGAATTCTGATCCATGAAAATATTTTATCTCGACCAGTTATAGAACCCAACTCAGAACCCACAACTAGATGTAGTTGTCTTAAACAGAAACTAGACAAAGGTATGCTATTCTTGGCAAGTTGCGATTCCTTTTATTGTGGTAGCTTTAATTGGTTTTGATGACCCACGAAATTAAATTATTACTTTATGATTCTAAGAGGTGACTAACCCTTTGTTAGTCCGGGATGAAGACGTTAAACTTAGCACTTCTTGGGAGGTAACCCAATTTTCATGCGACACGAATATCTTTCCTTAACTCTTTTTACTTCAAATGGGTAACAGTTTCTCCTTGTTCATGCTTTTAATTTCATCTTTAGAACATTGAGGACAATGTTAGATTTAAGTTTGGGGTATGGGAGAAACATTTTAGTTGCATTGTTAAACTCAGCCTAGAAATTTATGCTTATTGAGGATGGCACTAACCAATCTAAGTGGATGGAAGCATTTGGTTGTAGGGAGTTGAGGAACCAACTGATTAGATGGAAACATCTAAAGAGTCTATTCATAAAACACGAGCTCGGGTGTTAGAAATAACATGATAGTTTCACCCAATCTCGTTGAGTCCTTTTCACTTCTGTTTTATTTTTATTTTGTTTTAAACTATGTTTCTCTAAGTGATTAAGTGGGGCCCACGAATCAAGTTGTTACCGATGCTAGGGTGAATTAGAGTGATTGAGATACCAAAAAAAAAAAAAAAAAAATGAAAAAAAATTAAAAAGTGAAAAAGTGATGTAGTAGCAGGATTTCCCACACTACACCCCTTACTCGATTTTGCCTAATTAATCCATTAGAAGATGTAAGATCAAGAACTTTTATTGATTGAATTCATGAAGTGTTTACACAGGAAAATAGAATTACACTTAGAAGTTAGAACACTCTTAAACTTTCTCTCTCTTAATGACTTGCCTAACAATTCTCCCAAAAATCCCCCCTTACAACAGACTCACTCGACCCTTTATATAGGGTAATACATAGTGGGTGACAGCTAAGCTATCCTTTATTTTCGGGAAGGTCTCGCGAAGTGTCGCCAGTGTACAACTATTCAATCTCGCGACACTTCTTAACCCTCGCCAGGTTCCACGTCTTTCAGTTGTTTTGTGTGTCGTCTTCCCATCGCGTCGTTTATTTTAGTTTCCTGCGACTCCCTCGCGGTACCAGCGTTTATTGATCCTGCGAGCCCTATGCGTTGCGATATTATGACCCTACATCTTGCCTCTTTTTCCTTGAATATTGCTTGAAGAGCGATCTTGAAGGAAAAAATCCGTTGTTGTAGTAATCTTTGATCTTCGTTGATGAAGGAGCGAAGGAAGAATACTGTACTTGAAAAGTACGTGCTTGCCTCTATTCTTTGCGAAGTTCCGGAGCTTCTTTGAGATATATATGAAGTATCGTCTCATATCTCTCCCCATATTTCTCCTGCGAAGAGAAGAAGTATCATAAAAGTTTTTATAATATTCTTGCCGCGACTGTTTATCTTTATCCGTTTCAGTTTTGTACTTTTACACGAATTTTGATTATTAATGTCTTTTCTCGACACGTCTCTTTCAACCGCTTATTCTTGACCATTCATGTCTCTTCGCATTAAATGACCTCGTTTTTCTCGAGGATCTTTTTCCCTATATATAGTTCTCTTCTTTCCTCCTTTTCATTCTTTAGTTTCTCTCTGCAACCTTTCTTTGACTCTCTCCTTCCGCAATTTGCGCTCCTGCTACTGCAAATTTTTTCTTCATCCTTTCCAGCGCTGATCTTAATCTCCAATCTTCCATCCATTCCCATACTGATAAATGGCTTCCATCGGTCGTGCATACAAAACTTCTTTTGAAGAAGTTCAACAGAAGTTGCTCGAGAAGGGTTGTACTCTGTCAACCATTCCTGATCAAGAACCTTCATCCATTCTTACTGCAAAGTTATTTTCTGATCATCAATGTGATGATCAAAAGATTATAGTCTCGCTAGGTCAGCTTCTCGCGGGACTTCCCATTCCCTTGTACAATCCCGAGATTCCCTATTTTATGAAATTTTGGCCCATGAAAAATTCTCTCGGGCTGTTTATCAATTGAGTGGCGATTGCATTCGCCTAATGCTTCGAGTTCGCGCATCGTGGTGCTGGCAAAGGTTCTTTATACCCTACTACTTCATTAGACATCCCGATTTCAAAGATTTGGAAATAGTCACTTGAGAAGTACACAGTAGAGAGCTTCTTTGAAAACTATTCGATGATAAAGATGGTTAATGCGAAATCTGTTGCAGGGCATTCGTGCCTCGAAAAAGAAGGATAATGTCACTGAGGATAAATTGCTCATGCGGGATATTGATTGGCACCCGGCAATAACACTACTCCTCGCCACTCCAAAGATGAGAAATGGTGGGTTGTACCCCTGATTTTAAGTGGCCCTTATATCGCGGGTTCACATGTTCTTCCTGCGAATCTCGCAGGATATCATCCTTGGGAATTCAAATGGCCTGATAGGGCAAATGAGGTATGTTTCTCATTTTAAATTTTCCTTCGCAACTTTCTTTTTACATATGTTGAGTTTGTATAATTTCTCAGATCGCCAAATTGAGAAGAAAGTACAAGGATAATCCGTTGGAGAGTACTCTGACGTTACTTCGATCGCTTACGGATGAAGTAAGAAACATTTCCTTTGTTATTTAAAACAATATTGTTGCCTTTGTTTCTTATTTTTATCCGTGTGCGAAGGTTGGAGCTGAAGAAGCTATAGCCGCGAAGATCAAAAGTAAGGGCAAAATAGTCGTTCGCAAGGGTGAATCTTCTGCTCCCTTAACTAAGAAGCGAAAGGTCCAATCTTCTTCTCGCCTTAGCTCAAGCTCTGAATCTGCTGACGAGGATAACCATGAATCGAATCCTTCTCTCGCCAAGAAGATTCCATCAACCAGTTCTTCCATGGATCAGTTATGTAGCATCTTCTCGATCAAGTTTCCAAGGAATGGGAGATGCTCCCTAGCTTCTCTTTGCGGTGCTCTCGCAAACGTGTGTAATCTTTGCTTTCTTACCGAAAGCAATAATTCATTCAACTGAGTCTCTAGAGTTGTGTCTCCCGACCTTTTGAATGCACTTGGATCTCTCGGTATGTGTACACCATACTTCTGTTAACTTTAAATTGTTTAAGTATATATATATGTTTTAATGATTTTTCTATCTTCTTTTATAGGTTGGAAGATCTTCCTTTGTAGTTGCCTCAGACCTTGAGAGAAGACGCAACAATCTTGAAAAGAAGAATTTGCAATTGAGCAAGAAGATTCAAAAATTAGAGACCGAAGCTGCGTCATCTCGCGACAAAGACGAGAGAATTCAAAAGTTAAATACCGAGCTTGACTCCCAAAAGGATAAGGTGTCCACTCTTCAAAACGCCAATCAGCAACTTTATGGTATAAAATTTTTCCTCCTTTTACTATTTTTATTTTATCGGTCGTATATTGCTACCTAACTTATTACTTTCGCAGATGTATATAATCTCTCCGATGAGGCTATTCTTCTTCATACATTTCCTGATCCTATGGATAATAACCTTCTTCTCGCTCACCTCAACAACTCTTTAAGTAGCTCATCAAGCAAAATTAACTCCCTTTCATTAAATGAACTTCAGACCAAATATCGTCTTTTAGAAATTGAACATAGATCTGGTTTAAGTGCTGCCAACCAATTTAAACGAATGTTTCTCGAGTCCAATAAAGAAATCAAAATTTTGAGGAAGAAAATTAGTGACCATATAGATGATAAAGATCGCATTGCTAACAATGGTGCATACAGGCATTAGTAACATTTCAAAAATCTCTCCTTGAATTACAAATTGAGCGGGATGAATTGCTTCGCCCAGAATTCCTTGCTTAGTGAGCGAGAAGATCAAATTCGTTCCCTCCTTGTTATAAATAGTGACGATGAATTCGCAAAGCTGCGAAAGTTTTAGATAATGCCGTAAATAATCTAGGTGTTGATGTTAGTCTTCACGCCGAGCATACTTCCTTGGTTAAAGATATGATATCTCGATAGAGAAGGTTATTTATTACACCTTACTACTTCTTACTTAGTATTGCTTGTAAATTATTAACTTGTTGTTACTTATTTGCGAGAATCGAGAAGAGGCTTCGGGTTAGAATTAAAGAGCTTGAATCTGAAAAGAACAACTCGCCAGAATTTTCCAACGAGAATTGAAGAACTCGAAATCGAAAAAGAACAGCTCGCAAAGAATCTCTCCCTTCGCGAGAATAGATATTCCAAGTTGAAGAAGCAATTTCTAACGACAGTGGAGAATTTTAATAATGATGCTGTTCGTTTTCGCAATGGAGGCATGGAATATGTTTGTAGGGACCACAATATCCCTCTACATTCATATCCCTGTCTCCTTGAAAAGGTTCCCGAGAATCGCTCGCCTCTCGGATGTTTCGGATAAGCGAGGCCGGCGAAGAAGAAGATTCTCGCGATGAGAATAATCGATCAAGAATCGAGATGAAGAAGAAGAATCACCAAGGAGATAACTCTTTTTGTTTTCTTTCTCTGCTTGTAATATCTGTACATTTCTGTATTTCTTGGATTTTTCCCCTCTGAATTCAATCTTCACTTCCCCTTTTGGCTAACATTATTGTATGACTCTTGCATCAGAATATGAATAACAATATTTCATCCTCTCCATTCCCATACTTGCCTCTGTTATTAATCTTCAGATGGAAGATTTTAGTTGTCATCATGTATGTGGTTGTACAATAACTGTTATTGAAATGTATTGTTGCGACGAGTTCGCAGGTATCTTCATAAATCAAAAATTCTACTTGCCTTGTCTTATTTCTATGAATGTATTTTGTCTTTTCTTATTGCGACAAGGTCGCAGGCCGCCTTTACATTTTCATGCAATGGCCCATTGACCTTGCCTTATCATTTTTGTGTGGTCTTCCGAGTCAGACCTCCCTAATTAGAGGTCCTCCCCTGCCACCTTTCATCGCGACAAAATCGCAGGACGTCTTTACACTCGCATGTAATGACCCATTGATCTTGCCTTATCATTTTCCAAGTATTTTTGCCTCTTCAGGATGTTTTAGTTGCGACAATATGACAGGCCTAAATATCCTTGCGAACATAAAGCCCCATGACATTGCCGTGCCGTGCGACGAAATCGGGGCAGACGTCCGTACACTTTCGTGTAAAGACCCATTGATCTCGCCTTACCCTCGCGTTAGTATTATTGCCTCTGCAGATCATTGCACAAATATGACAAGCCTAAGTCTCCTTGCGAAAACAAAGCCTCATGACATTTGCGTCTGTTTTGACACCCCCTAATGGAGAGCGTCGCCCTTATCATCTCCCCGGTTGCCCCTTCAAGGAGGCGAAACATCGGCCATACAAGACTAGCTCCTCCCATCCGGTCTTAACAACAACCCGGTTGTTTTCGCAGCCTCTTATCCCTTATACCTATAGGGTTTATGGTTACAAGGCTGCACCCTAAGTGGAGTTTTTCTTCGGGCGAGTGCAACGCATGCCAAGACTTGCCAAGAATGGCCGGGGTAGGTTCATCCATCCCGGCACTCGGCTCAACCGTGTACCTCGGCGCCTTGTGCATACACCGACTCCTAAGAAGAGACCCTACGCCCAACCGTATAACCTACATATATAGTTGGGAATCCAAGGTACCTCTTCCGGATAGGCTTTCATGGGCCCCAAATTTTCATGGTTCAAGCTTCAGAGCGGTGTAACCTTCCCCCGAACCATGGCGAGATACCCCTTATATGACGCACTTTAGGTCTTACATTTGCCTCTTACGAAATGTTATTCGCGAACTAGGGTGTACGCCATAAAGGTTCGTCCCATTCTTTGCGCATTCATATTTGTTAAATCATTCAATCATTCATATTTCATCATTTGTCGATATTTGTTTGCGAAGTATTCGCATATTTTTGTTTCACTTGTTGTATTTCACTTTTCTTTCTTAATCGAATTCTCATTTTACTCGTTGTTGCGAGATTCTCGCACATCACTACTCCAGCTGCTACTCTGCCTCCTGCTTTTATTGATTGCTCACTTCTTATGCCTTTTGTTGTATTCTTCTGCTTCTTTGTTGTCATAATATTGGTCTGTCTCCAGGGATTCACCTCGCGAGATATGTTCTGCCCTCACTTCTATAGCATCTACCATCAATTTTTCCTTTCTCTGCTCATCTCTCACATGTTGTTTCCAACCTTTTCTTTTGGCATTCCTTTCTTCGCAACTTTCTACATCTACTTCATGACATTGTTGCGACTCCTTCCAATCTCCCTGTATGATACCAATGCCGTTTGGATGTGGAAATTTGATACATTGATGATATGTTGATGCGACTCCCAAGATTTCATGTAGCCATGGCCTCCCAATCAGCGCATTATACGGAGATTCCACGTCAACCACACGGTAACAAAATATCGGTTGATAACCCTTGTAGAGGTATTCTCATGTGAACCTCTCCCTTTGGTTTGTTTGCGGTCTTAGTTAAAGCCATATATCTTGTATGTAGAGGGGATCAAGTCTTCATCTTTTCCCCCCATCGTCTTGTAAGTATGATAGAAGAGAATATTCACCGAACTTCCTGAGATCGATTAGAATTCGGTTGATCGCCCAAGAAACTTCGCCTCATCATCTTCTCCATCAACGGTTTTGGGTTGATCTCTAATTTCACAACCAACGGGCTATCATGTGTTTTCTCTTCCTTTTGGCACTTCATCTCGGAGAAAGAAATAGTCTTCACCGCCACTTTTCTAATCAAGGTCGTTCTCGCCCGGGCTCATTATTTCTTTATCATCAGCATCTCTTGCAAAGACTCTACCGAGCACGTTGTCATGAAAATCTTCGATTGTGCGATAAGAGTGGACGATAGAGTTGCAATTCAAATTTTTGGCTTTCGTTCCGATTTCTATCACAAATGTTTCCTTTCCTTTCGGCGACAACCGTTTCGCATTTCTCGTGGTGGTGGTGGTAATGTCCGGCCTTTTTCTTCTCCTTTTAGAAAGTGATTCGGCTTCCCTTGATCAATCATCCCGAGAATAATTCTCTTTACGTTTTACTCAAGGTCGTTTGTTTGATGTCCATGGAAGCGATGGTAAGAACAAAACTCATGACTTCGTCGCCCGGTGGTGGTTCCATCCCCGCGTTCCAAGGTGCTTTGGTACTTCTTCCATCACAAGTATAGCCTCCCGCATCTTTTCCACACTAGCATTCAATGGAGGCATCCTAATTGGTTCCCATACTATTCTCGCGGCTTCTCTCGCCTCCATGGTTATATTGCCTTCGTCCACCATAAGTTTCTTGCACATTGTCTAGCCTCCGAATCTTATTATTGTCATTACGGTTATAGTAGTTTCTTTCTTGTTCAAATTCCTCCTGGTCATGGCTTCCCATAGCTACTATCTTCCGCTGTCTCTCATCAGTCTTCCCTGCTTGCTGTCCTTGCGAAGTGCTCGCCACTGTATTAATGAACTGAGGTAACAGGCTTGCGTTCGCAGCATTTGAGTTTGTGTTCGCGACTGGATAAGAATTCATTTCATTCTGTCTTTCTTCTAAGGTGATATATTCTTCCTGTAATTCTCGCAGTTCTGCCATCGTGATTGTATTTTTGACTCTAAAAATTTGAATGTATAACAAGTTAGTCGCGAAGAGAGCATTTACAAATGAGAGGATGAGATATCTTTCCTCAACCCGTCCCCGCCATTTCGCTACACATGGTTCTCCATCTTATTGTCAACTCGCCTTAAGCTCTTCCAACCCTTTGTTTCAACCCGAATACATCTTCAATACCCAGTGGTCGTGAAGAGTTGTTACTTATGTATGCTCCTAGGAATGTGGCTTGTAAATGATTAAATGATGTAATTGTGTTCCTTGGTAGACCCTCAAACCATTTTAGTGCTTTCTCCAATTAGGCTTGACGCGAAATATTTGCACAATATGGCATCATGATTCTCCCATTGTAACATACATCTCATATAAGCCTTAATATGTTGTATCGCATGTGTTGTTCCATCAAAGATGTTGGTTAATGCGAGTAGATTGCACTTAGGAGGTATTCCTCCCATCTCACAGATTTCTAGCGTGAAAGGATTCTTCGCGCTTCGCAATAGCTTCTATCTAACTGCCTCCTTCCTCCTTCCCTTCTATTATTCGGTAATCCTCTCATTTCACCCGCTTCTTTAAGATTTGTTCATTTGCCTCGAGAATTTGACTCTACCGGTCTTTTTAGCTCGCTTCTCTCCTTCTTCGCTCGTGCCTATTTTGACCTTCCCGCTCGTTATTTTCTCCTCTTCTTTCCTCGCGACGCTCTTCTTCGTTTCTTTCACAATTCGCACGCCATTATATCGGTTGTTCTCTCTTCTTGGTTGCCTCTCTCCTCTCATCATCTCGCATCCTCTCATATTCTACATTAATATTTCTATTGGTACGATTTTGTTCCCTCCTTCTCTCGCGGTTGTCATGGTTATTCTCACGGGATTGCTTCTTCCATCTCTTGATTTTCCATTTCTCGCTCTCATTCTTTCTCTTTCGCGAGCTAGTCGCGCTTGTTCAATGTAGTGTCTCTCAATGTCATCTTCGATCTCTCGGTTTCTTCTCAATTCTTCTCTCCCATGCAAGATTATTCTCCCTTCAAAGTCACTGGTCATTCAATTCTTGGAGTTGCATGTTTCCTTGATTTTCCTATTCACTTCATTTTGAAGATTTTCTGGCCGAGGAATATAACGATCTTCTATTTCTTCTCTTCTCTCGCCATGCTCTATATTCGGATTTTGTGTTTCCTCATCGGTGCTTCTGTTGGTAAAACTCTCCTTCTTTCTTCTCCATTCGATCTTGAACTTGATCTCACGCTACTTAGTCTCCTATTTTGCAACCTCATATTTTCCATCCTCAATTCATGATTCTGTCTTGTCAAGTTTGCTTGTTCCTCCGCCTCTAGCGGTCTCTCCTCATGTATTGTTTGTCTCAATCTTTCTAATGTCATGATTTCTTCGTTACTGGATTCATTTCTCCACTCATTTCTTGCTCTCCTCCTCCTTGTCCATTGTTCACCAACCGCTGCTCCTCTTCTCTCTCGTCTTGACCGATCTCCAAGTATGTACACTTACTCTATCATAATCCACAGCCGTGTTTGCTACTGGGGAGATTGGTGGCTGATTTTGATCTTCTCCATCATTTCTCCTATTCATCCTTGATGATTCTCCTGTTTCATTCCTCCTTTCTCCAGCAAGTCTCCCACTTCTCCTTACAATCGTTGGTTGCCCTTGTACATTTCTTCTTCTAGCCATTTTTCTTTTCCAATGATTTCTTGAATATCTTCTCCAAATCTTTTTTCTCATTAATCCAAATTCCTTCCAATTTCTACGTCAATCTCTCGCACACTCCTCAAGCTAGCGCATATGTAGTAGCAGGATTTCCCACACTACACCCCTTACTCGATTTTGCCTAATTAATCCATTAGAAGATGTAAGATCAAGAACTTTTATTGATTGAATTCATGAAGTGTTTACACAGGAAAATAGAATTACACTTAGAAGTTAGAACACTCTTAAACTTTCTCTCTCTTAATGACTTGCCTAACAATTCTCCCAAAAATCCCCCCTTACAACAGACTCACTCGACCCTTTATATAGGGTAATACATAGTGGGTGACATCTAAGCTATCCTTTATTTTCGGGAAGGTCTCGCGAAGTGTCGCCAGTGTACAACTATTCAATCTCGCGACACTTCTTAACCCTCGCCAGGTTCCACGTCTTTCAGTTGTTTTGTGTGTCGTCTTCCCATCGCGTCGTTTATTTTAGTTTCTTGCGACTCCCTCGCGGTACCGTCGTTTATTGATCCCGCGAGCCCTATGCGTTGCGATATTATGACCCTACAAGTGAAAAAGAAAAAAGTTGAAAAAAAGTTGGAAAAAAAAAAAAAGAAGAGAAAAAGAGAAAAAAGAAATTGAGACCAGACCATCAGACCAACCGGAATAAATTCAATAAAGTCGACCACTGGAACCCTTGTATATGCCAGTTGTGTTGACCTAGAGTTAGGATTATTGACCACCGGTTCCCTTGTATATGCCGGTGTGTTGATATTAGTCGAGACTAGTATCTCACCATTAGAATAGGTTCATTTTGGCGAGGCCTTCGAGACAGATATGGAAACATCGATCACTTAGTAAACATCAAAACCATCTATGTTTTTCTCTATTTCCATCTTCTTGATCTATCCATGTGATTAGTTTTGACTCCGGGTATTGATGTCCATAGTGCGACTATCTGAGTAGAGCTTTGTGACTTATATATGAATTTTAGTATGCTTGAGTGCAAACTCGTGTACAAAGATTGGAATTTCGCATCGTGGTACTTCCTCCCGTAGTCAATAAGTATGCCAACCAAGGAGATTCTTTAGTGCCTTCCAAGGTTCTCAAGTAGATAGTTAGGTCCTGGAGTAAAGGTTTTGTGGGTACACCTAAGTAAACCCTCCGAGACTATAACTCGCCACTAGGGCCACCTAGGGGTTTAAAGGCTTATTGCATACGCTAAATGGAATCGACGATGCCTCTGCGACAAGTGAGTTAGGATTTTATTTTGTAGATTTGATTTGCTCGAGGACTAGCAAATAATAAGTTTGGGGGTATTTGACAGACGCATTTATGTGTCTATTTTAGTCTCAATTCTCTGTAATGTTAGTACTCAATTTTGTGCTTATTTTGGTATTTTATGTCTTTGTAGGTGTTTTGGAGAAATAAGCTTTTGCGGCGAAATTTGCTCGAAAAGTGGTTTTTGCGCTCGTGGGAGAAAATTACTATTCGCATCCCGGAAATGGATAAGGGGTACCCTAATTACTAAGGGGCACCCTCAGGACACCCCAAGGCAGCTGCTATTCGCACCCCCACTCTGGATAGGGGGAAGTCATCTTCAACAATTCAAAAAATGAGTTTGGGCGGGAAAAAAATGGTGTTTTAATGGCAGAATTAGGGTTGATGATTTGGACCAAGTTTAACGAGATTCAATCGGCTGATTTTCATGGGCTAGGCTCCGATTTGTCAATACAACGTTTGTATGGATGTTTAGTTAATGGATTTGGCTAGAACTCGAGTTGCATAAAAACAGAGGTGAAGTTATACACGGGTCATGTGGAGTTTATTTTTGGAATTCCAGGGTGACTAAAGGCGAGATATTCTTTCCAAATATATGTATCTATCTAAGGAAGAGTTTGGGAGGAGTTGGAAAGATCAGAAACGCGTGAAACAACTAAGGGAACAAATTATTGCCGTAACTTCCACGAAAAGAAAAGAAAAGAAGAAATTTAATCGGGTTTTGGAGGGTTTGGAGGTGTATAAAAGGAGTAGTCGAGTTCCAGGGAAGAGGATAGAAGTTTACGGATACTTTGGGGGAAGTTTAGAGCACAGAAGAGATCAACAGGAGGAGTTTCAGAGAATCGAGTTCTGCTGCTGCAATAGGGAAGAACACGAAGAACAATAGGCCACCTAGGACGATCGTTTTCAGGTCTTCATTTCAACGACAATTCAATAAACATAAGTCTCTGTCTCGTAACGGTCCATTGTAAATGACTTCTTTGTAAAACGCCATTACAACGTTGCAAAGCGATCTGTTTATTGTTTCTCATCCTTTTAATCAACTTTTGGGCTATAAACATGTATTTTGAGCAAGTGATTAATATGAGAGCTAAACCCTATCATTGCCGAGGCGACGGAGGAAGCTAATTTTTCCAACCAATATGTGGTAATATCTATTTTTAATGATTTTTGCAATTTCTTTTATGATTATTTGCACTTGGCCTCAAATCGAATATATGATTCTCGAGTAAGTGGTTGTGTTCTCAATTGATGGGTCATGCTTAGGTTAAGTCTTTTGATGGTCCATGCTTTCGATTTACAACTATTGTTTTGAGAATCTACTTGTCTAGGCAAAAATATTAGAATCACTTTAAACGTAAAGAGTTGCATGAATATAGATTAGATTAAATTCACATAAAAGTTGGAAAATAGTGGAATCCTGAGTCTCAGTGCTTTCTAAAATCTTGATACAATTTATTCCGAGTTTTCTAGTTTTATTTGAGTCTAAAAATCCTTCACAAGTCTGAGAGGAACGACATCTATACTACCACTTTCTACAACAAATTAAAAACCACATCAGTGAGGTCGATTGCAGACAGACCGGATCCCGTCCGTGTTATTATCAGTAGTTTTAGTACTACTTCTTTAACGTGTACTCGGCTTAAATTTGTTGGATCTATCCCTACTGGTAACTCTAAATGTATTTTCAGATAATTCTGGATATCAATATGAGATTTTGAAAGATTCTGTTGAGTCCCCAAGAGCTCGCCTTGGTCCTTACCCAACGTTTTCAAGGATTAATAGTAGATTTTCATGGAAATAGTTTACTTGGGCATTTCAGGGAAAGATCAAGTTGATCCGGAAAGCACTAACATATTCAATAAGGTCAAACACTCGTCTGAGATAGAAAACTGCTGGTAGGGATAACTCTCACGGTTAAATATGTAATGGATTTACATACACTGAATCAATGAAACGTTTTTGTGTCTATATTGGTGGAATCGGCTTCATTCCTAATATTGACCATGATTGAGATTTGTAATTGAGTGAACAACCTCCCACCGTGGTCGCCAAAATTTGGTTACCCAAAATTGGCGAGAGGCTAAGAGTGAGATTTTAGGGTTTGAAAGTGAGTTACGGGAAGTTGAGCATGAACAGTCTTCACCTAAACCACGCACAATGGACGTTCATGAGGCTGCTTCAGTCATAGGGAAGGAGGCTTATGGCCGGTCTTTGGTATGGAAGAAGATGAAAAAAGTGATCAGAGAACAAATTATTTCTCTGAGAGGTTATGAGAAAGTTGTGTGTTGTGTGTTAGCTTGGATAAATAGATGACCTATTTATATCTGAATTCTTTAATCTCAGGTCGGTGAAGATAGGGATTTCTTGTCGTGCAGATGAGAATGACTAGGATGAGTCATGTGAAAAGGCGTGGAATGCCTCAGAAATCATGGTTAGAGTGTGAGATAAGCTGAGGTTGATATCCCTCTTTCCATGGACGGTCACATATGTCACATGAAGACCGTATTATTGCTTGTGGGTCCCTTTGTTGAGCATGCAGAGCTCAAGGGAGCTTATCCACGTTCTTGGATATACATGTACAGGTTCGGATTAATTTACTAGCCGTGAGTGTGTTTGGGATGCTGAGAAAGAGGCCTAGGTAAGGCTTGTGCCTAAGTCATACGTTTGTATAAGACCCTTCAGATGGATAAGACCATTTGAGATTTCTCTGACACGTCCGAGGCTGTCTGAGATTTGGATGATATGTTTGGGGCCGTCTGAGATTTGGCCGACGCGACTAGGACCGTCTGAGATTTGGCCGACGTGCCTGAGTCTATCAGATACTTGGCTGACATGATTGAGTCTCTTTGAAGTCATCTGTGACATGTTCAGGAGAGGAAGGGATGCTTGAACGCCTAATAATATCTGTGAGGGACTTGTCTCACTTGTCTTTGAGTATCTTGCAGAGATATGCTAGGAGTCAATTGTGTCCGTATAATTGAGCCGACATGACCAGTATTTATCGAAAGGATGTTCTAGGAGTCTGTCGAAAGGGCTCAGAGGAAGGATGTCCTAGGAATTATTGGGAAGCCTCAGTAAGTCGAGTTAAAGCCTAGAGTAATCATGACTAGTGTATCTCGCGATGATGTACTAGGAATCAGTCCTTCATCTCAAATAAGGTGAGTCGTGTTTACAAGAGAATGTATGCCTCTGCTCTGGGTCATAAGTCCATCGGGGATGTTTTTATACATCTACAGAGCCTACATGACCAACAATATCTCCTCGAGGATGTATACTAGGAATCATGGCATCACAGTCAGCTGCGTCTACCGAAGACATGCTGAAATTGTGGCTATTCTGGTTCATTAGTCTTCCGGGGATGTTTTACGCTCTACAAAACCTACGTGACCAGCAATATCTCATCGAGGATGTGCACTAGGAATCACGATATCACGACCAATAGTGTCTCACGGGGACGTATATTAGAAATCATGGCTATGGGTGTCATGAGGGCCAAGGAATTAATCTCTCCCGCGAGGGTTAAGTTTTGTCCTATGGTCTTGAAATGATACTTTTGCCCCTTATCCAAATTTCACCATCTACAACATCATACTCTCTAGGATTTCAGGTATCATTGCAAAAAAAAATCTTGAAGGCTCTGCCAGAAGTTCACATTTGTCGGTGCTGCACCAATCTTATATTGTAATGCAAATTTTATGCAAATAGATAACTCTTCATGTTGAGTATATCTGAGATCACGAACTCCGAGTTGAGTCATCTTTCAAGATATTTAAATCAACCATTATCCTTTCTTTGTGACTAAAACAAGGTTGGAACGACTGTTTTTTTGGTTTAGGGAGACCGTGTACGATTGAATTCTCCCGAACTCAAAAGTACTTATGCAGTACATTGTTTAAATTTAGGTACAAACACCGATATAATCATTTGTATCGGGTCTCGCCGATACGAGACTGATACACGATATTAACTACTTTGGTGAGAACTGAAATGGGTTATCTCTGGCATTTTGTTTTTTTTATTTATTCAGTTTCCTAGTTTTCTTAAAACATTGTTTAACTTTATATTTGCATTCAACCCAATGAAAACCTTATATGTTTTAGTGTAAGAAAACACACTTACATTTCCATCGACTGTGTATTCTACAAAGACCAACACACGCCTAAAAGTGAATGAGACTTTTATGGAAGAAGAGTCACCCTTGCATTGTATTTTGTATACAAAAAACTAAACTATTGTTATCAGATTCGAAAATGACTTAATTTCAACCTTGTGATTGATCCCATTTCATAGCTTTAAATAATGTCCAAGTTTCAACTTTATGAGCTTGAATTGTAGCGGAGCTAGAAAATGAATGTTGAGGTGGCTTGACTTGGGCTGGCTTAAGCCTATTGTTTAAACCAAACGCAACTGCACTATAAAATGTAAGTTTTTCTGGACTTTGGGCTGGCTTAAGCCAGCCCAAGTTACTACATAGTTCCGCCCCTGAGCTTAAACAACTCTTTTTAGTATCCCTTTGATGCCACACACTGTTTTGCAGAGTTTCTTATTATCATTGTAATACCAGTTACTACATACCATTACCTTCTGTATCCATTTATTTCCTTCATGATGTGGCTCCTATCTAAACCCTCCATCTGGAAATGATGCACTCTTAAGGGCCTATGGTGGGTCTCGACTGAACAACCATAGAACCGCATTTTTGTTACACATATATGAGAAAAAGTTTGGGGAGAATTCCGCTGTTAAATGGTACCGGTAAGATTTGGTGCATACATATTGATTCTTTAAATGTCAGGCGCAGGAGGAACCCAATGTTTCATCCATCCGTCCCAGGTCAAAATCTTAGGCAAGTGTCTACATCTAGGATTACATACAGTGTGACCGTAATTCCAAATACCTCCCACAATTTATATCAAACGGGCTATGTATTTTACTGCTTAATAAGTTAACACGCGTCAATAATAAAGCCACTAGAAACACATTGGAGCTCTGCGGGGATTACAAGGTCGGGGTGTTAGGAATATATGATCAAAAGCAAATTGGAATTTTGGTTTTTTCTCCAGATTCCACCTGAAGACTCAAAATTGAAGTTTAAGGTTAAAGAGTTACTCATCAGACATTTCTACACTTAAGGTACTTTTTTCCATCTTCTAATTCAGGGTTTTTGAAATTGTTATGGTTTAATACCATAACAATTATCAACAGAACTCAACTAACAATAGGTTGTGAGATTTGAGAGAAGAAAAGAGAGAATTAAGAGAGATTTTAGAGAGGTTTAAGAATCCGAGAGATGAAAAGAAGACTTGAAAGATTAATTATTATTGCTTAACCTCAAAACTAACAGACTTCAGTATTTATAGCTGACAATACTTGGCTTGCAAGTCTGCGCAGCAATTCTAGTTGAACTTAATAACTACCTTAACAAAACAAACTAATTAAGGAAAGTCTAAATAAGGAAAACACTGTAAAAGTGGTGTTGGTATCACAACATCCCACCCTGCTTGAAAAAAGACTTGTCCTCAAGTCTGAAACTCTGAAAATCGCAGCAATATTTCATCAGCAACCTCCCATGTTGCCTCCTCAGTAGCACGACCTCTCCATTTGATGAGCCATTTGGTTCCAACAACATTGCCCTTCTTATACATCTTACGATATAAGATTGATTTATGTTACCACTTTTCATAATCCACTGTAACAGACAATTCAGTCTGTACAATGTCAGAAACACCAAGCTTGAGTTTCAAGAGAGAAACATGAAATACAAGATGAATTCTACTGGAATGTGGTAACTCTAATCTATAAGCCATAGTTCCAATCTTTTCCAAGACCTTAAATGGTCTATAGAATGTAGGTGAAAGCTTTGAAAAAGATGAAGTTGATGCAGTTGTCTGACGATATGGTTGGAGTCTTAGAAAAACCAAATCCCCAATTGAAAAACTTCTTTCAGTTTTATGTACATCAGCATAAACTTTCATTCTTGAATGAGAATCTTGTAAATTAGACTTCAGAATCATCAAAACTTGGTCACGAGCTTGTAAGACGACATCCACCGGCATGAACAAAGGTAAAGTCGAAATATATGTTGAAACTTTGGAGGAGTCTGCTATACACAACTTGATAAGGACTCATTTTGATTGTTGTATGAAAGCTAGTATTATACCACCATTCGGCCCATGGTAGCCACTTCAGCCAATCACTCGGTTTAATCCCAGCAAAACAACGTAAATAACACTCTAAAGTTCTATTGGTAACTTCAGTTAAACCATCAGATTGAGGATGATACGCAGAACTTCTACAAAGTTGAGTGTCTTTAAAGTGAAAAGAAAGCTTCCCAAAAAATGACTCATAAAAATTGAATACCCGTCACTTGTGATACTCTTAGGCATTCCATGTAAGTGAACTATTTCACGAACAAAAACTTCAGCCACAGTATCAGCTGAATAAGGGTGTATAAGAGCGATAAAATGTGCATACCTGGACAAACGATCCACCACAACTAGAATAGATGTTCTTCGATTAGATGGTGGAAGACCATCTATGAAATCCATAGATATATCTAACCAAATATCAGTAGGTATGGATAAGGGATGCAATAAGCCTGGAGGAGAAATGGATTCAGTTTTGTTGCGTTGACAAATATCACAAGAAGCTATATAATCCTAAACTGTCTTCTTCATGCCTGACCAACAATTTTTTTGTTGAAGGCGTTTATAAGTATGCAAATATCCAGCATGTCCACCAGTTGGAGTTGAATAAAATTCATCCAGAAGCTTAGAGCACCATGAAGATGTGGAGGCTACCATAATTATGTTCTTATAGCGAATAACTCCATCTATATAAGTGTAATGTGGTAGACAATCATGTTGTTCACGTAACTTTGCAATGAGAAGACCCAAATTAGTGTCATTATGACATTCTTGGATAATGTCAATAATTACAGAAAATATAGGTGTAGTAATTTCCATTAATTGACAATCATTAACACGAGATAATGCATCAGCCGCCATATTTAAAGCTCTAGAGCGGTAAATGATTTCATAATCATAACCAAGTAGTTTGGACAACCACTTTTGTTGTTCCATTGAAGAGACACGCTGTTCCAAGAAGTATTTAAGGCTCCTATGATCAGTGTATATCTTAAAATGCTGATCAAGCAGATAAGGTCGCCATTTATTAACCGCATTGATTATAGCCAACATTTCTTTATCATAAACTGAAAGATTAAGATTCTTACTTGAAAGTGATTTGCTGTAGTAAGCAATAGGCCGTTTATCTTGTATTAACACTGCTCCAAGACCATTACCAGATGCATCACATTCTAAACTGAATTCTTTTGTGAAATCTGGTAGAGCTAAAGCTGGTGTCAAAGCCGTTTTAAGTTGGTTAAAAGCTGTAGTCGCTTCAGAAGTCCATATAAAAGCATCCAACTTAAGTAATTTTGTAAGAGGAGCACTAATCTTACCATAATCCTTCACGAACTTACGGTAGTATCAGCCTAAACCTAAAAAACCCACGCAAATCCTTTCTTGTAGTCGGAATAGGCCAATTTGAGATACAAGAAATTTTATCATTATCAACCTAGTACACCTTCGAGATGACACCATATGACCCAAATAACCGATTGTCTCCTTAGCAAATTCACACTTGGATTGTTTCAAAAATATCTTGTGCGCCGCAAGGCTTCAAACACCCGGTCGCAAATGTTGAACATGTTCCGATTCTCACTTGCCGTATATAAGTATATCGTCAAAAAATACCCAAACAAACTTCCGAAGATAAGGTCGAAGAATATCATTCATCAGACTTTGAAAAGTTGCAGGAGCATTGGACATGGCATTACCAGGAATTCGTAATGTCCATCATGTGTGCGAAAAGATGTTTTATGTATATCATCTGGATGCACACGAATTTGGTGATAACCCGATCTCATGTCAATCTTGGAAAATATGATTGTCCCATATAATTCATCAAGGAGTTCATCCACAATTGGAATTGGATATCTATCCTTAACAGTAGATTTATTTAATGCTCTATAATCCACACACATACGCCAAGACCCATCTTTTTTACGAACTAAAAGTACATGAGATGAAAAGGGACTAGAACTAGCTCTAATCAAACCTGCTTCCTTGACTTCAAAAACAATTTTCTCAATCTCCTATTTTTGAAAATAAGGATACTTATAAGGTCGCACATTTACTGGTGCAGAATGAGGAAGTAAGGGAATACGATGATCATGCTCCTTTGTGTGGTAACTCGAGAGTTGTGAAGCAAAACAAATCAAAAAAACTTGAAAGTAAATCTGAAACTACACCACTTACCTGAGAGTTATCTGCTGATGAAGTTGATTGTGTGACCAATTGAAATAGAAATCCATGGTGAGTGTCTTGATAAATCTTCTGCATTGGAATACTGTCGAGTAACAGAATGGAAGCTGACTGATTACCCACTAACGTATGTTCACTACCATTAGAAGTAAACTTCATGTGTAACTTCTCAAAATCCCAAGAGATATTACCCCAAGTTCGTAACCATTCCACTCCAAGTACTGCTTCACAACCAGTGAATTCTAACAAAAGAAAACTCTGTATTAAACTGATAATCTTGTAATTTCATAGAGATATCAGAACAAGTTCCTTGCGTTTTTAGTAGTCCTCCATTACCAACCATAACACTCATTGTATCAATAACTGACTTAGCTGCAATGCTACATCTCTTAGCTACACTAGGATTTAAAAAATTGTGAGTTGATCCAGAGTCAATCAGAATCGTAAGTGGCTGACCATAAATATATCCTGTGACTCGCATAGTATTAGGAAATGGAGAACCAGTAAGGGCATGAAACGAGATTGTGGGTTCGTGATGCATCTGATTTGCAGCAGCAGGAGTGACCATCTCTTATGTACTAGGTTCTAAAATTTCTTCTTCACTGTCATAAATAGTTTCAGGAGCCATCTCCAAAATTAATAATCTTGAAGTTAATGGTTTTGCACAAGTATGACCAGCTTTATATTGTTCATCACAATTGAAACAAAGGCCTTGTTCACGTCTTTGTCGTTGCTCTTCCAAAGATAGCCGCTTAACTCCAGATGGAATTGTATTCTTCTTAAAAGGTACGTTAGCTGAAATATCAGATGAATGAGGTACCTGTCTGTATGGAGTTGATCTCGCCACAGTTTTGTAAAAAGAAGAGTTTGAAAGTAACACATCTTCTTGTTTAATAGATTTCATAAAAGCTGCAGCTAATGTTGGTGGTTCAAATATCTCAACAACTGATCGAATTTCCTTTTAAGAGATCTGATAAAGAGATCGATAACATAATCGTCTGGCAAGTCAGTAACGAAATTGAGAAGTTGTTCAAATTCTTTAATATGATCATGAACTGAACCTTGTTGAGAAATTGTTGATAGCGCCAGACGTGGATTAGCAAACTTCTTATCAGCAAAACGTTCACGAACAAGGGAACAAAATTGTAACCATGTAGGATTAGTGAGCTTGTTCTGAAACCATCTATACCAAGAATTGGCTTCTCCCTTGAAATAAGAAGTAGCAATGTCAATCTTTAAGCCTTCACTGTATGGTGAAGACGAAAATACTTGATCGGCTTGAAATATCAACCAACCAGGTCTGCTTCCTTCAAAAGTAGGAAACTTCAAATTATTAGGTATAGGAGAACCTAATATACCATTGCTGCCACCTGAACCACTACTTCCAGACATACCATTGTTTCCATTCAAACCACCAAATCCAGGAGGTGTATTGAGAGGAAAACGTGCAAGGAGAATGGATGCCATATCACGAGTAATATTAGTAGCAATAGTGTTAATATTACTCATGTGTTCTTTGCATCACAATAGCCATCTCTTGTTTATGATTTTCTAAGATAGTTTGCAAACTTGCATTATGTAAAGTTTGCGTTCTTTTCATTAGTGCATCTATGACATCAACTCTTGATTGATCTTCATTGTCGGAAGTATCAATAACAGTTTGCATAAAATCTGTAACTGTTGTGTTCAAAGTTTTCATCATAGCTGTAAGCTGATTAACTTCTTCAGTAAGTGTCATGATCACAAGCGGAAGCTAAGAAAAAAAAATTATGGTTTTTTGAGAAGGAACTAACCTGCTCTGATGACAGATGTTATGGTTCAATACCTTAACAATTATCAAGAGAACTCAACTAACAGTAGGTTGTGAGATTTGAGAGAAGAAAAGAGAGATTTTAGAGAGGTTTAAGAATCAGAGAGATGAAAAGAAGACTTGAAAGATTAATTATTATTGCTTAACCTCAAAACTAATAGACTTCAGTATTTATAGCTGACAATACTTGGCTTGCAAGTCTGCGCAACAATTCTAGTTGAACTTAATAACTACCTTAACAAAATAAATTAATTAAGGAAAGTCTAATTAAGGAAAACACTGTAAAAGTGGTGTTGGTATCACAACAGAAATACAGAATAATACTGCTCGGCAAATTAGGTTTTTGTTCTAGTTGGAGATTAGGGTTCTTAACAACAAATTTTGGTGGTTTTCTTAAATTCATTAAGGTTTAGTTATCAGTTTAGGTTAACTCTTAAAGAAATGGAAGAAATCAGAAGTGCACCATATTTGAATGAGGAAGACATAATTAGTAGGTTACCAGATACATTAATTCATCATATCATGTCTTTCAATGATACTAAGTTTGCAGTTCAAACTAGTGTTTTGTTGAAAAGGTGGATTGGTATTTGGAAATCTCTCCATATTCTGAACTTCAACAGGAATTCATTTTCAGAAGACAAAACACATAGTTTCATAATGTTTGTAGACATGGTATTCACTTTTCGTGAAGCCTTTGATATACAAAAGTTTTATCTGCAATGGCAGAAGTCTGCTAATGATAATAGGGTGACAATGGATGTTAATAGATGGAGCCTTGCTTCCGTTAAGTATAATGTTCAAGAAATCACTATAGCAATCGTCAATGTCATGATTCTGCATATGAAATTCCTCATCGCCTTCTTAATTGTAAATGTATGAGAAGGTTGGGAATTCTCATGCTCAGTTTGGGAAAATATACAGATGTTAGTCTACAAAAAAACATAAATTTGCCTCAGCTTAAAACACTGATCCTTATTGGATTATCAATCTATAATGTTAACAGTCTCTTTTCAAGTTGTCCAGTTCTTGAAACGTTAAACATACATGATTGTGATATAAAAACTGAAAATCAGAAGAATTTGATTGTTGATTCTCTCAGCCTTAAGAAGTTCGATTATGGTCATTGTCATACAATTTATGCCGCAAAATGATACCATGGCTAACATCATCAAGCTACGTGCTCCAAATCTTGAAGACTTCACTTGCAAATCTTTCTTTGCACAAGATTATTCTCTGAAAAACTGTTGTCTACTAGCCAAAGTAAGTTGTTGCATCAAACTATATGCAGTAAAAGAATATGAGAATGCAGAAAGTTATTCAAAACTGTCGTCAAAGGAAAAAGATGTATATGTTAAACGTCTGATGAAATTTCTAAGGGCGGTTTATATGGTGAAAGAAATGAGATTGTCACCTGGATTCCTCGAGGTTCTCTCACAACCTCCTGACTTATTAGACTGTCAACCACCTCGCCTATGTAATCTGAAATATTTGACGCTGGAATTGTGGTACGTTTACAAGAGGTTGATTGCGGACTACATCGTACTTGCTCAAGATTGCTCCTAATATAACTAAATTTTTCCTTGAATCGAAGGAGTCAAATTTAGCGAGCGTTGGAGATGATGGGGAAGCAGGATTGCCATTGCCTGGAATATTGTCTCACCTCAAGTTTGTCCAGCTTGAAGAAGCGCAAGGATGTGATGGTGAGCTCAAACTTATGAGATTTCTGTTTGCAAATGCAAAGGTTTTGGAGAAAGTTGTTATATTCTTTCGTTCTACTACTGGCTCGCCTGATAGGGCGAAACAAGTTGAGCAATTTAAGGATAAGCTAATAGCAGTTCCTACTGCTTCTTCAACTATCTTTTTCTTCTTTTTTTTTTCCTCCATAAAGTGAATCCAATGGGATAAACTTGTCACTTACTAAAGTATGTTAAAGTTGTAGCTTGTCCAATTTAGTTTTTCGTTATATTTTTGTCAGACCAACTTCTAGTTTTTGTGGAGTTTAATAGTATGTTTTATGAAATTAAGGTAAAACATATTTGGGATACAGCCGCAGTTGCTTTAGACATTGGCTTTATGGAGTGGTAAGATAAGAAACTGGCTCATGTTGGAGTAACTCTTTCTCACTTTTTATGTTATGTAAAGAACCTAAAGTTGGATGATTTCATTTAATATCTGCAACATGGGCTTCAGAATCTTCATAGCGGAAGCTATGCTTGGTATACTGAGTATGATTCCTTAAATGTGGATTGTGGGGAGTATCAACTCAAAATTGTGCTCAGAGGTCAAATGATTCACACTGAATTGGATGTCACTTTGATATGCTCGCTCGATCAATGCAGTTGGATGCACTTCTGCACCTCCATTCAGTATGTTTCTACTGTTTATTGGGCCATAATGCCAAATTACGCCAGCTCCATAGGAAGAAAAGATTCACAACTTTTTTTCAATCTGTCTTGTGGTTTTCCAGGAGGCAAGTTTTTTTTTTTTTGATCGGTCAAATAGAAAATTCATTGAAAAGAGAGGTACTTCGGAGGGGTACCTCAACCCAATGAATACAAATAGGAAAATAAAAGAGAAGGGCACTTCAACAAACCCAAAACAACAACAAAGTACAAGTTTACAAAGGCCAGAATAAAGAGTCCCATAATGCAATCACCATATTCTCCGTTAGACCCAGGGCTGCACATGGTTCGGTTCGGTACGGTTGTTGGCCAAAAAACAACCGAAACCGAAGTGCTCGGTTTTCTAATTATAAACCCGATGAAACCATTTAGCATACTCGGTTTTCATTGGTTTCGATCCTCCCGTTTCGGTTTAAACCTCCCGGTTTCGGTTAAGCGAAAGTTACAATCGTTTCATAGAACTGACAGTCAATTTTACTAAAGATAGATTGTAAACTAACCTGTGAAACTGTTTTTTTACATTGTCATAATACACAACATACATAGCTACCACAAAAACAAGAATAAAAGCAAAAACACCCAAAAGATTCAGTAAAGATCATCTCCAGATGCACTTGTATCTTTATTTGCACACCCATCTCTATTTTTCTCGAGTGCTTCATGACTTCAAGTCTAGTGTACATAACCCCACATGAGCATCAGTTGTCGATCAAAAACAAGCAAAAGAGAGATCCTCCATTAGTTCAAAAGTAATCGATCTATTAATCCAAAACTTGCAACATAGATTCGAAAAAATTTATGCAAATAACACCTAAAATCTAGTACAAACATCATTTGATAATATGTGTATACAAAGTCAGCCACTCCAATCTAACTAGAAATCACACATACATCTACATCTACATCTACAAATTACTTTGTGAATCATAAAATTCAGATATTTAGATTAAGAAAATGAAATCTAATTAATAACCCAATCTTAAAATACCAAATTTCCACACTTGAAAAAGCAAAATCAAGAAGTTGTCACACCAAAACACTAAAAAATGAAGAACTGGGTATCAAAATGGAACACAAAATTTGCTGAAAAATATTACCAATTAAACTCGGATCAATAACTTTAAGATTCCTAGTCAGTTTCTTCAAATTCATAATAAGAACCAATGTCCTTAGATCCAAGCCGAGTTTTTCTTCTTCCTTTAGTGTTGGACCGATTGAAACATCATCAAATTTAACTAGAACTTTAGATTTCTTCCTTGCTATTCTAAATTCAAGATGGAAAGGATAAAGATGGGAGAGTAATAGTTAAGATGGTAGAGTAATAGTTATCGGTAGCTTTGATTCTTAGTGAATGGAAAGGATAAAGAAGATTACAGGGTTAGTTGAAAAAGAAAAGGAGAAAGGAGTAGCGACGCGAGTCTACTGCTTTTGTAAAGAAAAGGAAGCGATTGATAACCCTAAAATTTGATGGCTATGATTTATTTAGAAACATAGATGGCTAGGATTAGTTAGTTTATATGAGATACGGTTTTCTTGGTACGGTTTTGATCAACAACCGTAACTGAAACCGTATATGTCGGTTTTCTGAAATTAAAAACCTAAACCTAAACCGTTCCATTCGGTTTCACTTCGGTTCGGTTAATTATTCAACGGTTTCGGTTCGGTTGACGGTTCCGGTACGGTTTTGTGCAGCCCTAGTTAGACCTAGCATCCTCATGCTCGACTCCGCCTAAAAGAACGCTTGTAGTTTAACGTTTCTAATGAGGCTTACCAAATTTTTCTTTTTGTTTTCAAAGACTCTTACATTTCGCTCTCTCCGTATGCACCACCATATTGCAACCAGAATGTTATTCCAAATTCGACTAAGTCTTTCGTGCTGATATATTTTCACGCTTTTTCATTTAAATTTCGCTTCTATGCCACCACCACCCAGTTCCAAGTTTACCAATGGACCCAAATCTCCGCAAGGTCCGTACCATTGATGATGGACATGACTACTTATATAACCCTTGCAACAACATATATACTTTTACATTTTTGGTAAGAGAATGATAAACCATTCATTCATTAAAATGAACACAATGTTCTTTGCACACAAAAAGATGGGTCTTGTTAATTTATGCACCCGGGCACAAGTTCAGCCCTATTACTCCCTCCGTTTCAAAATAATAGGCAGGTATTATGTGTAATTTGTACATAAAAGCAGTCCACTTTTTTGAATGGAGGTAGTATTTAATTGTAACCTATTATAGGGGTTGATGATTCTATTGGAGGGGCTGAACCATGATAATAATGTCTACCAAATTGGTTAGGGAAGTCCTAGTGTCATGTTAAAGGTCTAGATTACCCTTCCATTTTTAAAAGGATTAAATTACCCTCATATCTATTCAAACCTAATCATGAAAAAAAAAATCAAAATTCTTTGATAATCATCGTCAAATATATTTAAACCTTAAAAAAAATGATTGCAAATGGAGTTATGGTTGGTTATTCTTAATTAACCAACCGTAACTATGATTTCTGAAGGTGTTACGGTCGGTGATCGAAGAACTACCAACCGTAAATCCTAAAAATTATTTGGAATATCTAGTTACGGTTCATTTTGTATTTTACGGTTGGTTTCGATTTTAACAATACCAACCGTAAAAATCCTGAGCGAAAATAATTTAAGTTTTTTAGTTTGATTACGGTTGGATTTGACTTAAATGTTATCAACCGTAAACAGTTATGGTTGGATACTAGCCATCAACAAACGAACCGTAACTTATTTACGGTTCATCTAACAGGACAAAAAACCAACCGTAACTGGTTTGTGATTGGGTTTTCCGAATTTTAACCAGTTACGGTTGGATGTTCTTCAGATACTAACCGTAAATGGACCATACGGTTGGCTTCTATGACTAATTGCAACCGTAAATGGCCCCTACGGTTGGCTTCTATGGCTAATTCCAACCGTAAATTGCCTTGAAATGGACATTGGAGCTAAGAGATTAACCATAGTAGAATCTCAAAATAAGGGCTTTTTAGCCATTATGAAAATTATATAGATGAGTTTTTGAAATTACTAACTGGTGACCCTTTTTGTCCTATTATATCATCCCTTCTAATGGTTTCTTCGGCCCCTATAACTGGTTACGTTTAATTACTTTTTACACGAATTTAGAAAATTTCTAATGTAAAGCCTTCGGCATTGGCAAATTCAGTTTTTCCGTTAACAAATGAATAATTGGGTTTTTTTGATTTTGTAAAGATTTTGAACGCAACCAATTTTAAGCGGCCCAAATTTCATCAGTGTTGGCGCCAATACACACTCTGAGTGATACTTCTATTCTTTTTGTCAACAAGGAGCCGCACCCTTCGAACTGGCAGATCCAACCTTCCCAGCCAACAAAGCTGGATTAATTAATCTCTTCGAGTCTTAAATCTGTGACTCAGTATTTCATCTCTGTCCTTGAAAATAACTTTATCATCCCTTGGATGACCTGCAGCTTTGAACCTTCGTACAACATCTAATTCATTCATCACCTTGGTCGCTGCAGTCTTGAACTTTTAAAATTTTCCCACAATTAGAACACAGTTTGGTCTTTGTAGAAGAGTCACTTGAATCTCCAACATTCCATCTTGCTGTTGTTTTTCGAAATTCAGTTATTATTGCTTTTGAATCTGAGATCGAGAAAATGAATCTGCTGCTGCTCTGAGGAAGGAGTTAGGGTATTGATTGTCTTCGGTAATTGAAATTAATGGTGAGTTCTCGAGATCTACAGAGAGAAGATGATTATGGAATGGAAGAGAAATGGAATAAAAAAAGATAAACCTAGTCGGTTTTGTTTGGGGTACTCAGTTTAGCGGAAAAAAAGAAAATTGATTGATTGGTTTTTGGTACTCAGTTTTGCTTATGGTTGGTTTTACAGTAAATGGATGAATAATGAAAAATGATTGGATTTTTATATCAAACAAAAATGTCGATCGACTTTTTGCGGTGCTTTTAGTCTTGCACCGACAACCCATCAAAAAAAAAAAAAAAACTCAACACAAGTCTGGCATAACAAAACTACCTGGCACTTTTAGGGGCGACCCCAAACCAATTAGGGGCGACACTAAAAGACAAAAAAGGTCACCCAAACGTAAATCTAAGCTACCCCTTATCTTCGATTTTTCGAAATGGCCAATATGCCCTTATATAATCGGTAGCCAAAACCATAATCGGTAGGTTAAAGGTGAATCGGTAGGTTAAATTGAAACTATACCTACCGATTATTGTGTAGATACTTCGGCTAATAATTCCTTTTATAATCGGTAGCATATCCAACTTGTAAGACTACCGATTATAAGGAGCCGCATATTCAACCCTGGCAAAAATTCCATACGTTTTGAGGGGTGCGTAGCCAACCATAACCGCTTGGCTTGAGCTGTGGATGTAGCCATAATCGGAAGCCTAATAGGTTACATACACTACCGATTATAAGTTGCCCCAAAATGAGTTTCTTCTAAAATCCTTCACGTAATGAATTTTGCATTCTACCATAATCGGTCGGGTATCCAACTTAACAACCTACCGATTATAAGGAGCCCCAGATCGAACCCTTGCCAAATTCCATAGGTTTCGAGTGTACAGGGCCAGGCATAGCCACTTGGTTCGTGTTTTGGATGCAACGTTAATCGGGAGTTAAATAGGTTCCAAAACCTACCGATTATAGGTTGCCCCAAATTGAGTTTTTTCTAAAATCCTTCATGTGATGAATTTTGAAATCTAACCTTAATCGGTAGTCTATCCAACTTAAAAACCTCTGGGTGTAAAGAGCCCCCGATCGAACCCTTGCCAAATTCCATAGGTTTTGAGTGTACAGAGCCAGGCATAACCATGTGGTTCGTGATTTGGATGTATCCATAATCGTAAGCCAAATAGGTTCCACAACCTACCGATTATAGGTTGCCCCAAATTCAAATTTTGAAAGCTACCATAATCGGTAGATATGCTAACTAACATAACTACCGATTCAGGTAGATATGGTAGCATTTAAACCAAATTTCGGAAATAGCCGTTGTAGTTTTTGGGAAAAAGAAAAAGAGCCGTTGGAACCTAAACCTATATAAAGAAACTCATATCTATCACCCCAATTGCACCAAACTCTTTCCTCTCTTCAGTTTTAATTTTTGAAAACCAAAATCATGGATATTGCTTTTGCCGAAGAAGAAGATTGTGCTATTTATAGGCGTGGGTTGTGGTAGCTGCTCATGATCGTGTTCACAAGCTCCACAAACGGGGAATCCGAAGAAGCGGTTATGGAACCGTATTCTAATGGTATTTGAGGCGTTAGATGGTAATCGAATTCTAAGATCATCCAATGACATTAAGATGAGAAAGAAGGCTGTCGACAAGGAGATTGACAAACTTGAAGATGAAAAACAATTTGTTGGGACGCTTTTTCTTGGTGGTCGTATGAAAAACGAGTAAGTATCTTTATAACTCCGACTCACATTAACATAAGTTAGTACTAACTTGTTACTCATTCGTAATTTCAGAGAAATCTTGCGATCGTCGGTATATGGACCTCTACGGAAGCGATTTGAACATGAAGGATGTTACAAGATCAAGAGGGACAATTTCTGTGGTGTTTGGACGTTGTGATCCTTTTTAATACTTTTATGGTCAATTAGGAGTATGGATTTAGGTGCTTTTGACGAAATTGTAAGGTTAAGGTCGTTTGAACTTTATGTAATGGATGTAATCGGAGGATTATTAATACAAAAACATTCCGATTATAAAGATACGGAAGCATATTTTTTTAACCAAATAACCGATTAAAACATTCGGTTATCTTATGTGTCAACTTTCTTTCCGATTATGGTGTTATTTGGTTCCAGGAAACATAAGTTCTTTCACACAGATTAATCGGAAATTAACAAAAACTAAACCTACCGATTAATATTATTCGGACGTCAAGGTGAAAATTTACCTTCCGATTAAGGTGTTGTTTGGTTACAGAAACCATAGTTATTTTTTGGTAGTATAATCGGAAACCAACAAAACCAATAACCACCGAATAATAATATTCGAAAGTCAAGGTGCTCAATTACTTTCCGATTATGGTGTTGTTTGGTTACAGTGAACAAAGTTTTTTTACATATAATGTTCGGAAGGAACATTACAATTAAACCTACCGATTATTATCATTCGGTAGGCAAAGTATATTAGCAATCTTCCGATTGTGGTGTTGTTTGGATACAAAAGACAAGTTTTGTTTACACATGATAATCGGAAAGCAAAGTATATTAGCAACCTTCCGATTCTGACAAAATATTTTGCAAAATCCCCAGAATCGGTAGGTTAATAACGTATAACCCTACCGATTCTGACTAAAAAATGCAACATCCCCAGAATCGGTAGGTTAATATCTAAACTTATCTTCCGATTGTGTTCTAAATTTCAACACTTTCATGTCTCTTCATGTGATTAAACTGCGAGTCATCGTTAAATGCATAAACATAGCAACATAACCATTCATAATCCATAAACATAACGTAACAACTAATATTCCGACACAAACATTGAAAACGACATAATCCAACATAAACAAAGTTATCCATAAAGTTAACGAAAAACATATACTTGTTCCTTTTTGCTTGGATTTTGCGACCTTTACCACCTCTACGACTTGGACCAACATCATCATTGGTTTCATCAACTTGAGTGCTCGATGGCCTTGAGTTCTTTTGTTCACCTTGGTTGTAGGTTTCTTTTGCAATTTTTCCCCGCGAGATGTCATTGTCAACATTATCAATCAACTGTTAGTGCTTTTTATCTTCTCAATTAAACGAGGCTCTCCGGACTTTATACAATCAGTGCACCATTTCGACAAACGCTTGAACCTGCTCATCTGTTTTAAAACATAGCATACCATCAAACGGTTAATACTCTATTTTGACCCATAATATTAAACTAAAGTAATAAAACAATACGTACCAATCTATCAAAACCCGCAAGTTTCTCTTTGAGGATACTCTTGTAAGAATCGAGCTTTGCTTTAAGATCACAGATTACACGAAGATGAGAAACATTCTGGTACCAATCCATATAGTTGGGAGCATTTTCAAAACCTTGGTTAGCTGCCCTTCCTTGGCTGATCAAGTAATGCGCCCTTCTATCCCAATGGAATTTACAGGATGGTGAACCCTTGTGAACCACCGTGATAGAATCTTTATGAGACTCACATTTCTCCAGATCCAAAGTGAAATTGCCATGGATTTCCTCCTTCGGTATACCTTATACAAAACCGTGTTGTCGCATCACCCTTGAGGCATTGTACATCACATATCCTGTGGGGTGCCACAACGGTCCAAAATAAAGTGCCAAATCGGACCGACCCACGATATGTCCAGCAGCTCGGTCTTCCTTGTATGGATCAAAGCATAAGTCTTGGGCATTAAGTGAGTCCAAAATCTCCCTCAAACTAATCAGCTGCTGCTCCTTCGTCCTAGAATGGTTGTCATCGAAGACGTACTTTGTTCCTCTAGGGTCACCTTTCGCCCACGCTTAGGTTTTCAATGGCCAATCCCAAGATAGGGAAGTGGTCGAAGATCCATGTCTATATTGTCATTTTTGCAAGTATTAGGAAATTGATTCTTCAATGGTAGAAAAATAAAAAAAAAACCAAGTATGTAGAGTTAATAAACAATACATGTAGTAGACTCACGTTCCCAGACCACTTGGCTAATTCCAAGCCTCGACGCCTTTCTCAACTCTTCTATCAACCACGCATGGCATGCCGTGCCCCATGAGTACTCATGCACTTTATCGAGAGGATCCGGGAAGTTGTAAAAGGTTGGCGTCGACCCGGTGCCAGGCATTGGGGAAAATGACACATCCCAATACACATAGGAGATATACGGTGGCGCGTGGTTGACTTGCTCATCGGTTAAAGTTCCTTTCGCTTCTTTTTCCTTGGTGCCCTTGAACATATCCATCGAGTACCCATGTTGAACTGTCTAGTTCTATACTTCATGCATCTGTTGAACTCGAGTTGTTGATGTTTCTTCATCCCAACCCAAACACTTCTTAGTCGAGATCATAAAGTTTCTTCCATTCAACTGCTTAGTGAACTCGGCC
>JAJJWW010002091.1:0-20734 GCA_023531295.1 Papaver armeniacum | reverse complement strand
TATTCACACTTGTCTTTAGGGAGAGTTATGTTTGACAATCCTGAAACCATATATTTCTTCTCAAGTTGTTGTAAACTTTCAAAGTTCACATGCCCCATTCTCATATGCCATAACAAAGTATCATCATTCATGGAGGAACTATAACATTGTTCTTTATCATAGTTAATATTCAATGGAAACAATCGATTTTGGTCATTTGTACCTTTGCAAAAAGTCGCTTTCTCTTGTCATGAATTGTGCAGATACCTCCTTCAATGTGCATTGAATATCCTCTCTCTCGTAAAGTTGTCCCATGCTTCAAAGAAATTTTGATGTAGCCCGTGCACATAAAACACATCTCATGATATAAGCTTGAGAACCATTCTTCAGACAATAGTTGTCTTTCCTTTCCCATTACTCGTACTAAGCATTATTGCCAAACTTCACATCTGTTCTTATTGATTCATCCAGATCAACAAACAAATCTTTCAATCCATTCATATGATTACTACATCCAGTATCTAGAAACCATTTTTGACTTGGTTGTTCTTCACTTGGATGACATGCCATTAACAAAACTTCGGATTCTTCTTCTACCAAATTTACTTTGTTATCAGCAAAGTCTTTTTTAGGAAACCTTTTACACTCAATAGAAAAGTGACCTAATTCACCACACTCCCAACACTGAATTTTTGTTTTGTCAAGAGGCTTCTTATATTTTCCTTTTCCTTGATTTTGAGATGGATTAAATTTACCTTGAGATTTAGTCGAGCTAGACCTCATTAGTCTCCGTTATTCCAATTTTGTATGACTTTGAAGTGCCTTCTTCAGTCGGTCGAATGATTGTATTTCAGCATTCTCTGCTCATAAGCTTGTAATGATCCTAACACTTCATCAATCTTCATATCAGAAACTGTATTACATTTTTCAATGGCAGTTACTTTTGACTCAAATTTTTCAGGTAAACTACGTTATATCTTTTCAATAATTGCAGTATCCTCAATTACAGCACCATTAGATTTCATCTGATTAACAAGACTCAGTGTTTTAGAGAATAAATCTGCTATCAACTCAGTTGAATCCATCTGCAAGAGCTCATACTTTCTTTTTAGGGTTTGCAAACGAACTTTCTTCACCTTGTCAGACCCTTTATAATAACTTGTTAAAGAATCCCAAGCTCTCTTAACTTCCTTGAGATAAACTAATCTATCCATGATAGATTCATGGATTCCTTGATGAAGGATGTATGTAGCTTTAGAGTTCTTTTTTCTATTCGCAGCTAGAGCAGTTGTATGTTTTGGAGTAAGAGCAGTTCCTGCAGCTGGTTCATCATATCATGTGTCGACAATATCCCATACTTCTTGAAACATAAATATATTTTCCATATGTATTCTCCAATGCTCAAAATTCTTTCCATCAAAGACTGGTACCTTGATCGAACTCATGTTGGATGTCATCTCTTAACAACCATAACAACCCATGATCTACTGGCTCTCGATGCCATTTGTTGGACCCAAATCGTTCACTCTACTGATCAAAAGAAATGCAGCTAAGAAAAAATAGATAAAAATACTTGAAACAAGAACAAACTGAAGAAAAGTAATTCAATTAAGAATACGTACTAAAGCTTACAAAACTCAACGACTCAACGACACTATTTATACTAAACCAAACCAAGTAAACAGACTTCCATAAATACTAAACTTCCTAACAGAGAAATACGTACTGAGCAAGTAAATTAAAGACTTCCTACACAAGCAAAAACCTACGGAACATTCTAGTTCCTTCTAGAACAAGAACTTCACTTTCCTGTTATAGATTAAACACCACAGAGTCTTGATTGAACTCACTTTCTAATAGATATTCTAGATAAAATTTTCACCCCCTTGGAATATCTGTTATATCTCTATATTTGAACGCATCCTTTATGTCACCTCCCGGAGGATTTACCACTCCAAACCACTTATAAAGACGTCCCATGGACAATGTGCCACCTTACAATGTAAGAACAAGTGATTTATGCCTTGTGGTCTGTAATTTTTTATTGCATATCATTTGTATCCTAATATTTTGTACCAAAAATGGTCATACTAGAGCCTTATAAGCATTACATATGCTGGCCCAAGTACGAGTACCTATGGACAATAGTAAAGTGCGATGGGCTACAAGATTATCGATCCATGTCAAAGAGAACTATTTACACGTTAGCGTGCCACATCAGCAGTAGCATACGCCACATTAACAAATGTCTGGCCAGCGGTGACAAGCAAGATATTCTGGAACGTCGTCGGGCATATCCGATTCTTCATCACAATGCCATCGATCAATATTATGGAAAGGTGTCAGCATATTCCATCATTGTTTTAACGTCGTCGACATATTCCGTTTCCCCTATAACACCATTCCGTTAAAGATGTAACGCCATCCATATCTTCTCAAACGGTGTCAGCATATGTCGTTTCCGTTGTAATGATGTCAACATATTTTGTTGATCCATAACACCATCAGTATATTCCGTTATCACATCAGCATGATGTCAGTAACGGCCAATACCGGAGATTGAATCTGGGAGCCGGACCATAGTCCATTTGGCTTCGGATGTTTCCATCCCACTTGCACTCAACTCTGGATATTTCCACCATAACTGAGCCACCAAGCCAAGCCGTTAGCCAGTTCTGTTTCCACCCCGATCTCCTTTGCTAGTGGATGTTTCATCCCCGTGCTGTATGGGCTTGAGAACACAATTCTCCATGAGCTTGGTATTTTGCACCTATTAGCTTGGGCTCGACCCTAATGTACTCTTTTTCTTTACTAATTCCGTACCCCTAGAGGGAATTAGTACTTGGTGGAAGAGTCAGATAGAAGAAGTCATGGAACTTTCCAAAAGACTTGCAGGGCAAGTTAATAGAAGTCATGCTTATCTCAAAATTTGGGTTAAACCCTAGTTTGGAACATATAAATGCATGGATTCACAAACCTAGCTAAAAGGATGCAATCTTCTCTACAGGATCATGTGAAAAATTCTAGCTAACTTAAGCATCACATGGTTTTTTCCAGGTACCCCAAACACTGCGTGTGTGGAAAGAAAGGGTGAAGTTCGATCAACAACTAAATCATCATCAGATTCGTGTTTGAGGTAAAAATCTTTTACTGTACAAATATTGGCACCGCACCAAGGGGAAGATTCGGTCATCTTCCGTCCACGTACTAATTTTTATTATTAAGGAACATACAAACAAGAAAGAAAGATTTTTAGATCTCATTGACATGGATTTATATCGTTTTTACATACAACATAAAAAAAAAGAAGAAGAGAGAATTACTTGATAAAAGTGAACAATTCAGTGGTGGTGGCCGATTGTCAGTGTATCTGTCCTCATACAATCAGTATTACTAATGACCGAAGCAGGCATCATGAAATTTTCTCTCGCACTACAACTCAATCTAATAAATGTTAAAAGAAATTGTTGATCGATTGAGATTCTATCAGATCGATCTTTAGTGATGTAACACTGTGAGACTCTTCATTTATTCCCATGAGCATGATATTTTTTTGATCGATAAAACGATATACTAGAATTTTATATATATAAAAGAATAAAATATCTCAGAGTGTACATAGCCTTAGAACCATAACAATCCGACGACTCAAAATTGAAGCAACAATGTGAGTATATCCTGATTAATTCTTCCCATTTGAAGACTAACATTTCAAATATGACATTGCTAAGAACATTGAAGGGATGTGAAAAATACAAAATATTTGCATTAATGTTGAGTGTGATCTTTCGGATATTTTCTCTTATGCTTTTTCAACAAACATTCGAAGATTTTTCTCTTGGAGATGTTCCAACAAATGGTATAAGGTAGGATATTAATTGAGTAAATTAGACATTAAGTAAAATAGTTGGATAATGGGTTTTTCATTATACTTTAAAAATATATTTTTTAATCTTATAATGGCAGGCCTCAAATAATTCTTATAGGACTTTCTTTCTTTTTTGACTGAAAATGGATTTTTTTAACAAAAAATGGGAAAATTATATTAAAAGATGTAACAATCACACAACATGACTACAACAAAACATAAAGAGGAAACATGGTTAAAGGTAGCTCATGCCAATACATCATTCTTAGTTACAAATGAGAGCTCAAATAAATATTCTCAAAAATCTTAGTGTTTCTAGTCTAGTATATAAGTAGTACTGTTTGTACCATAAGTAAAAATACCACATATTGGGCTTAACGTTGCCTCAAACCACTCGCATTCAAATTGTCATCCAAGCCCGCTAACCAACAAACCGAAATATCCCACCACCGCCCAAAAGATTTTTCATAAAGTCAACAACCGGGTCAACGGCCAAAGTCAACGCCTTGTCAACGATCACGGTCAATGGTCAAAGTCAACGCCGGTCAATGTCAAGACCGTATTGCCGATAGTGCCGCTTACTGCTTTCCACTCTTGTTGCCGCGATGCGCAACCACCCCTAAACTAACTACCTACAACAGATCACAAATGATTACCCATGCAGCCAATCCGATCCGCTACCCAACATCCATCCATACTCACAACCATTATGCTCACAACCACTCCGTCCGATTTCCAAAGATGCGAGAATTTATCATGGAAGCATGAATGAACAGTTCATGCAAAATTGAAGACGGAGGCATAAATGTGCGCTTAATGCGTAATTGAAGATGAAGGCATAAATGCGATTTCATGCGAAAATCATCATGGAGGCGGCGGTATTGATTCCAGCGGTTTCATGTAAATCATCATGGAGGCATGCGGATTGATTCCAGCAGCTTTCATGCGTAAAATCATGGAGGCATGCAAGATATCCAAATAGCCATGCGAAATCATGATGGAGGCATCAATGAGAATTAATGCCATTTAAGTTTATATTGAAATTAGACATTGAATTGTATCAATAGGGAGGAGCAGAAATCATTTAAGGGGCGAGCCAATAGGAGATAAAACATACACTGTAATTCTACATATCAATAAAATAGCACCCCCAAGGGGATTCGCCCGTGGATGTAGGCAAACCATGCCGAACCACGTTAAACCTGTGTCTCTATATTTGTTCTTCAATTCGTCTCCTAACCCAAATACACACCAAACTATCCATTCATCGTGTTTCGTGCCCAAAAGTAATTTTGGGTACAAACATTGGCGCCGACTAAGGGGAATATGAGAAAAGGAATCGTGTTTTCCCATTGAGAAAAGTTGTACAAAATGCTTCAAGATCGTGTCAGTGGAGAAGCATTTTGAACGCCTTGAAAAATCACCAAGCAGTAAATACGCTTTAATCGTAATAATCGGATAAATTGATCAGTGCTGTACCATATAACCGCATTATATTTCAAATCAATTGATCGCAACTATCAGAATCAAGATTCGTTGTTTCATATTTGTCAAGCTATTACCTTCGATCTCAATAAAATCGCATCACTACAAAAAAAAATGAAAGTGTTCTTGGGACGCCTGGCCCGCGGCAAAAGATATAGTGAAACACCATCAAAACCGTTGTAGGATGTCTCGATCCGCAACATGATAGGGTCAAAAGTTCGTTGCAATTTGCGCCAAAGATCTTTAAGATTGTTTGTGAAACGAGGAAAACCTCTTTTTAAAAAAAAAAAAAAAATCCGAGAAATTTCGGTTGGATGCCTTCAACAGCTTACTCGCAAATTTGATTAATCGAAATCACTACCCACCTGATCAAATTACTGCGGTCAGCTTGATCGCAATCACGCAGTCAGATTCGGCATTGAACTTTTTTAAAACTATTACCTTCTAAAGCACCCAATCTATACCACTACAAGGGTAGTTAAAACTATTGTCGACGTTAGGTTCACGCGGTGAAAGATGGCGAAAAACATCATCAAAACTGTTGTTGGATATTGATATGCAACATGGTCGGATTCGATTTGATTTCAATCATCGCATATCCAAATTGATCACAAATGCCTTGCAATCGATTAATCACAATTTTATACCCACTTGGTCGCAAATTACAAGTCCGCCTTTTTCATAGTCGAGACCACCAAGGCTTCACTCATTGGGAAAGATCGATAAGATTATTGCCAGGATGTTCGATCCGGCAAAGATATTCAAGTCCAAATTAAGTTGGAAAAATTGCTTCCCAAATAACGATTAATACATGTTCGAGTTTGTAAAACATCAAAATCATCACCGTCATGATCGCAAGATTGTCAAGTTGCCTACATCTCAAGGTGCTTGAATACCCTGGGAAAACCTCCGGAAAAGCATCTCTTAAAGTTCCGCAGAAAAAAGAAAAACCATGGTGAAAGGTATTTGAGAAAAACAAAGTCCCCTAGAACCGTGCTAAAAATCCAAAGGAAAAGAAGAAAACAAAACTGTTACAAAATTTCAAAAAGCAATGGCAATAACAAACAAACCGTGACTAAAATTCAAGACTAAAAACCACAGTTTAGAAAAACCGTAAGTAAAAGTTCAAAAGCAAGGGGTTGGCCGTGGCCTACTGCTTGCGCCGCCGATCCATTCACCCACTTCAGGGTTTCGTTTACCTACATTAAGTTTCCATCACCCACTTCAAGGTCTCCTTCACCCACGTCAGAAAATTTCGATGCTTCACGTTACATCAAACACCGATGAGCCACGTATATGGACAGTTGATGCTCAGTGGTACATCAAACTTCGATGTCTTGCGATACATCAAAATTCAATACTGAGGAAAAGTTTCGCTACTTCGAGTTTCATCAAACTCCGATGATCCACGTATATCGACCGTTGATGCCCTTTGGTATATCAAACTTCGATGTTCTGAGTTACATCAAAATTCAGCACCCGCCACGTCAGCGATCAGGTCCAGTCAAGCCACGTCAGCAAAGTTGCCACTTCTACACCTGTCACGTCAGCGATCAGGTCTAGTCAGCAGTGCCATGTCAGTAAAGTTACCACGTCAGTACCTGCCACATCAGCGGTCATGTCTAGTCAGCAGTGCCACGTAGGCAAAGTAGCCACGTTAGCAAAATGTCCGAGTCAGTACTTGCCACGTCAGCAGTTTGGGCCAATCAGAAGATGCCACGTCAGCAGAAAAATACAGTCAGCAGATTTCGTCACCGTTACAAACGGCGTCATCATATACTAGGAATATTCCGTTACCATTAACGGAATTAAAATATACCAAGTATATTCCGTTACCGTTAGATGACGCCGTTATTATCTTCCGTCATGACGTCAGCATGACGTCATCATCATCGTCAGCAGCAAGACGGCCGTGGCTGACCGACGGCTCGACCCGCGATTCTTGTGGCGCAGTACATTTTGTTTAGGTGTATCAGCTATACCTAATATCGTAGATCTGATTCCTGTTGCACGATCCAACTTAATATCGTCTGTCCGATTCGGTATAGCGCGGGTCAACTTAATATCATAACTGATTCGGTGAAGACGACGCAACTTAATATCATGCATCCGATTCGATTAGCACGACGTAACTTAATAGCGTAAACTCGATCCAATGCAAATACTGCACAACTTAATTTTATAGCCCTGGATTTTTCAGCCCCATGCGGTTAGCTTGACGGATTTATACGCCCACTTGGGCTTGGTCTAAAAATTTGTTTCGTTGATATCTTCTTCTTCTTACGTCCGAATTGGATGATTTTTGGCTCGTTGCGATCGCATTTCAGTATCCTACGACATGAAGGTAAAATTTTACAATTGTAAAATAATATTTTTTGGGTACAATCACGTCATCAACATGTTTGGAGAAAGGTCTTACCGACCAATTTTTGTTTCTTCGATAACTTCTTCTTCGCGCATCCAAACCGAAAGATTTTCGCCCTAGCGATCGTATGTCAATTTCCAACAACATGAGGGCGGAATTTCAATGTTTAAAGAACAATTATTTACTGGGAATGGAGCGGCGACATCAAAAAAGGACGCACTGAATGTTTGTGAACGTTTTTGTGTCGATTCTTATCCAAAAATTGCTCATATGCAAAGTTCGTGAGTGCAATTACAACTTCTACAGTACAATTGATTGAACTGATGAAGTCCGCTTTCAAAGAACAATCGCAGTCGATTGATCAATTGCTTTGCAGTTTTTTTCACATAATCAGCACGGTCCGGATCGAATCTTTGTAGTCCTTTTCGCATATTTACTACGCGCCAAGTTGATCGAGATGTCGCTGCCCAGCTTCCTAAAGAATATCAAGGGTCCAGATTGATCGAATCACTGGCAGTCCATTTCTACATAACTACTACAATCGCTTGATCGAACTCCAGAATCCAGCCACAACAACAACACTTGCCGATTGATCGAATCGCTATAGCTTCTTTTTAATTCATACTGATCGCTTGGTCGAATCACAGTTGTAGTCCGATTTCCCCCAAAACTGTTTCAATACAGTTTTCCTCATAACTGCTTCAGTCCAGTGTTGTGTATAATCACAAGACGGGCCGATCGGTTAACAAATACGCTTCCATGGCAATCGCCTTCAACTATTTTGATTCAACGGTGTATTTCACCCTGGGCAGACGACCAATCTTGTTGCTGGACCCAAGCCAAGACGCTAAGGAAACTATACTAGTCATCGCCACTGAAAACATCAACATAGCCAGTGGGCATCCTAATCGCCTCGTAAACGAAGTCGCAATAACACTTTCAATACTAAGACGTATACAATTTACATATTTTCGCATCTTTTCATATATTCATGAATACTTTTGTTCAATGAGACACCTATAATGTGGCGAGAATTTTCTCACGAGGAGATGCACACATTTCAATTCCGCGCGCATCTGGAATAGTGGGATTGGCCCCCGCGTGAATTCCAGATAGCAGACATCTTCAAAATTTCATGCGCGAGCAAAATGCGAGCAAGGCAAAGGCACCCTTGTACGAGCATTGAGCAAGATGACAATCACTATCTTCTCGGGGCGAGTTGCAAATCACTTCAACGTGGATCAGATCGTCACTTGGGGGCGTAGATACGTAACACCTCATGGTCAAAAATAACTCTTTTTGGGGCAAGCCACAGCGTAACACTCCATACGCTTGGGGGCGAGTTACATGGCACCTAAATGCAATGCGGAATTAAGCTTCTGAAAATCGAAACTTCAGGTAACCCAAACTTCTTAATCCTACAACGAGTTACAGGATTAAGAGGGGGCGAGCATACACCCTAATATTTTGACGTAATTATTACAATCATTAATGTTAAGTCACACGCTTAAGTTGATCGAATTATTGTAGTCTTGTTCAAAAGCAATCACAGACTTCGCTTGGACGCAATCGATGGCACTCGGCTTTGCTCATCAATTCTCGTACTTCGCTGGATGCAACCGATGCGCTTCAGTTTTATCGAATCGCTTAGCCTGGCCTCCAAGAATCACAGTACCAAATCTGATCGGGTTACTTCAGCTCATCATAGTTCGCCTCTCCCTAGCACAATTCGATCGCGAATTGCCGCGAATGCTCGTACGCCATAGCATCAACTGATCGGGCTATCATAGCCTGTAAATGCATGTCAGCAGCTCTCGCAGCTTCAACTGGATCGGGCTTATCACAGATCCAAGCCTATATTCACTAGCTCCCGCACTCAAATTGATCGAGTCGCTGGGTACAACTTTTGCTCGCTCGTTGTCGCGATTCCACTTGATCGCGAATGCCGCAGAATTCAGATGATGTCCAGTAGACCTTCCGCAAATTCACCGATCGCAATCGGCCGCAGCTTTAGCTTTGTTCATTGTTGTTGCATTCAAGATGATCGCAATGATAGCAACACAATTTATGTTGCGAACTCATGAGACTCAAATTGATCGCAGTACTTCATCGACTAGAACAGTTGCCGGTTATCAGCTGCTTCCGCACAATCGCGCCGCATCGCAGATTCAAATTGCCAAGTCCGTCACTGGACGCAGAACTCGCCGCAGCGCGCTTTGCTCGCGTCAAGCCTCGCCGGAGTCTAGCTCGATCGCAAGTCAGGCCGCGAATGCTTCGATTGTTCGCCACTGCCACGAATCCGGCTTGTCGAAATTCGATTGTCAGCAACTTCGCAGTCCACCGGCGCGCAATTGGCCGCGAATGCAGCGCTTTTCTCTCGCTCGTCTCGCTAAATCCGACGATCGCACTCGCCGAATGCTTCGATGTCGCTGCAGCCCAACTGATCGGCCGGCAGGACAATTCGCTTCGCAACCTCGCAAGTCCAACCGATCGCAGTGCACCGCAGCAGCGCTGAGTGCTCGCCGCTTCCCGCAGTTCTAACCTGATCGCAGTACCGCCGCAATGCTCGATGTCGCTGCAGCACCATCCGATCGAGCCGCCAGCATCCAAATTGCTCGCAACTCTGCAGCCCAAACCTGATCGCAATCGAGCATAGCGTGCATTTGCTCATCGCTTCCAGCATTCCAGCCTGATCGCAACGTGCTGCAATGCTCGACGCACGCAGTCCAACTTGATCGGTTGTTGCAGCCCACAATATGTTCGCTAGCTCCTTCAAATCAACCGACCACAACCGCCGCAGCAGCGCCTTGCTTTGCCGCTTCAGCATTCCAACTGATCAAGCCGGCTGCAGTTCATCTATGTTCGCAAATCCCCGCAGCCCAGCCTGATCGTAGCCGCTGGAGTACGCTTTACTGCTTCGTCGCAGCCACCGATTGAAGCTGCTGTAAACCATTTTTGCTCAATATCATGCTATTACCTAGTTTTGCTAATTATCAGAAGACAGCTTTTGTGGCTATCGCAATCAAGTCCTACGCAACTACCACAGCTCAGCTTTTACATCAAGCTAGCTATCACTCACTCACTACACCACTCCACTCCAAGCATCACGCTCAAGATGTGCCGCACCTTTCGGTCCCGATTTTGCATACAACAATGGTTCATGCTCAACTCAAGCTTCCCGCCATCTCCAAACTACAATAGCCTCACTTGGGCGTGCGGTTGATGTGATTTCCGCAAACAACAAGGGAAGTTCGCAATCACCTCAACATCGATAATCCACACTTGGGGCGATTTTTATCATTGACTAAGGAAAATCGAAATTTTCTTAACCCCAACAAGTTGGAGGTTAAGAGGGGGCGATGTTTGTACCATAAGTAAAATACCACATATCGGGCCGAACGTTACCCAAACCACTGCTCACCGTCATCCAAGCCCGCTAACTGGGCCAACCGAAATGCCACCAAATGTGCCGGTATTTCATAAAGTCAACAACCGGTCAACGGTCAAAGTCAACGCCCGGTCAACAGTCACGGTCAATGGTCAAAGTCAACACTCGGTCAATGTCAAGACTGTGTTTCCGATAGTGCTGCCATACAGTTTGCACTCTTGTTGCCAGCGATGCTGCCAACCAATTCCCAACTAAGTACCCTATTGCACTGCTAGCTAGTGATAGGCTTTCGGGATTGCCTATATATAATAACCGCAATCGCACGGTGTCTAACTCGTAGACAGATGCAAGTACGGGTCGAACCCACAGGGAGAGGAGGAAATACCGTAATCAATATCTCTAATAAAACTAACGAGGAACAATATTTTGGGATTTTTGAAAGAATTAAGGAATTAAAAGAATGAAAATAAAAAGAATTAATTAAATGTAATGAGAAAGATGGTAACTAGGGAATCTAGTTTCAACCAATTTTATCATGCAAAACTCATATTCAATTTCTAAACCGTATACTCCATAAAATTGTTTCACCATTTTAATTTCCTCCCCTTCTAAGTTGATAGTTCTAGAAATTTATTTATCAATCGTAAAGCATATGCCATCAAATATTACTAAGCATGGCACATCAATTTAAAATTATAAATAAACAATGGAGCTATCCAACCAATATAAAGTTTCAAAGAATTAAATATCAATCTATAAGCATACCCCGTCAAAGACCTAATCCAAGCACGGTGTATCAATCGGAAAGCATATTTAAGCAATTCAACTATTTAGCAATAATTTACTAAGCAAATATTGAAGAAAATTATTAAACATTTAAACCATTATTCAAAATATTATATGAAGAATTAACATTTGAGTCTACGCAATCAAAAATGGTTTCCACCGAAGAACCCTAGTTACATAGAATCTAGCAAGACATGGAGAAATTAAAATAATACAATAAACGCTTTTTCTCTTTTTGGCTTTCCAGCCGTGCTCTCCCCCTTTGTTTATTACCTCGATCCCTTTTTAAATGTTGCAACCACTTCGTGCTTTCCATAGTTAGAGAAATGAATATTGAACTCAATTATATCACATGCACGGGAATATTATCTTTGTTGAAAACTTATTTCCATAAATGGTCACACCATATATTCCCACAACCATAAGAGAAAGTAATAATCTTCAATTCATGGCTCCGGATCGCCTGTCTCATATTTCCATGTCTCTTGATGTACCACCGTTATAAACTTGACATGTGTCTGCGAATATTTACTTTAAATACAAAAAATCTGTAAGTAGTTAGGATATTGAGCAAATAAAGGAAAAGATATAAAAACCATGTAAACTTACCATATCAGTTCAAATATTCATCCATTTCCATACCAGAACAGCATATTCATATTCATGTTTGTGTTTTTCTTGTTTTACCAAAAAAAAAAAAAAAAAAAAACTATTCAGCCGAAAAGCCAAACTCATATTTATCTATCATCCCATGCATCATGCATGGATCTGTTCTGGTAGTATTGATCAATAATTCTGTTGATTATGTGATGTTGAGATAAAATGCTACAATTCCTAGTACTGTATGTTTGATCAAGACCACTCTTGTAATTCAAAGCTAGAAGATGGATCGAAAACTTATTTATTCATGAAATATTCATCTGGATGATGGGGCTTGATCAGCGCTAGTTCTGCCTAATTATTAGCCCATTACAGAACATACTCGAATTGTTAGATCACCATTGCTTGGCCTATTTCCATTGGGTTCAAATGAGATTTAGACCAAAGTGGTAAGTTAAAATGTTTTTTTATTTTATTTCCCTTTTTCTACTCGATCTCTTAACTGTCTACGAATTTCATATTTAAGGTATCCATACATAGACACGTGTCAATTTTTCATCGGTGGGACACGAAGAGACATGAAAATATGAGACAGGAGATCCGAGCCCTCAATTCATATCCAAATATTTGCCAAATCCGCTCCATGCATGCATATTCATTAACTTTCCTTCATTGAAAAATATGATCTCACATGCATGTAATATCTTAATATCAATCAATTTATACGGGACCCACTCTATCATTTTCTTTCCATAAAAAATTGCATGTCAACATCATTACCCTTCTTTCTTTGAATAAAATATCTGTCAACAACTCCACTTACCAAATCTTGCCTCCTTAAATGAAATACATATATTCAAATATTATTTTATGCTCAAGTATCTTGACTATTAATTCACGCTATGGATCAGCACATTGATTTTCGATGCATAAACGTTGTTTTAGCTTCATTAGCCATTTATTTTTTTGAATGCACGGACTAGCTTATATTTCCTGCAAATGACTCAAAACAGGCTTATTATTAGCGAAATAACGAGGCCTAGCTAATGTAATAATGGGTATAATTATGTCGCACTCACATGCTTATCAGTCAGTCTCTACCCATGCAGCTAATCCAGTCTGCCAGCCAGCATCCATCCATACTGTCAGCCATTATGCCTATCAACTACCAGTCCAGTTTTCCAGCATGCAGCATTTATCATGGAAGCATGAATGAACAGTTTCATGCAGAATTGAAGATAGAGGCAGGCAGTATTGATTCCAGCAGTTTCATGCAGAAATCATCATGGAGGCAGACAAGATGATTCCAAAGCGAGCCATGCGTAAATCATCATGGAGGCATGCAGATTGATTCCAGCCAGCTTCATGCGTAATTCATCATGGAGGCATGCGATTGGATTCCAACAGTTTCATGCAGAAATCATGATGGAGGCATCAATGAGAATTAATGCCATTTAAGTTTATATTGAAATTAGACATTGAATTGTATAAATAAGGAGGAGCAGAAATCATTTAAGGGGGGGGGGAGCCAATAGGAGATAAAACATACACTGTAATTCTACATATCAATAAAATATCACCCCCAAGGGGATTCGCCCGTGGATGTAGGCAAACTATGCCGAACCACGTTAAACCTGTGTCTCTATATTTGTTCTTAAATTCGTCTCCTAACCAAATACACACCAAACTATCCATTTATCGTGTTTCGTGCCCAAAAGTAATTTTGGGTACAAACAAGTACATTTCACTAAAATGACTAACTGGTTCCAGTTTATCTTCCTACCACCATTAGAGTGTATTTTTTCTTTCTGCCCAAATGTTCCACCCGATTGAAAATGGTAGTAATCCCCATAACTTCCTATGCTCAGACTTAACTTTCTTAATGGCCACTTCCATGAGGTTGTTTTAACAGAATCAGAAAAAAAAAATCCATTCTGAAAAGGCGAGGGTACCCAAATATACCTCAAGCTAAAACTTTTCCTACATATAAGTCCTTTCTCCGAAAGTGATTGTCTATGGAATGAGTCGAGATAATACAACTAATCGGTTCACACTTCGTGTGATCGTCTATGGATACGAGATCGAGACAATACAACAACGAAGTATGTTTACAAGAGCCGCATTACGATCTTTCTCAGCTTGAGAAAGACTAGCACATACTTTGTCATTAAGACTCTGTATTTGTGAGAATTTTTCTTTCAGCAAGTTATGCTCTTCATCGAGATTTTCATACTTTAAAGTTAAATCTCGTTCTCTTTCAAGTGCTGAAAGAAGTTCATTAGAACAAGTAAGAAATTGTTTGCTCAATTCCGTTAGTTCAGAAGTTTTTACACTTGATCTTTCATCAGAAATCTCAAGCATAGAACTCAAAAATTCTCGTCATCAAAAAGAGATTTTTCAGAATCTGAATCATTGATTGCGAATACAGGGCTTAACTTAATCTCCTCTAGAGAACCTTCAGATTTATTCTCAAAAGAGCAAGTAGAACTTGATGAAGAAGCCCCTTTCAAACATTTCTTAAAATCAAAACTTCCAATGTCTTGTGATACGTTAACTGAGTCTTTCTTTAGTTTTCGCTCTCACTTAACTCTACTTTGACTCATGTCTTATAGGTTGGATCGCATCAAACAAAGTTTGTTAGATCTTTTCGTGTTTGCCTGCTCTGATACCAATTGAAAAGGCGAGGGTACCCAAATATACCTCAAGCTAAAACTTTTCTTACCTATAAGTCATTTCTCCGAAAGTGATTGTCTATGGACTGAGTCGAGACAATGCAACTAATCGGTTCACACTTCGTGTGATCGTCTATGGATACGAGATCGAGACAATACAACAACGAAGTATGTTTACTTGATAAAAATGTTCAAACTTAACCAAACACAATATGATTGCTTATCAAGTAAATAGGAATTAACGTTTGTGTAATTTACTTTAATTATAATAAAACAATTATATTGCAGAAATATAAAGTAAATGACACAACAAGATTTTGTTAACGAGGAAACCGCAAATGCAGAAAAACCCCGAGACCTTTTTCAAAATTAAATACTCTCAGGATTAAGCCGCTACACAAAAATAAACCTAACTTCGTATAGTTGAGACCAAGCAAATAAACCTATAGTTCACCTAGTTCCGTCTGTATTCCCACGCCTCCAACTTATGAATAAGCACGTACTTGGAACAATTCCTTTGGTTCGTATTCCAAACAGTAAAGGAACAACAAATTTGTTTGGTATCAACTCTCTTCAACCAAGTGATGTGAGTTAGACAAAGGCTCTTCTGTTAATCTTAACATAAACTCCTTCGTCAGGTTATTAGATCTATCTTATACTCAACTACCGAAGTAATTGTTAAGATTTTGCAATCAATACTTTTAATCACAAAGAATTGTATTGATGCCGATCTACACAACTAATCAATCCAATCTACCACAAGGATAAACTGATTATAGTTGGATCCTCTTACACCGAAACAAGTATTGTGCACACCAAAGATTATGAACCCCAAATCAAAAATCTTCAATATCTTCTTTGTCTTCAAATCTTCTTAGATCTTCAATAAACACTTGCACACAACAACTTGAATCTCTTGTGATCAATCACGCACATAACGGAGTCCTTTAACAATGGATTATCACAAGATCGTCTTTAGCACTAACAACAGTCTAAAGATCCCTGTCGAAACTTCGATCTAGTTTGAGTGAATCTTATATCAGAAGAGAAGATTCTCAAGCATAAACAAACGAGGTGCAATCAAAGTTCAACCACCGTTAGTCAATCAAATCAATCGAAAACAAAAGATAAACCGTTATTATCTAGTTTCCCACCAACGGTACTCGTAGAGCTTCTCAATCCCAAAGAAGACTTTAAATTGAGTGGCCGTAAGATATTTCGCCTAATTAGGTTACTCTCCTCTCGAATAGGGGGCTACACCGCAGAACAACACAACCGAGGAAGTTTGTTGTCACGAAGGATTAGTTTGCTAGAAATGCAAACTTCAAGTATTTATAGACAAGGAAGTTTGGACACCAAGGAATTTCCAAAACCGAAAATATTCTCAAAGATATTCAATACATTCCAAATTCGGTTTTCATAATTCCTAGAAATGCTCTGTCCAAAATAATGATCGAAAATCTCGTTGGAAAATCTCAACTACTAAAAGCACATTACTAATTCTCATTTTCCTAAAATAAAATTAACAACCTTAAATAAAAGATTCTTAACTTATTTATTTCGATCCTGGGATTTTCTTTCTGTAGCTATTAAGGAATAACTTTGAAAAATAAAATATAAATATTACTGCACGTGTCCAAAGTATGCTGACATCCTTACTTTGTAAGTCCTCTTTCATACTTACAACCTTGAAACCGATTTGCCACATTTCCAAACAAGTTTAGAATTGGTTCATATGACTTTCAAGAACTATGCGATTGATTAAGAAACACTCAATCACAAATCATGGGTTTCACTGCTTCTGCAAAACAAGTTTTGAGTATCAGCATAGTCACACTAGCTTCCAAAATTCGGTTGACTAGGTACTAGGATCGGTTCCCCACATATATATGGTATTTAACTTATATGTGTTGCACATGTCCATAGGATCGGTTCCCCTTTTTGCTATAAACCTTGATGCACCTCATACAAGGATCGATTCCCCTTTGTGATGTGTTGCACCTCTTCATAGATCGGTTCCCTTACCCGCATTCTTAAACACAAAACACAAACTCGATCGTACCATCTCAGGTGATTACTTAAAATCGGTTTCACTAATAAAAGTCATATCAATACATGAGTCAGGCATTTGTAAATAGTTTTACCAAGAACACAAACAAGTCGTGAGTGTTGGGGTGAATTTTGGTTCTACAAGTCCTAGCCACAACACACCCAATTCCCAAAAGGAGAGAGAGCAAAAAAGATCCATTCTATTGTACTACATGCCTCTTTATATAGACTTTTCAAAAGGCCCTCTTTTTTATGATATCATGCCACATGTCCTAAAACTCCTTAATTACTACTAATGCCATTCCTTCTCTAATACAACCTCCTTTTTTCCTATTAATTCCTCCCTTGTCCTTTCCATCTTATGGATACTTTTTATGGACTTGGGCTTTAGTCCCCAAGTCTCCATGTTTCATGTGGAGTTTGCCTCCCTTTGGGGGCGCACTAGGCCGGCTAAGGGGAAATATTTTTCATGTATCAACATTAGTCCCATGACTACTGGGTCAATTATCAAAGGACTCGGTAGTCACATCATGCCTTATCTTAAGTTCTACTTTTCAACAATAGTCATTGTCCTCTGATGATGCCATCCTAAAGTCCGCATTATAGGATGCCCCATATCTGGTAGTCATCTTCATTTCTCTGATCGAGCGACTCCACAGCTTCTTGGATATACCTTGACTTTATATCTTCATCCTACCTTCTGGGTGAACTAGTACGCTTATTAGTGTTGAAGGAGGAGGTGGTCATGTTGGGGTCTCTTAGGTGATTCATTAAAGGCGTGGAAAGCTTATGACGAGCATGAAGAGATTGTCTCACTTACGCTACGCGGTCAAAATCGTCTCGATAAGATTATGGATAACATCCGCAAGTTGGTAGACGAAGCGATCGAGATTCGGCTTGGCGAGTGTTTAGGCACGTTTGGGTGAAGACTTTGGATATAGATATCGCCTGTCGTGCGTTGATATTCGCTTAAACTTTAAAGGTAGTCCGAGTTTTCTTAGATAGGCGAAGCGTGTTGTTTGGCAATATTAGTGCGCGCCTACTCCCTTCTTTTATTTTCAATGTGATGGGTCGGTAAACCGACTTTGTTTTACCGCAAGTGCACGGTGTCCAAATTGTAGACAATAGAAAATATGGTTCGTTCTCACGTGGAGTGTTCTAAATTCCTTCAAGCTAATACAATCAACTTCTTAACCAATATCAATTCAAGAGAGAGTTTTCTAAATCTTATACTACGGAAATAAACAAATAAATTGGATGTAAATTAAAGTGACAAGCAAGATGAGAAAAGGTTAAGGATCCGGGAATCCGTAGTAGGCTAGGTTTTACTTATGTTATTTCGCAAGAGTCTCTATTTTACTCATGTAAAGTTGCAACACCTGGCTACTTAAACATGGAAGATATGTCTTTAAGAACCATTGATAATAATCGAAGAAAGATTGTTTGATCTCGACCTAAAAGTAGAACCCCTAATCACTATGTATACTAGGCATACAAAGTAGAAGAATGTTCATAAATCTAATATGAATCAGGTCTCAATGGGATTGTCTATAACTTACCTATGTAGTATACTTGGCATAAAACATGAAAATATTTATAAGAACAATCCACAAATATGAGATACTCAAACAGAAAATTAAGCTTTTGATTTAAGGAGACTCATGTTCATAAACACAAATAATCTAGCCTACAAATTCATCCTTTCACCCTAACAATAGTTTAGCAAACCATGGTTTTCTCAAAAGCCATAAAAACTGATAAAGGAAATAACAAGCTAAGCATCGCAAAAGTAAGAAAACTTAAACCTAGTTTCTTCCCTGTAATCGGCCTCCCCTTTTTGATTCTGTATAGCGAGTATTTATAGGCATCTGAATCCTCCCTTTAAGACCGCTTCTAGCACCTCCATAGCCCAGTCCAATACTGCCATCAATTTTTAAATCCAACTCTGGCCGTAGTACCTCAACTTCCTCGTTAAACTTGACCCCAGCACCAGTTTCCTACTCCCTGATTGGCTAACTAATCAGCACATGTTCCTTGTGTTCCAAAACAGTCACAGTCTCATTACCCACTGGCTAGTATACATCTTAACCACCTCACTGATCACAAGACTTCAATCGCTTCAATCGAATAGTCTCAGCTCAGACCACCTTTAAAGCCCTAGCTTAGATTTCATGGCAGACTTCCTTGAAGCTCACAATTACCCACTGCCAATAAAACCCATTGTAGGCGATAGATGACCCCGAGATCCAAGAACCAAACCCGCTGCCATATCTAAACCATCAAATTTGATAGATCTTCACAACATCCAACAGAAGATCCAAGCGGTACATCAGATCTTGCTATGTCGATCTCACACCATATGCTCCTATTTCCTTCACCAAATCGAACAGAAAGCCAAACGCCTCCTTCGTACTTTCATCCTCTCCATACCCTGCAAAACCATAAGTTCATCAATCTCTCCATCAATCCATTCCATCCTCGACAAATCTCTGATCTAGAGCCATCAATCAACCTCATAGTCTCTTTCTATCTCTATTATAACTTCTTCCCAAAAACAGTAACCCTAGAAGCTATGATTGAGAGAGACAGGGCTAGGATTAGCCTCAATAGCTAAAATCAACCATCAAATCAAGAGCTGCAGGCAGAATTGAAGAGGGGGTTTGTAGGGAAAACACGAATTGAGTGAGTGGTGGTTCTTTAATTTATCAATTCTAGTATTTTGAGAAGGAGTTGGGTATAAATAGGGTTCTCCGTGAATTATGTAAGAGGGGAATTGGAGTTGGACCAACTAGTTATCTTAATTCAATCGTGTTTTAATCATTTTAATCATGTTCTAAATTACTTTGCTAGGGTTTAGATGAAACCTTATCTCTATGTTGTGTTATTCATGCTAATTGTGTTACTCTTGAATACATAAATTGTTAGGATAGTTTCAATCTTAGTACGTCAATGCTTTGCTCTCACAAAGCGGTATGTCGTGCATCCATCAGTAGTTAATGATAAAACCGTGTTGATTATGTCAGACTCATGCTTTTAGAGACTATTGTTAATCCCTTGACTAGTTGTGCTTAATTAGACAGTTAGTGCTCCGGATTGATACTTTAGCTTTGATTGAATTATCGATTGGTAAAACACCTAAGGTAAGTGATAGACTTGACACCTCTTCATTACTGTTACAAGGACAAGAGTAGTATAATTAGTTGAATACATAGTAGGATTTAGTGGTGGGTTTGACAATCCTAGTGCCTTTATCCTCAGCGTTAACATCTTTGTTATTGCCTCTTTATTTTGCTGTTACAATCCTTACCAATATCTTTGTCGATACGACAAAACAAACCCCCTTGTTGTTACTCTTGTTTCGAATTAGTATAAGAAGACTTTAACTTCAACTTTACACCCTTCTTGTCTCTGGGATCGACCTGTATTTGCCCTGTCTCCAACAGACGTTGTGCACTTGCAGTTTGACATAGTCGTAGGCTTCTTTCAAGTCCTACCAATGACCAAAAAAGACAGATACCTCAGAACGCCTCTTTTCTTTGATA
>JAJJWW010002090.1:0-10996 GCA_023531295.1 Papaver armeniacum | reverse complement strand
GTATGGACTAAAACCCTAAATTAAGGTTTGCGGCATATTACATGTGTCGCAAAAGCGTCTCAACCATCATCTTCGCGGGTATAGGGGAGGTGTAGATGTAGACTCAAAGGGCCCAGAGCATGTCAACACGATCACCGTGGGCCCGCCTGCGTACTTGACCAATGGTGGGACCAACATGGTTGGTCGTCCCACCTCACGTGCGCCCAAAGGGGAGCATGGTCACACGGCTATGAAAGCCAAAATTAGGGTTTCCAAGCCATCACGAGCCCATCTTCTCGAAGCACGAATGGAGGGTCACAGATTAGATTAAAGCGGTCAATACCCGGATGACCACCGTGAGCCGTCTATCCCCTCACTTGATCGGCCAAGGCATATCATGCCTAACCATCCCAAAACGCACGTCCAAACTTGTGGTCACACCTCCCAAACCGCAAGCTAATCTCGACCGCTCAACTTCGCCGGACGATTTGGTGGTTGGATCACGTTTCATGGGATAATCAGGTGTAGGCGTGAACACCGCCTGTCTTCACGTCAAACCAACTGCCAAGACCGACCAAGTTAGGTCGTCGTCCAGAACACGCGGAAAATAGCATGGTGCGCTGGCCATGCATCAAATTCCTATTGAAAATCGATCTCAACCACTCTCTTTCCGGTCAAATTGAGTGGCCTAGATCGCACCTTCATGGGATAGTGAGATATGGACATGTATCTTTGATGTCGTAGGTGCAATCAAATTAATTAATATTTCCACCAATTAAAAATAATATAATGGAAGTCAAGTTAAGTTTCCCCGAGAGCAAGAGACTTAGTTGTAAAAATTTGTCACAAAAAGGGGGTGTAAAAGCAAAAGAAAATAAACAAAGCAATTAAAAATCGAAAGTTGAAAGCGATAAGAGAGACAAGATCAAGGAATCCTTCTTCAGATAAACAAATGAATCAAAGTTATGTTCTTTTCTACTTGTTATTGGGCACAGTTATCTCCAACCTAGGATAGCAGTGTCCGCTTTAGCTAGCCCTTAAAATCCCTATTTCACCGAGTAACAGTCCGCTTAGTTATCGTCTATCCAAAAAGAACCACCTTGAGGTTCGCTTACAACATGTAATTCCTGAATGCATTAAGATTTATGAATTTAGGTTTAGTATAGTTAAACTCGGTTAAACGGTTTACTTTCTAGCGTTGTTTCTACACACAATTGCTCCACGAATCCCTCCGTTAAGTCTCGTGTTTGCTACTTATGTAAAGAGTCAAGAAACGATTACTTATCTCCTAACTTTCACTAGCTTTAGATTAAAACCGACAAATCAATTTAGTTTGTTGCCACCCAAACAATCTATCAATCAATCATGAATGTCTTTAAGATCATTCCTATTAGTAAAAACAAACGATAATCATGTGAAAAACTTCAAGATAGAATTGAAAACAAAAACTCAAAAACATAAATTAAGAACTAGGAATTCATCCTCAATCAATAAAATTAAATACTCATGTTAAGGAGTTCACACAAAGAATAAGAAAAGAAAAGTGTTGTGTGTGTAGAGATGTGTAAAAGATGTAGAAAACTTCTCTATTTATAGGCTTCAATATTCTCCAACTCTTCCAAGGATTAGAATCCTTTCCTTTGGAAGAATTCAACTTCCAAATTCAAGTCTTTCTCAACTCTTCATCTTCTCTTTCCAAATTTGAGCAAATTATCCATTTTCCTAATCCAAGTCTTCACACCCATGAGAGAAGTCCATAGAAAATTCTCGAATTTTTGCTCGCCGGAAAATCGATTGTGTGGGAACCGGCCGAATAGTCATGTAGGCCACCCGAGTAGTTTACCGTCAAGGGAATATTCAAGCAGAATATTCAGTCGATCCACCGATTAAGACTAACGGTCAAATGTGTCAACCGTCACCAACTTGTTAGTCAAAGGTCATGTGGAACATCTTGAGTCGGAACCGAGGTAGCTAACTCGGCCGACCGGTTTGGCAAAGGCCGCTGCAAGTCGCATCATGCTCAGCCATGACGGCTATGCCTCTTCTTGTCACTACCATGTAATCCAGCCCATCTTGGCCAATTGCACCACCCGCAAAGCCCCGTTCAATGCACCACTTGCACTCCACCTGCAACAAGATCATTCAATTCTTTGCAGACTCTTGCATTCACCGCACCTAGTTCCACTTTCAAGCCCGCAATCTCCTAACCATCGCTTACGTCTTCATTCAACTCGTGGTCACCTCGGCCAACTTCATTCTCGATGCCCCACAATAACAAACCCATCTTCATCTCTGTATTCAATTCTTAGCTCAATAGCAAAGGATTCATGTCTTCCCCGGCAAACACACACAACCGCAACATCGTGGCTTCCAACCGTAGCTCATTGCCTGGCCTCCATTCTCGCTCAATCTTCGTTTATCGAAATGTGCCGGGAATCAATAACCAACATCAACTTCGCATCTATTCATGACTTCCACTGAGTCATACCCATCATTGCAAATCACCATATTCATCATATATGTGGCTTCATTCTGACTCCAATACCCCATCATTTGCATACAACAAACACTGAACTCTCATTCGGTCACCGCTCCATGTCTTTCCACTTGTAACTTGCAATAGTACCACACAAGTCGCTACACACAGCTTCACTTCAACTGCAGATGCCCAACCGCGCCTCATCGGAGACCACCAGTGCCCACATCCTAATTACTCGGTCGAACAACCAACACACATCGAACTCAATGCGAGTTCAAATGAGATCCAATTCCGTTCTTGCAACTCAACGGACTTGCAATCACCCGAGACCCATTCTCTCGATTTCGATCGAAAGAAACTCCGCGTTTCAGACCCATCAAATCCACCGATTCCTTCTTCTCACCATCTGCCATTCTCGACCTCTAGCTCTTGATTAGGTCTCTCCTTTTCAATCACTCGACCAAAATCCCAGCAATCTGAGCCAATGCCTCTAACCCCTGTAATCATCCATTCCTTGTCAATTTCAGGTTCAAAACAAACCCTAAAACAATTCCAATCGACCATTTCTCTCGCAAATCCTTTCTGACTCTAATCTTGCCATCCTTGTTGTGAATCGATGGCAGCCTCACATATTGATTCCACTCAACAATTCTTCTCAATCTCTTTCCCGGTTTCGCCATTAATACCTCGGAACGGCTATAACTCTTTCAGATGTAAAATGTTTAAGAGAATTGTTCTCTCGATTTGTTATGGAAGTAGGGTTGGTTATTCCCACTTAGGTAGCTTCTGATAAGGGCTACACAGCTAGCATCCCCCTAACCAATGCTGGTTGTCGTTTAATATTCCTCCTAATAGAGTTGCCCCTTAACCTGGGTCGACTCCATATATCTATTCTGCTTGTGAGATGACAATTTATTTCTTTTGCTCAAATTGGATACTTTCTTCTTCTTTTCCTCCGCGACTCAGGAAGTAGCTATAAACTCAAAACAAGTTTAAAATACATAATTTACAAGAAAATAACAAAGAAAGCATAAACTACTAGATAGTAAATTAGGTGTATTCTACACCCTATCAAATTCCCCACACTTAGTGTAGATTCAAATATCGCACAACATATTCTCTTAGCGCGCGAGATTCAATTGTTTTCTTAACTCGCGAGGAATGTCTCGAGAGAAGAGTAAAGAAGGCTCGAGAGGTGTCTCGAGAGAAGTGGCTTTCAGGCTGAGAGAATGTCTCGAGAGAAGGTAACAAAAGAGGCTGAAATGTTAAAGGGTTCGCGAGAATGTCTCGCCAAGACTGGCAGCAAGAGCCTCGCGGCCCATCAAAGAGCTCTCGAGAGCATGAGCTGTATGTGAGCTGTCATCCATTATGTAAACACCTATATAAAGAGGAGAGCAGGAGAGAGAGAAGGAGGGATAATTTTGAGAGGACACTTTTAGGAGGAAAGAGATATTTTTAGAGAGAGATTTTCTTTATCATCTTCTTCCCCAAATAATTAGATCTGGAAATCTAGGAAAATATCCATTAATGGAGATTCTCAATGTAATTCAAATCGTAACCTCAACAATCATAGTGAAGAATCGTGGATGTAGATCACATTGATCGAACCACGTAAAAAATCTTATGTGTCTATTTAAATTTCTAGCACTTATATTTAAAATTTAGTGATTAATATGATTTAGATCTACAAAAATAAAATGAGGGGTGTAGTGTGGGGATTTCCTGCTACTACATATGCGCTGAAACAGGGACCTAATCTTGTTGGTTCAAGAAAGTTTAGAAAAACGGCTAACAAGTGATGAATTCAATTGGATCTATAAACTTTAAGAGAAATTTCCATACTTTTTATTTAGATCTATAAAATTTAGGTTCAAAAATGGAAGTTTTATGGAAGAAATCACACTTTGGGGAGTAAACATCATCAGTAATTTAAAGACATGAAAAGAAAGAAGAGAAAAATTAGTTGCCGTGGTGAAATTCAAGGAAGAAAATTAAAGTTTGAATGAAAGAATTTCATGTTCGGAGAAAAATCAAAAGGAAAATTGTTGAAGGAAATAAAGGAAGAACGAAGAAAGGATAAGAACAAAATCTGTGAATTTTATCACAAGCGACTCACATTTATGGTTTGAGTTGAGCAAGAAGCTTGATGTCGCAAGATCAAATCTCGCCATTGGTCATACTTTTTCAAATATTTTTGAACTTTCAAGAAGGGAAAAATGGAATAAAGCTATAGCATTGTGTGTTTCCTTAAGCTGACAAGCAGCCCGGATGGTCATTCAAGAGAATAAGCTCAGTTATAGTTGAACCCACCTTTTACATATTTTTGAACTTTCGAGAGCGAAGAAGTGAATAAAGCTATAGTATTGTGTGTTTCTTTCACAAGCGGCTTAGCACAATTGGTCACTGAAGAGTATAAACATAAGGTCGCGAGTTCGAGTCTTACCCTCGCGAAGAATTTTTGTCATCTTTTTCCTTGAATATCAAAGGGTGAATATAAGTCATGTATTAGCATTCTACGATCCTTTTCGCGCACGGGAGGAGTAGCACAATTAGTCACGGAGCGAACATGAGGAGCTTAAGGTCATGAGTTGAATCTCCCCCCTCGCAAAGAATTTTTGCTTCGCAAAGAAGGAAAAAATGGATATTCCGCAAGGTTGTTTCATTCTTTCGCAAACAAGAGGCAGCATGTTGGTCACCCGCGAAATTAATGAGTTCATGGTCGCGAGTTCAAATCTCAAACGAACGTGTATTTTTCATGGGTTTTTCGGTAAAGTATATTTCGCAAGAAGAAAGTAAGTGATTATTTCGCGAGAGGCTTGGCTAGCACAGATTGGTCAGAGGCATGAGCAGCGACGAAGGTCACGAGGATCAAATCTTGCTCTCGCACATTTATTTTTGTTATGCAAAATTTCCACCACGGTACATTATCTACTTAGAAGAAAGTTGATGATTATCTCATAAGTTAATTTATAAATGAAATTCGAAACAGTTGGTATGAAGATAGAGAATATGCAAGAGAGGCAGGTCAAGGGTTTCAAATCTCATTTCCCACAATTCTTTTTGCTGCAGATATTTATATTTTATGCGACGTTAAATACATTTCAAGGATGATAGCTTCGCAAGCAAATCATATACTTAAGAGACAACAACGTGACAAATCGCAAATGATATGATATTATGAGAATGAATGAAAGAAGTGACAAATGAAGAAATGAATGAAAGAATGAAGACATGCGATAATTTATAAAGATAATGAGAAGAGATAATCGAAAATGAATGATTGAATGAATTGACAAAAATGAATGAGTAAATGAATGGGACGAACCTTATGGCGTACACCCTAGTTCGCTTTAATTATATTTCGTAAGAGTAAATGTAAGACCTAAGTCACGTCCTATAAGGGGGTATCTCTTAACATGGCTCGGTGGAAGGTTACACCGCTCCCAAGCCCTCGAGTCATGGAAATTTAGAGGCCCATGAAAGCCTATCCTAGAGAGATATGCTGGATTCCCAACTATATATGTAGGTTATACTGGTTGGGCGGCCGAGGTCTCTTCCAATGAGTCGATGTATGCACAAGGCGCCAGGTACACGGTTGAGCAGCAGTGCCTGGGATGGATGAACCTACAGCCATTCTTGGCAAGTCTTGGCATGCGTTGCACTCGCTCGAAGAAAACTCCACTTAGGGTGCAACCTCGTAACCATAAACCATATAGGTATAAGGGATAAGAGGGCTGCGAAACAACTGGTTGTTGTTAAGACCAGGATGGGAGGAGCTAGTCTGTATGGCCGATGTTTCGCCTCCTTGAAGGGGCAACCGGGAGATGATAAGGGCGACGCTCTCCATTAGGGGGTGTCAAAACAGACGCAAATGTCATGAGGCTTTGTTTTCGCAAGGAGACTTAGGCTTGTCATATTTGTGCAATGATCCTGAAGAGGCAATAATACTAACGCGAGGGTAAGACGAGATCAATGGGTCTTTACACGAAAGTGTACGGACGTCCCAAGTGATTTCGTCGGCATGACGGCAGCAATGTCATGGGGCTCCATGTTCGCAAGGATATTTAGGCCTGTCATATTGTCATAAACAAAACATCCTCGCATCTGAGGCAAAAATACTTGAAAATGATAAGGCAAGATCAATGGGTCTTTACATGCAAGTGTAAAGACGTCCTGCGATTTTGTCGCGATGAAAGGTATGTGGAGACCTCTAATTAGGAGGTCTAACTTGGAAGTCCACACAAAAATGATAGGGCAAGGTCAATGGGTCATTGCATGAAAATGTAAAGACGTCCCGCGATCTTGTCGCAATGATAAAATTCAACATAAAGCAATGAAGAGATTATACTATCGCATGAGCACAACGCAGATATAGAGGAAAGATAAGAATGAAGAAATAACTCACTCATTCAACACTTTTTCAACGATTCTACCTTCGTAGATAAAAGGCAACAATGGATTCCCAAAAACATTTTATGTTCTTTATTTTTCTCGAAATGTTCTTTATTTTCTCTAAGAATCATTTCAAGGAAGATGTTTACCAATGAACAACAAGAATCCTCACCAAAAATGGAATAATGACTGGTCCATGAATGAGGCAATACTTTATACTTCAAGGATTAATATTTCTTAAAGTTTGAACTTCAAAAAAGAATAGAGCATAGCATGGGGAAAGAACATGGAGCGAGAGTTTCGCATGATGGATTCGCATTACTTTTATATTTAGAGGATTAAGTACTTCTTATACTTCTCAAAGGATACTTCATACTTCTTATATATTTCGAGATCGAGTACTTCTATGCTTCTTCAAGGATACTTCATACTTCGCATACTCAAGAGATAATACTTCTTATTTACTTCGCAAGCTTCGAACTTTTCGAAAAGAATAGAGGCAAGTACGTACTTTTCAAGTCCAAAAGATTCTTCCGCTCGTTCCTTCATCAACAAAGATCAAAGATTACTACAACAACCAGATTTTTCCTTAAAGACGCTCTTCAAGCAATATTCAAGGAAAAAGAGGCAAGATGTAGGGATTCAAATATCGCACAACATATTCTCTTAGCGCGAGATTCAATTATTTTCTTAATCATGAGAATGTCTCGAGAGAAGGTAGCAAGGCTCGAGAGAGTGTCTCGAGAGAAGGTAACAAGGCTCGAGAGAATGTCTCGAGAGAAGGTAGCAAGAGACTGAGAAATTATTAAAGGGCTCGCGAGAATGTCTGCGAGACAGTGCTAACAAAGCCTGCGAAATTATCAAAGAGCTCTCGAGAGCATGAGACGTATGTGGTACATCATCCATTATGTAAACACCTATAAAAGAGGAGAGGAGAGAGAGAAGGAGGATAATTTTTGAGAGGACACTTTTAGAGGAAAGAGATATTTTTAGAGAGAGATTTTCTTTATCATCTTCTTCCCCAAATAATTAGATCTGAGCTCTGCAAAATATCCATTAATGGAGATTCTCAATGTAATTCAAATGTAACCTCAACAATCATAGTGAAGAATCGTGGATGTAGATCACATTGATCGAACCACGTAAAAATCTTATGTGTCTATTTAAATTTCTAGCTTATATTTAAAATTTAGGTGATTAATATGATTTAGATCTACAAAATATAGTGAGGGGTGTAGTGTGGGATTTCTGCGCCTACTTCACACTTAGACTTTGCTAGTCCTCGAGCAAATCAAACTAAAAACTCACAACTTCAAAGCGTTCAGCGTCACAAGCATCCAAAAGAGTTATGAGGACATAGAATTTCTGCATGCTAGTAATAAGAAGTTAAATACTAAAGAACATATTCTCATTCTTAAATGTTGGTGAAATAACCACACCCATAATGAGAGAATGCGTGTTTGAGAAACGATCAATAAGCATTTCGCCTCGACTTACCGCCTCACCAAAAGGATTTTATGATAATTGCACTCACAAAGACGGCTTTTTATGGTTCTCACATGTGTGGTAGGAATGAAGAGAAATCTCCTGCAACACGTTGAATGGTGGGAAGGACAACTTCCGAAATATTTTTAAAAACCCACATCTTTTATATTTTGAAAAACCATTTTTCCGACGATCTCTACGAAAAGGAAATCAACCATTATTATCAAGGATGAGATTACTTACTCACCTTCACATCCGATCGCCAATTATGATAACACCACTCTCCACGCATCCAATAAACGTCTTTCCGCTCATCGTCTTGATCTTCTTGGTGCTTACGTCTTCGGTTTCAACTATTGATGATAAACCCTCGAATTTCATAAATCCTTAACAATTTTTTAACTCTTTTACCTAAATCCTTGTCGGCTTGAAACTTCCTTATAAATTTTCCTTCCCACATGGCTTATTAACAAAAATAAGAACAAATATTTCTCTTGTTTTTTTTTTTTTTTTTTTTTTTTTTTTTTTTCACAAGAGAAATTAAATACAAAATAAATCATGGTAGTGGGAGAAGTATTTACCGCTTGATTCTTCTCACAACTTGAATCGTCTTGAAATCATAAACTTCAAAAAATTCTCACCTTTTGATTTTCTTCGCTTTCATGAATAAGTCTTCATACTTGGATATAAAATTACCTCATTGTATTGTAAGTCCTCAACATATATGTAAAAATCTGCCCTTTGTATGTTGCTTTACTTAAATATGAAATTTGCTCTTTTTCTCATTCCGTTGCTTGTAAACCTTAAACTTTTCCAACTTTCCTTGTAGATTTTGATGTCGCTCCTTGTTGATGGTGAAAGTGTTTCTATGGATCCGTTGTTGTGAGAGAGAATGGTGCTAACCGCAAATCGAACTACAAGAAGGAAGCTTTCATCTATAGACGTCACCTCATGATTGACAAAATTAGCACTCAAGAGATCAAAGAGTAGTGCTTCTATTGGAAAGAGGTTGGGTAGCTCACCATTCTACCCGAATTAACGTCCATGGTGACACACACTCAAAAGAAGCTCTTTAGTAGATGGAAAATTTCTGGCCTGGTGCCTCTCATGATATGAATACGGGTAGTCTCCACTAATGATTGATCAGCAACGCTAATAACGCACTTCTCCCGGCACCAAATTAGCATCACCCGCATGATTAAATCCATTATTTAACACTCAAACAAACAAGAAATCCGAATGATATGGTTCCTAACATTTCCAAGTTCAATTATGTCGGTCAAAATCTCTATGTAAACATACCTAGAAGTATGCTAGTGACTCTAAAATCTCTAAAAGTTGGAGTTTTTATGAAAAACTTTTTTTTTTTTTTTTAAATTTTTTAAATTTTTTGTAATTTTTTTAAATACATGCTTAACCACTCCCCACACTTAAACCTTACATTGTCCTCAATGTAATTGAATCCTCCTAGTAAAAAGGTGGGAGATTTTAACATGATAAGAAACAAGAAAAAAAGAAATAACAAAAATAAAAAGCAAAAGGATAAGAAATACAAAACTTATGGGTTGCCTCCCATTAAGCGCTTTGTTTTAGAAGTGACGACCGACTTAGCTCTTTTGCGATTCATTCCCCATATACTAATAATCGAAAATTTGAGGATCCACCCATAATACCTGTTTTGCAAACAACAACTCCATACAAATATTAGCACAAAAGAAAAAAATAGTGAAATTATCGCTCGATAGAAATTTCCCCACACTTATTCTCGTCCACACTCAAGTGTATAAAGAACATAAAATTTGGGAACTTCCATGTATTCCTCTTGGCAAACCTGCATAGTGTTAGCATCAAGTGTTTCAATGGTGGATATTTAGAAACAAAATCATCAAAAATACTTTGAAGCTAGCATACATTTCAAACCAATAAGAGGTAAAGGAGAAGAATCAATATGCAAAGGATTAGACAAACCTTTGCACAATCTCTTGCATTATAGAATCCTCTTCATCCTAAAAAAATTCAAGTGAATTACTTACCTCTTGTATATCGTGGTCCTCTATTAAACCTTGCAACCATTCTTCGTCGTTTTCTACCTTAACCAAAGTCTCGGTATCATCATAATAATTAGCAAGTTCAATTGGGTCTTCCACAAAATCAATGAATGTGGTTTCATCCTCTAGCATCATCTCTTCAACATTTCTCATCATCTAATCGGGCCATTCACTAAAATGATTCTCGTCGGTATAGATTGTAAGATCTTCATAATGCGGGTGTTACACCGTTACAACAATAGGCAAAGTGATATCCAAACTCTCCTTTTGAATAGGCGAAGGATCGTTATTATGATCAGGTGTTGAACTTCTTCCTCATTGTTCCAACGTTATACACTTCCGGACTCATATCTTTCCCTAAGAAATTTTTTCCAAGCAATAAATGCATCTTCCTCAAGCTCTTCCTTTTGAATAGGTGATTGATCATTGTAGTAGCGGGAAATCCCACACTACACCCCTTACTCGATTTTGCTTAATTAGTCCATTGAAAGATGTAAGATCAAGAATATTTATTGATTGAATCCATGAATTGTTTACACAAGAAAATAGAATTACACTTAGAAATTAAAACACTCTTAAACTTTCTCTCCTAATGACTTGCCCAACAATTCCA
>JAJJWW010002089.1:0-30126 GCA_023531295.1 Papaver armeniacum | reverse complement strand
AGCGTCGTGTGTGGTTTTAGTCTTAGACTCTTGGTCTGTCAGTCTGACCGACCAAGATAAACTTTGAGCATAAATATTCACCATATATGCATGAAATCACATCCTAGAAAAAAGTTCCTGAGCATAAATTTTGAGATTTTTCTCGGTAAAAATAACATTGTGAATGTCCTTGTAAGGCTGGGTCTAATGGGTATCCAAGATCCAAGATTGGATGCCAAAACCGTGGTTTAAAGTGTGATTATTTGCTTCATTCCCAGAGTGTGCTTCAGTTTGCTTGGATGCAATATGGATACAACCCCGGCACGGGCACGTCATTGGGAATGGCGTATCAAAAAAACATCATACGCCATTAGAATGGCGTTTTGTCACTATTTTATAGAAATTCAAATATCAATATCATATAGACCGTTGGATTCATAGTCTTATTGGAAAGCTAAAAGTTGACAATGACACGCCATTTCAAATGGCGCATTGACTTTGAATCTTGAATTTCCACTAAACTTGGTCCTTGGAATTCGGTGACGTGGATCCAGTAAAAAGCTTGAATTCCGCACTACCATCAGACTCAGCCTAAGGCTGGGTTTGGTAATGCTTTTATTTTTCCAAAAGCACTTTCAAAACCTATATATGTTAATAATTTTTGAAATTGGTGTTTGGTAAAAAAAAAATGAAAGTGCTTTTTACCCAAAGCACTTCCCAACTTCCTCAATTTTCAAAAAGTCGGGAGGAGGAGCTTTTGAAAATACAAAAGCATAAGCTTTGGTCTCACCTAAATTTAATGTATAATTTATCTTTTTTGTCCCTATTTTATTTTAAAAATGACAAAAGTTACCCTTAAATTATAAACAATCAAATTTTTTATTTCTTATATTTTATCTTTAAATATTATTATTTTTTATTTTCAAACTTCCATTTATCCAATATTAATAATTTGGTAAGTTATTACACAGAGCTTTTGGTTGGTAGCCTAGCGACAAGCTGAGCACCAACACCTCTTTGAATAGCAACCCCTAAGCGATGAAAAATAAAACTACCTAATCCACTACTAGCATCATTGCTAAGTAGGCGCTTAAGCGTTTGAAAAGACCAGAGTGTCCTCACCAAGTTCCCCTAAAGTAGAGAAGGCTAGAACACCCAAGCCATAACCATGTGCAAGACACTTGTCCAAGTATTTAGTGCGTTTCGTGAAACAAAGACTAAATAGCCTTGCCAAGAGCAAAAGAACGAACACCACCCCCAGTGAACGGAGAAACTCCTGTAACATCCATGCATACATCTTGCCCATTTTCCCAGTTAAGAACGAGGATATCAGCCGGCTTTAGGTCTTGACCATCATCCGATTGAAGCCCGAGAGATACTTCCTTCCGCGCAGGAACATTAGCTTTGTAACAAATGTCTAACGTAGTATCTCGAACCACATCATGACGAAATTTGTAGCCAATATCCTTTGCACAGTGAAGCGCATGATCCCCAAAAGCATCCATGGGCTTGTTACAGCTCGGGCAAGGACTATTCTCCACAAACAAAGGAATACCCAAACGATAGCAAAGCACGGCTCTAAATTGTCTCATGACCAAGGCAATCTGGTTGAGTCCGCTAATTGGAACCGCCAAAAGGAAGTCCTGAGCATGCTTGACTCGGTTGCATTGCCATAAAGCGGAATCTCTTTCAGACAAATGAAAAAGGTCTGGAATACTCTTCTTAACTGCATCAAAATAGACAACTGCCAGCGAATGCATGGAAGGGGGGGCAGTATCATCGACACTGTAAGAAGATGGTAAACCACATAACTGAGTGAAGTTCTGAAGAGCCAACTGATAAGATAAACCTTTGTCCGTAGGGAACAAGTCGCCAAGAATCCTCTTCTGCACCGAAATAGTCTGGCTTTGAGAAGCAAGATAACAGTACGCTCGGGTGTCAGCCATAGTATAGATGCCGAGTCCTCCATCCTTGATAGGAAGGGTGGATAATCTCTTCTGTAGAGGACCAAAACCAGCACCATCTCCAGTAATCAAAAGCCTCAAATACTGATAAAGCTGGTCATCAAAGAAATCATTGCCACCCCATCAAGGGCCGCCTGATTAGTAGTACGCATTGCAAAATAAAGTCTAGACACACCGGTGCAATTGCGAAGTAAAAGCATCTCACTTTGCGGATCCCTGAGTTTCTTAATTGCTTCCATAAGATGAACAGTTTTGTGAACCCTGTTCAACACCAGGTCGCTGGTAAAGCCCAAATCCAAACTCACAGAGCCTCCTAAAAGTTTAACGCCCTTAGAAGGTCTACCAATATCCGGAGGGAAAACATCTTCAACAGTGCTTCTAGGATCAAAAGAAGGCCAAAAAACTTCCGTCTTGTTGACGTTGAGATGTAGACCCCTGTCTGGTCCTTCAGATTGAATTATCCGCAAAGCCTTAGCCACCTCTAGAGTGTCTCCAATTATTGTGCCATCGTCAAGATACCAAGCATGCAAATCCAGTTTACATTGAGCAACGAATAGTCTTCGCTAAGGGGTGAAGTGTCAATGCAAATAACAAGGGTCCAAGAGGATCACCTTGTCGCACGCCAAGAGAAGAAGACAAGATGTATTGGGCATAATAAAGCTTAGCAGACGTAAATAACAAAACTCTACCCAAATGAGAAATACCTGGAAAATGAAGACGAACTTCTTTGATGAGTTGTGATCTACACACCATATTAAAAGCATTGGAAAAGTCAATTAGCAACATTGACATATTATCCGACTGACCCTTCAGTTCAAGGAGGCGATTTACAGCGTGTAAAATACCTTCCCCTCCTACAGGTACACCAACACCAAATTGGTAGTCACCCAAATAAGAGATCATATCCTTTCCAACGTTGAGAGGCGCCACTTTCGAAACTAATCTCCAGCCACACTGCACCGACTGCTATGGGCCTAAGACCTCCTCCCGGTTTTAGCAACGAGTCAAGGGAGCACTAGCAATGAATTCACCCAAGGCACTCGACATCTACCAGCCAACCAAAGATTGACGACCCCGAAATGGATATAAGCAAATCATCCGCCACCGCCGCGCCGCCCGCTTAAGAACGTCTACTAAGTGTTGCGCACGTAACCTATCTCGGCCACAAGACGTACCTCTTGGAAAACTCTTGATAGCCCCCAATACGCCTTAGAGTCCACCCTAATCGAATCGCAACAATATCGTAGTGGGAACTTCGGGAAAGGCGCAAGAGGGTGCTTGTCGAGTAAGTCCGAGATAGGTCCTGCTCTTCGAAAGGAGCAACCCCGGAGGAAGACAAAACCTTTAATGGCAAAGCGGATATTGACCCGCACACACCTTACGTTGGCAAAGCCGAGCACAGAACCCAAGCGTTTGTCATCCGACTTCTTTCCATCTTCATCATCGTGTTTCGGAACCCGCACTTGATCGGTCTTCGCAATGTACTTGTGGACAAAACCGAACAACCATTCGGTTGTTCTCTCCAAACCGTAAGAGCCTCCACAATTGCCGCAACTTGTAGTTTTTTTCCTATTTCCAGATTTACGTTCAGCTGAGGTCTTCGGATGATAAAGAGATAAACGTGCAAATGGGCGGGGAATAGTAAACGAAGCCAAGCCGTCATCTTTGTCCCAGGACTAGCAACAATGCGATCAAGGCATAACTTCAAAGCCCCGGAAAACGCTAGTCTACACTTGTGTGGAATACACTTAACAGTGGGGATTTGACGTTGCATTACTATGTTAAGTAAATCAGTAGACAGCCCAAACTCGTCACCAACACCCTTACCTGAAAAGGTGTCGAACTCATTACCAGCAGCTACCACTCTCAGATCCTGCGAACACACAGAATCTGCACCTGGTTTGGTCAAGCCATAAATCAACTCACCCTTCCCATTACCAGGCCCTGAGATATAATCATGAACAGCTCCATCCCGTCCCTTGCAAGGCTTAGACCAGGCATGAAAGTACATGCATTTGGTGCAGAACCACATATGAAGAGTATGAAGAACCTTCTCCAAATCACCATAAACCCTCGAATCGCTAGCGATTAATTCCCTGATCGTGGCCTTACTGGATACAGAGGAAAGGTGTTTATCATGCAAGTGTTTCAAGACCGAACCCTTGGCATACCCTCTTCCGTGAACTCCATCAGAACAATCATGAACACTCTTGAAAGGACAATGACATACGTTATCTACTGAGACGTCTGTCGAGGATGAAAGGATTGGATATGCCCTGGAACTGGTAAGAGGAGACTGTGTTGAACAGGAAAGAGAAGGCTGGGATGAAGAGGCAGACGATGAAGCGCGAGACAAAGAACGTGTAACTCTCGGCATTGGAAAGAGGAAGAACCCTAAACAACAGAACCCTAAAAGAAACGAAAACAAAACGCAAAACAAAAGGGAAAAAGCGAAAATCAATCGGAAAACTTACGAAAAGGAAAGGGGGATTCGATGAAAACAGCGAAAACACACATCTGTAAGGCGGAATCATGATGAACCTGTGATTGGAATGAGTTTCCAATCACCCGGTTGTAGTCGCCGGAGAGAAAACATGAGAGAGAAAAATTTATTTTCAAACTATTTCATTTATCAATAATAAAAATATACTACTGGTGAAGACACGGCTTTGTCTCCAGCCGTGTCGGCCAAGCCTGGTGGCTTTGAGTAGACAAATATTACATAACTACTTAATTAATTTTAGTTTGATTTTTTGTTTGAAAATTATATATATATATATATTAAAAAGTGGTTATGTAAAATATTTTTTTTTAACAATCATAATAATAGTAAGTAGTAACAATTAGTAAATTTAGTATTATATATATTTATATTGAATAGTAAAATAATTATTTTAAAGCCAATAAAATCGATTAAAACTATTTTCAAAGATATGCCTGTTTTTGTCATTTGCTACAACAACAATGGTTTGAATTTGATATTTTACCAAACACACTTTGACTGTTTTTTAATCAGCTTTAACTTTAGTTAATATGTTACCAAACATCAAACTGGTTTTTTTCTCACAAAGACAAAGACAAAGAACGCACAAAGAAAAAGTGCTTCTACAAAAAGTCATGACAATACCAAACTAAGCCTAAGTAGAACCAGCGTTTGCAAGTGCCGTAAGGCCATCAAATTTGAGAAATCCAATCAAATAATTTGGACATTTTGAACGAGTGGACGTTGATAGCAAATTATTGAGTTTTATGTACAGAAGTTTTACATATCAGACTGCATTGATACGAAATAAACAGTTGAACGCACTTCCAATCAAACTTAATTTCCCTTGTCAAATTCATGCATTAATTAATTTATTTATTTTTTGGATGTGCATGCATGGTAGGCAATCAAGATCACTTAATCAAGCACTATTGTAAGTACACTTATTTATCTCCATTGCCACGTGTACTAACAGAGTCCACGTGGAGGCCATTACCCAAAGGATGACACATGGGGGCATCCGTGGCACTTAGACAACGTGCCATCTGTCAAGACCAATCTGATGGGAAATGAAGGAGTACCCGAGATAAGTAGTCCGCGTAGCACCAAGGGATGGCTTTAACCCATCACGAGGTAAGGTATGATCAACGGTCGTAGGTAGTCCAACCGACAGCAGACGTGACAAGAGGGATCGACACCACTCGCGCCGGATCGGGACCGCCCCAACCACCCGCATTTAATGCGGCTCGGAACACGTGTCGGACGACCAACGGAGGAAACGAGGGTTGACATAGAAGTCCGCGGACCCGGTAGAAGCCGGGATGCGGTAGAAGCCGCGGATACGGTATAAGTCGCGGGTGACATAGAAATCCGCGGACCACGCACGTAGTACGAGAAGATAAGATCTCGGAACTCATTGTCGGTGGACCCACCCAATCTAGCTATAAATATGTATACCCCTCCACCGAGAGGGGGATCGAAAGAGAGGAGGAGAGAGAATAGGAGAAGTAAGTGAGAGCTTTAGCTCAAGTGGTCGATGATCACAAGATCTTGTGATCATCTTTGTAACTGTTTATCTTATAGTAAATCTCCTCAGACCCGTGGATGTAGGCCTTAGTGCTGAACCACGTAAACCATTGTCTCTTTTACCTTTTGCACCGATAGCCTCATTTACATACTCGTATCTCGGACCTATCGCTTTGGGGATGATGATGAGATCATGACAAACTAGAGGGGTTTGGAATCTATGAATTATCATCTACCCAGGCATATTATATACTTCTCACACCTCAGTGCACGTATTCTATTCTTATAAAGATTGTTTGTGATCACGTGGAATCAAAACCCGATTCTCGTGTTCACAATTTGGCGCTAGAAACAGGGGACCTTGTCCCGGTAAAAAAAGATTTATCTTTTCCGTGACTTCACAACCTCAACCTCAAAAATTTTATTTAAAAACGCAAACAGATCTGTTCTTAGACTCGTTTTTCGCACATATTTATGTCTACTGTGTTTTCTACCAACAGATCTGAGCATTATATGACCTTTAAACAAACAGATCTGGGTTTTAGCAAACAGATCTGTTCTTAGACTTGTTTTCGCACATATCTGTTCTTAGACTGTTGTGTTTTCTACCAACAGATCTAGGTTTTAACTGGAATTTCAAACACAATTTCCACCAAAAGGTTTGGGGTTTTTTTGCAAATAACGACCCATGGATTTTATCCCGTTAAATCCGCATCCATCTGTCTTTCGTACTATTCACCAAACTAACAACCCGAGTACACTCATTACCGCTAGAAATCAAGTTTATGAAGTCAAAATTGAACTAACGGCCAACCCGTGGACTTTTGGGTCTCGGATTACCTCCCATGTCCTTTGTGCGATTATTGCAATGGAAAGTAACAAAGATACTGGGAAGACAAAGATAACTCCAAGAGATACTCCAAGGACCACACCAGCAGTAATAAGGAGCAGATAAAAGTGCGAAGGACGCACACCCGCGGACAACATGCGGATCGGGCGGAAAGCACATGGCTCTTAGATGCGGAAACATCGCAATGGAGGCAAAGAAGGCTGCGGCCGCAAGAGCTCGCCGCACCAAACAAGGGGGTTTCTCAAGTGATTTCTTCCAAAGTAACAGCTACAACCTTGGTGCCAGTAGGAGCCTCGGGAGGCTATAGCCGAATCGGTGATCCGTAACCATCCCTATGGGATGCCGCCGACAACGAACAAGACGAACGACTACCTAGGATCCAACGGAATAATCGAGCCGGACATGCCATTAATGGAAGAAATCAATACCACGATCCCCGAGGGACAAGCTCAACTACAGGAAGGAATCCCCAATCAAGCGTCGAACCAAACAACGCAAATATTGGCACAACTGGAGGAGCTACGAGGAATCAACTAACATACGCGGATGCGGTGGCCTGTTAGCTCAAGAAAACCAAAGAACTAAGAGAGAAGATCCTCCGAAGCTCCGAACTAGCGAATCAAAGACGATGAAGCTAACTCGGGGCGCAGTGACGGAACGAGGGGCCGAGGGGAGATCTTCGAAAACATCCTGCAACAACTAACCGAAGAAGGATACCCCAAAGAGATGCGCGGAATGGGGAAGGTCCGACCCGGCATCACCGGCCCGAAATTCCGACTACTACGACACGGAGGAGGCCACAACATCACAACCCACAAGAAAGACACGGTCTTCCATTCAGACGGGCACTTGTTTGGCAATGGAGAACCTCCGCGCGGAAATGCTAAGCGAGATCAATCAACTCAAGACCGAGCAAGGAGGTGGAAGACTAGAAATTGTTATGAAGGAGGCCAACACTACCCCTCTTGCACGACAGCTTGGCTACGGCTACCATTCCGCAAAAATGTCCGGCCCCGACTTTGAATGTTACGACTGGTTCGCGGATCCCTCGGCTCATCTACGATATTACAACGTGGTAATGGCCGGGTGGGATTACGACGAGGCTATACTATGCAGAGATACTTCCCCTTCAAGCCCGAAAGGATCCGCGTTATCTTGGTTTGATAACCTCAAGCCAGGGTGCATTGATTCATATGATCATCTCACCGAAAAGTTCTTGGCCACCTACATGTACAACAAAGTTGTGAACACAGGGATGGACAAGCTCTTCTCACTTGCAATTAAGTACGGGGAGTCCGTCCGAGAATACACGGATAGATGGCACAAGGTATGTCGTGCCATTGGACATGTGATCCCGTGGTGAGTATTAATCTGTACAAATGGGGGCTTGACAGATGAGCCCGTTGTTTGTTGAAATCCCACGGTACCTCCCAACCACCGAGGGAGATTTAAGGATAATCGTTGAAAAACATGCGAGGTTGGAAGAAATTCAAAAAGATAACCCCGAGCGCAGACACAACGAACCCCACGGACAAATTCCGCGGAACTAGTAGGACGAGGCCCACCACACCAAAAGGATCGAAAAGATGATCACAAAAGGAATGGCGAGAAAGTTTGAAGACCGGGTCTATACGAAACTCAACACCAGCTATCCGCGCATACTAAAGGAGATCAAGGATCGCGAAGACTTAGACGGCCCCTGTCCAAAGGGAAACAACCACCAGGCCTCGGCGGAATCCAAAAGAGCTTGCGATTTCCACCGCTTCTACGGACACACGACAGAGAAATGCAAAAATCTCAAGATAGAAGTACAAAAGCATTTATAGATGCGGGGATCTCAAAAAATATGTGGAAAAAAAGTCGAATGGAAGATAGAGCCAAACGCAAAGAAACATGTCCAACTACCCGAGGGTAATCGCACATTGAACGCTATATCCCGCTCGTAAAGCAAAGAGCCAACCCTAACGGCACAAATAGGGAAACGACCGAGAAAGCAATTTGAAGATTACCGTGAGCTTTACAAAGATAAATGGGAAGGAAGTGGAAGAGCACGAGGAGTGGATGAACGCACCTCGATTTTTGAAGCCGATGATATTGAGGACGACATGGAAGATCACAACGACCCATTAATCCTCACATTGCCAATCGCAGGATGCAACATAAGGAAAATCCTCATCGATGGAGGAAGCTCCGTAAATGTCTTGTTTTACGATACATTCAAACGCATGGAGCTTAACGATGAGCAACTCCTCGACTTCACACTACACCATCTACGGGTTCAATGGCACGGCCACGAAGCCCCCGGGGATATTATCTTACAAGTGGATGCAGGCCCCATGAAAGTCGACACTCGCTTAGTGTGGTGAACACGCCTTCGCCCTACAATGCCATTATTAGACGAAGATGGGTCCACAAGCTCAAGGGAGTCGCAGCCTACCTACCATCAATACCTTAGGTTTCCCACTCCCAAGGAATAATGGAGATAAAGGGTGATCAAGCTTAAAGTAAAGAATGCCACGCGATGCAAATACAACTCAACAACGAAGAAGATGAGAAAGGAAAACCCGCAAGGCTCGGAGCAAGGCGATATCCAAAGACAAAGCCATCGACGAATATCTCGGAGGAGATCTCGGGAAAAGCTTGCCTAAAGGGAACTCGTAGGAAACACGGAGGCCTCAACATCAAAGGTTAACCAGGGCGTCCTCGCAAACAAAGAATCCGAGACTACCAAATAGCAATTAAAGAAAATCCCCACCCTGGGAACCAAAGCCCACTTTCACATCCTTGGAGGCGGTGAAAGAGATCAACATAGAACGGAGCGAGAATCCAAGAAAGATCAAAATAGGAACTCTAATGGACGGAGAACGCGAAGCTTCGCCGATAAAACTACTAAAGGAATACGCGGACATCTTCGCATGGAAACTATCCGATATGCTGCGGAATAGACCCAAAGACAAGACAAAGATGAGTCACACATTAAACCCTCCGGCACACCCCTAAGTACGACAAAAGATACGAAAGGTGGCCACAGAGCATCACAAAGCAAAAGAAACGGAGCTTTTAAAGCTATTAGAAGCCGGTTTTATAAAAGAAGTCAAATACCCCACTTGGATCTCCAACATGGTAATAGTACCAAAGAAAAATGGAGGGGTCGAGACCGCATCGACTTCACCAACCCGAACAAAGCATGCCCCAAGGATAGTTATCCATTACCCAACATTGACCAACTAGTCGACGCAGAAAGGATATGAAGAGTTGTCGTTCATGGACGGATATTCCGGATACAACCAACTATTTTTGCGTAAGAAGACCAGCAACATACGTATTTTACACACCCCATGGTCTTTATTGTTACGTAAGAATGCCTTTCGGCTCCGAAACGCGGAGCAACGTACCCAAAGGATGGTCGATGCTATTTTTCAAGCCGTGGATCGGTAGGACTTTAGAGGTCTACGTCGACGATATGCTCGTAAAAAGCAGAGTAAGAAAGAACCACCACCAGGATCTGAAGGACATCTTCGGAGCTATGAGAGAGCACAACATGAAAGTAAACCGGAAAATGCACTTTCGGGATGACCTCGGGAAAATTCCTTGGATACTGGTGACAAAAAGAGGCATTGAGGTAGATCCCGAAAAAATCCGAGCCATAACAAACATGCCATCTCCGAAGAACCTAAAAGAGGTACAAAAGCTCAATGGATCCCTAGCAGAATCGGGAAGATTCATATCAAGATCCTCTGATAGGTGCAAACTCTTCTTCAACATACCAAAAAAGGGACTAAATTTGAATGGACGACGAGAATGCGAAGAAGCTTTTTTGGGCATTAAACAATACCTAGCAGAAATCCCCATCCTTCGAAACCGGACCACGAGGAGGTTTTGGCACTCTACATTGCGGCAATGACGACGCAAAGAAGCGCAAAGTGCTCGTCGAGAACCCATACGAAGGAGGAGCAACCGATCTACTATGTCGACAAGACCACCGAATTCCGGCAGAACGAAACTACACGAGAATTGAACAACTAATCCTAGCCGTCGTATGGTCTACTTTAAAGCCGAGGACGTACTTCTTAACGCATGACATACGTATCCCATGTCGGGCACCCTTAGAGACCATCCTCAAAGGGGCGAGGAAAGGTAGGACGAATAGCAAAATGGAGCACATACCTCGACCAATTCAACATCCACTATGAGCTCCAACACTCCCGTAAATCGCAGGTATTAGCGGACTTTCTAGCGGACTTCCTTTGGACAACGAAGAAGAAGTACGCATACAAGGATGGAAGGCTATGGGCGCCCCAGAAATAGAAAAACCGAGCCAAATAATATTCTTGAGCCGTGAACCCACGGCAATGGGAGGTCTTCGTTGATGGCTCCAAAAATAGAGAGGGCGCGGGGATAGGCATCGTCATCACCACACCCACGGAGACAGAATCGTGCACGCATTGATTGGAATTCGAAGGCCATACCAATAACATCGTAGAATATGAAGGAGTGATCCATGCTCTCCGCTTGATAATTGAATTGGGCATACAAGAAGTGCGGGTAACAAGCGACTCACAACTGATCATACGGCAGATAGGCTACGAATACAATGTGTACGACGAAACACTAATGGCATACATGGCTCTAGTGCAAACATTGGCCTCCAAGTACCAAAAATCAATTTCCGACATCAACGCGAGAAAGGAGCTTAGACACGCGGATGCCACGGCATATATATCGTCCATGCTTAAAAACGAAGATGTCAAAGCAATCAAGGTAACAAGAGTGTAAGAACCATCCATCAAACTCCAAGAAACGTGCGCGGCTAACCAACGCAAACCTAAGGAGAAAGATACCTCTGACGAGGATGTCGGAGAATACATATTCGACGATTTCCAGAACGATGACATTACACGACAAGCGGAGGAAGACGACGATTACAGTCAGGAGGCAGATTGGAGATCAGAAATCCATTCTTTCCTCAAAGAAGGGAAACTCCCCCAGACACCAAACAAAGCTAGGAAGGTGCGGTCAAGACAGTGGATGTACGAGCTAAGAGACCAAGCCTTATACTGAAAAATCATTCCTCGGACCACTTCGTCACGCTATCCCGATCGAGGGACATGTCATTTTAAAAGATATACACAGAGGAGACGCGGGGAATCACGGTGGAATGAGATCCCTAGCAGATAAGGCAAAGACGTTAGTGGCTATTACTCCAACCATGATCCGAGATGCAGCCGAATGGCGAAAAGATGCGAAGAATGTCAAAGATTTGGTAAACGAATCCACGCCCCTACCTACAAAGTTGAACTCGGTTGATAGTCCGTGGCCCTTCGGGAAATGGGTATCGGCATAGTAGGCCCACTCGTATCGGGGAAGGGAAAAGAAGATTCCTAATAGTGGCAACGGATTATTTCAAAGAAGTGGGTAGAAGCAAAGGCAATCGGCAAGAATTCGGGATTCGGACGTCTTCACTTTTATTTTTCAAAATATCATCTCGCAGGTTTGGCATCCCCGCGAGAGATAGTCTCCTCGACAACGTAAACATCTACAAGGAAAGAATATTGACTTGTTGTTCGACACCTTCAAGATTCTAAAAACAAATCCACCCCCATATACCCACAAAGCAACGGACAAGCGAAGCCACAAACAAAACTTTGGCACTCATTCTTAAAAAACGGCTAGATGAGTAAAAAGGACGATGGTGTGAACAAATGATAACGTTCTATGGGCATATAGGACGACTCGAAGATCGACTCTTAGGAGAATCCCCATTTCTACTCACCTACGGAGTCAAGGTAATCCTGCGAAATTCTACTTCCAACTACAAAGACGGAAGCACGGGAAAAGAATCTCACCACGGACATGATGTTGGAAAGGCTCGACGACCTCGAAGAAAGAAGAGAAGCGACCGCAAAGAATGGAAAACTACCAACGCAGTCGGCGTAGAATATAACAAAAAAGTGAAATTTAGGAATTTTGTAGAAGGGCGGTATGTGTTGAGGACCATTCCCAATACCAATGAGAAAAGAAGTGGGGAAAATTAGCACCAACTTGGGGAGGACCTACATAATACATGACATCGCGAGAAATGGCTCTTACTATCTCATGATATGAAATGAGAAATCCTCATGCATCCGTGGAATGCCAAATACCTCAAGCCATACTACCCATGACCAACCACTGCGTGTGCATTTCGGAAGAAGAAAATGGACTTGCTAATCCACATGTTTCTATCTCTCGACAAAGGAGTAACGCACCTTAATTTTTCAATCAATCCAAGTTTTCATTTTCAAATATCATATCCCGTTCATTACCCACGCACATTTCAATTTAGTCAAAACCCACAACCTATATAAAACACATACCATATGAACCACATGTATATACTACTTACACAATGTACATTGAAAACCATGTCACATCTTAATAAAATATCGATGCAATTGTTACCCCGTGGATGTAGGCCTTAAGGCCGAACCACGTAAATCGTTGTACAATTACTATTATTAGGAATTGACATTATACTTAGTAAGAGGGATATCTCGCACAAAGCATGGATCATACCCACTACAATATACCGGTAATATCCTGCAAAGCACACACGCGCAATATATCGGAGCATACACATGCAATCTCTCGGAACTCCTCTGTAAGTGTCATAAGTGTATGACCAGGAGGCGACTTCTTCCGAAATGAGATATCCGTGCAATATTACAAGCCGCGAACTTAATGGAGTACATCCTTAAACGTCGGCCAGACCCCCCCCGTCCAGTGATCCTCTGGCCAAGGAGTTAGGCTGGACGGGGTGCAAGGTCACAAGACGATTCCGGGATACCAACCTGCGGAGTTGTACGAACAATACACTTTATCAAATTCAAAGATTGATATCCGCGGGTTACAAACACTGCGGAATTTTTCATTATATTTAAAGATGGTAGACAGAAATTCAACAAAATTCAAAATCAGATTTAAACACCAAAGTTTGATCTAACACATGCAGTTGATTACAAGCCCGGCGGCAAAATAACAAAAACGCCAAAAAGGATAAGCAACCAGATCAATCCCTAGCATACTAACTACGGTCTACCGAGGAGCGTTATCCGCAGTGTTTATCCTTCAAATATGAAGGAACGCTACCACCCGAGGAGGGCCCCGGGAAGAACTTGATGGGAGCGCAGTGCGGACGCCGAGTATAATTCTTGGTTAGCCCATGGTTTTTCTTGAGATCCAGCTCAATCTCACCAAGAATCTTATTAATCTCTTCGGCCGATTGTTTGCGGGCCATGAGACCTATGGCTACGCTCCTCATCTCGGCTCGATTCAAGGAAGTACAAAGCTGGTCTATCCTTTGATTAGCTTGCTTCAACATTTCATCCTGAGACGAGGCTAGACCGCGATGGTAGCTAGTTTGACCCTCCAGTTGAACTACCTTAGCCTGAGCTTCGGCAAACTTTTCATCTGCAGCTTTTTGTCACACTTGGAGCTCAAGACAGGTAGAAGAAGATAGTGAGTTACTGACAGATACAATACAAAGCACACTCGATGACGAAGACGTATACCTTCACAATGATCAACCGGAATCCTCGCTTCGCGGCATAATCATATTCATTTGATAACTTATCGTAATCTACTGCGGCGGAGTTATGAGCATACCGACTTGCGCTCGAGGTCATTTCAAGCATCGAGCCCGAATGGCGATGTCGATTAACCTCATCATTTTTCAATTCCAACCCCTTGTTAAGACGATACGTAGTCACCTCTAAGTCTCTCTCACGCTCAACCCGACGAGCCACATCAGCTCGAGACGCGGATAAAGCACTACCGAGAGCACTACATTACCGCCCTAGCATCGTCTCTTTCCTTGGCAAGACGCTGCATATGGTCCGCACATCCGAGGGATGAGAAGACCGCGCCCGCCGTGCTCGTCTTCCATAACATTAAGTTTAATTTCTAAGGAGGAAATCTGCCCACGGGCTTGCTCGAGATTATCCCGCGTCCATAAAAGAGCCCCGTTGAACAAGTGGCGGTCATGGTTATTTCGATTTTGCGGATCTACCAAATAATGCTTTCTCTTACGCCATTCTTCGGCCATAGCGTTATGAACATCCGCGCGGGCATTCCATTTCGCCTCGACTCACTCTTAAGTTTTTCAACTAACTCAAAGAATGCGACCCTTTTGACGAGCCCTCTCACTCCGAAGCCACAACAATTCGGGGACTCCGCCCATCAGAAGACGATGCAGGGGAGGAGGAAAGAAAGAGAACTCGAACAAATAAGGAACAAGAAACTACCAAAGAAGAGAAAAGCGCAGACACTGAAATGGACGAGGAGTTCTCCCCGAAGAATGGTAAACTTGGCCTTAACCGAGCCCCTCGTAACGAAAGCCTCTTCCGTGCCCTCGTCATCTCCTTACGCTGCGAGACTCTTGACTCGGTTATTTCTTCATCCTTAGCGAGGCCGGCCTCAACACTCGTAAGCGTCTCTTCGCAATGTCGGAGCTTCCCTTCTAGCTTGAGAGATTTAGCCTTGAAGAGCCGGTAAGATGGTGATTACAATACTCACTTCTCATCATCTATCGGAAACGAGAGATTTAGCTCACATCATAATTGAACGAAATCGAGGATAAAAAGAACAGACAAACCTCCAATAACTGTCAGGGGAGTAATCGATGCGATACCCATCACAATAGCCATCATGTCGACAACGATAGAGGAGGATCCACCACAAGATCAAGCCCGCCGGCACGAGATTCTTGCCCCACCCGCGATCTACCGCCTCCTCGAGGGGTTAACTCCATGTGCCTACGAGTAAAAGCATCCGAACTCTTTTCCCTTCAATCACGGGGGCGGGGATGAGGTACAACCAAAGAAAGTTTTTTGTTTTTAGACCCACGCCAAAACAAAGATCATCGCCATCCGCGGCTAAGGATCGCGAGAAATCATCTAAGGGAGAGTCCGAGGTATTCCCACCATGAGCGGACCAACATTACTTTGCACCAAAGCCCCACCAACAATGGAGGAAGTACCAAAAAACCCTCGGAAGGCACTACCAAAACCCCGAAGATCGGACTGCGCGGATGGGCCACCAACGCCCCTACCCTCGAGAACACTCCACTCATCACCACCGGAAGCGAGTGAAGTCCGAAACAAGCCCCATAACCGTGGACATGTCAAATGATTGTTCCCCGAGATAAGACCTTACCAAAGGAGAACTCATAACCAGCATCCCCATCCTTGTCACCACTACTAAGAACAATTCCTTACCTTTATCTATAACATCCACACTTTGGACTTAGTATCCCCCGACCGATTTCCACCACCACCAATAGACGAGGTGCCACAACCAATACCACCAGCATCCGAATCACCTTGACCACCACCAGTGGCTGGATCACCTTGACCACCACCAATAGCCGGTCACCTTGACCTCCACCAATGGCCGAATCACCTTGACCACCACCCCGTGGGCCGGATCACCCTCGACCACCACCAATAGCCGGATCACCCCGACCACCACCGGTGGCCGGCCGGATCATCACCTCCACCGCCAACCGACCGATCACCATCACCTGGCTTGAACAAAGGAGAAGTTTCAATTCGCTCTTCCCTATCGGAAAAGTCCTCATCACCACCCACGGACTATTTACATCCTCGAAGTGTGAGGAACCCTCGGTAGGAGAATTCGATGATTGCTTGGGATTAATCTTCTTATTTCTACGCACCTACAACACGTAATGATAAAAGAGCCATTGGCATCACCTTTCCTTGGCATAATCAACATTATTTAAGAAAACGTAGGGGCATATATACGTAGAAAACAAACAACACACCTTAACAACGCGGTATTCCGCGGAGGAAGGTTAGCATCGGGGGATATCTTCGTCTTCAAAGTCATCAACATCGCGACCATAAGCAAAGTCCATACCGGCAAAGCTCATCTGCCAGGGCGAATGAGCGAAGCAGTGGGAGAAGCTTCGCGAGGAAGACTGTCAACGTGAGGCTTCCAACCGTGGGGGCCGGGGACCCAACCATAGGCCCACGGACCAACGACTTCAAGAACAGGTGGCAGACCACTCATAGTCATGATCACGTTTGATTCTTTCATTTGCAGGGAATAGGAAGACCTTCCTGACCGGAACCCTCGCCATCTTGGAATCGCTTACCTCGCTCAACAAAGTAACTTCCCCGCTAACAGAGCAATGTTCCCTTGACTCACAGAACCACGGCTTACGCGAGTCTTCCCGTTAACGTAATCTCCAAAGGATTTATTGAAATTTTCCGGAGTATACCACCCTTGCTCTTTTTCTAATTTAGGAGCATAGCAGTCATCATTGTTCGTCCCTTGCTACGAAGATAGCATTCTCGGAGATGGCGGAGATAGTTTCTGTCAACCTGTTGCACCCCGCGATTATGACTTTTCTTGGCGTATCGCTGCTAGACAAGACCCTTAGTAGAAATCATCACCGCTTTATACAAAGGCAACATCAAACCAACCTTCAAAGCACCCACGGTCGTCAGCAAATGAAAGGCATCATACGATAATTGTTAATCATCTCATAAGTGATATCTTTGTCGGAGGCATAAAAACGCACATGGAAGTGCTGAAGACCGTGTTTTAACTTGAAGGCCTCAAGATCAATGTGCCCAAGTAAACTTTTTATTACCCAAAGGTAAAGGACGAAAAGTAACAGCAGAATCACCCTCAAAAGCATCGCCCGTAGTATCCTCCACAGAACCCACCGTCTTCCTCTTAGGAGGAATTACGTCCCCCGAGGATTCCATCTCCACAGCCTTTCTCTTCGAAGTAAGAGTTTTAGTTGACCTACTTGAACTAGGCACGGGAGGGTTAGTCCGCGTTGGAGGCTGAGTGCGGAGGGGCTGCGCATCCAAAGGTTCATTGCGCGGATTCAGGGCTTCTTAGAGACCCACCTCTAGAACGAGTCACGGCATATCTAGATCCTGCGAAGGATCACCCCTTCTAAGTGAAGGCCTTTGGCCGGGAGGATGAGGATGTCCGTCCATCCCGAAGATTACCCCGGGTAGGTGAGGGCGCTCCACCCCTTACATTAGGATCACTCCGGGGAGATCGATGAGGACTTGACGGGGAGTCTCGATAAGGAACCCGCGGATGATCGGACATGTCTCATGGCACAAACACGAATAGGAACTCAAATCGGAGCGGGGGAAGATCAAAAATCAAGAAAATCTCAAGAACTAAAGAAGACAAAAGAAGAAAACCCTAGATTTCACCTAACGGTTGCTTAAACTCTCAGACTATTATCCAAACTAAAAAGAAGAAATAAAATCAAAAGCATGGCCGATGAAACACCCAACTCAGTGGCATTAACTCTCAAATCCCAGGGTATACTTAAAATTAAACTCATCATCAACGCATCACCAGAAGATCAGAAACTCGACAGGCTTAGGGATGATGATTAAACGGAATAAAAAGATCATACCTGAACCACAAAGAGTGAATCAACAATTGAACGAAGATGGCGGCGGCGACAAATCGAACCACGATATAAAGAATGGCGACAACGACCACGCAGAAGAAGAATAAAGCAAGAACAATGGTGTCGAGGGAAGTTAAGAAGATGAAGACAAGAACGAGAGAATAAAACAGAGATGTGAATTAAAGTCACATTCTCTCACTCTCTCTTTTTTATATATAAACTGGAAGAAACATCCACTACCCCCAAGGGCGTTATGGTCGACGTAGGAACGTGCACAATAAATGCGGTAGCACCTTTTTTAGGAGAAGTTATGAGGGAGATAAAAACGCATTACCACACTTTCTTCTTCCAACAAAAGCCAAACGCTTGATGCGAAGAGGGGAAAATTGTAAGTACACTTATTTATCTCCATTGCCACGTGTACTAACGAGTCCACGTGGAGGCCATTACCCAAAGGATGACACATGGGGGCATCCGTGGCACTAGACAACGTGCCATCCAGCCAAGACCAACGGTCGAAATGAAGGAGCACCGAGATAAGTAGTCCCGCGAAGCACCAAGGGATGGCTTTAACCCATCACGAGGTAAGGTATGATCAACCCGTCGAGGTAATCCAACCGACACGAGACGTGACAAGAGGATCGACACCACTCGGCGCGTCGGGCCGCCCCCAACCACCGCATTTAATGCGGGCCAGAGAACACGTGTCGGACGACCAACGAGAGGAAACGAGGGTTGACATAGAAGTCCGCGGACCCATTAGAAGCCGGGATGCGGTGAGAAGCCGCGGATACGGTATAAGCCGCGGGGTGACATAGAAATCCGCGGACCACGCAGAGTACGAGAAGATAAGATCTCAAAGAACTCATTGTCGGTGGACCCACCCAATCTAGCTATAAATATGTATACCCTCCACCGAGAGGGGGATCGAAAGAGAGGGAGGAGAGAGAATAGGGAGAAGTAAGTGAGAGCTTTAGTTTGTTGGTCGATGATCACAAGATCTTGTGATCATCTTTGTAACCGTTTATCTTATAGTAAATCTCCTCGGACCCGTGGATGTAGGCCTTAGTCTTTGAACCACGTAAACCATTGTCTCTTTTACCTTTTGCACCGATAGCCTCATTTACATACTCGTATCTCGGACCTATCGCCTTGGGGGATGATGATGAGATCATGACAAACTAGAGGGGTTCTTGGAATCTATGAATTATCATCTACCCCGGGCATATTATATACTTCTCACACCTCAACAGGCACGTATTCTATTCTTATAAAGATTGTTTGTGATCACGTGGAATCAAAACCCGATTCTCGTGTTCACAACTATCAACCATTTATACCAAGTAAGCCAAACATGAACTCAAGCAAGACTATTGGTCGAACAGCAATTAGAGGATAGTATTCGGTAAGAGATCTAGTCCACATTCAAGCGTTTGGTTTCGGTCATTCAAGTATTAAAGAGTTTGGACCTCACCATTGTTTTTTGACGTTATCAAACAGTACAATGATATGCCCTTTTAGGTACAATAATGGAATCCTGCTAGATTGACAAGACATTGGAATAGTACAATCGGAGAAATGTACCCCTTTTTTATCGTTTATATGGTCGTGTACGAGTACGACCAAGGGATCAAACTTCAAAATTTGCTTTAGGATGTCATCTCAAAAAGCCTCAAATGGCCAGAACAGTGCTCGTGGGATGTGCTAGTGGTGTCGTGGTCGTCGGCGGCTGCAGCAGTGTTTTCCAAGGTGGTTGCGATTTTCAATGACTAGCTCGAAATCGAGAAAAGGAATAAAAGTTGTTCCCGGAAAAAGCACAGCATGCGCGGGAAAGAGACGGTGTGCACGTGTGGAGGTTGCTTTTGGCCAGCAGAAGAGTTAAAAGCCACTTCAATCTGAAAAGTGAAGTGTTGAATTTTTGTGTCAATAATTTACTAGGGCCGAGGAGAGGTTCTCGTAGTTTCGTCGATTTGACTCTACTCCAATATCTTTGTCTTTCCAGTTGAGTCCTACCTTCTGGACCACATTGCAGCAGCGTTAGGGAAATTGCAAGGATATGCACGGATAGAGGTGTAAATTGGGCTGTGTCAGCACGAACATAGCCTAGCCCATCAAGTGACTTAGCTTGAAGACTATTTAACACACGTTGGTTAAATGGGACGTGTTGGGTTTGACTAATTGACACAAAAGAGCAAAGAAGAAGCACGTGGCACGGATAAGCACGTGGCCCACCAAGACAAAGACGGTAAGAGAGCACGTCATAACGTATGTACAAATACACCTATATAACAAGGCATAATACATCACAATTTTTGTATATTTCACAAAAGAGTCACTATTCTAGCTAGTTTTTAACATTTTATGTTGGCTTATTTATAACAACACATATAATACCTTAATATTTGGAAAATATATTTCAATATCGTTGTTATAATGTCGTCACTTATATTTAATAGAACATTAATTTACATGACAATAATCCAATTTTATATTTGATGGGCTATTTCTTTTTATTGAATAAACTTGTTAATTTTACTTGAAATAATTTCAAATGATATGTTGTCTAATTAAATTCTTGTGATAATGTCCACTTAATGTATACATTAAGTGATTTCAAATTGTTTATAACACGTGTGCATTGAAAGACGGCACAAAGACGCAAGACGCTTATTCGCGTGTCTTTATGCTCGTGGGGTTGTGTTGTGCCTAGCTTTTGACTAGTAAAACACAACACGGCACAACACGTTTACATCGTTGGCACAACACGGCACGACACATGGCACGTGAAGCACGCGACTTCGTGTGCCGGGCTGTGCCGGGCCGGCACGTTTTACACCTCTATGCACGGATACCATTTAAGCCATTACGCGGACACAATAACTATCCATTCAAAAGAAAATCCGCTGGCTACATGCAGGCCAACTGGGAGAATGAATAGTTCTAAACGAAGAATTATGGGGAGGAAATAGCTTTAATCAAAATCAAGTGTTCTGTTTGGGACCTTAATTATTTGAAAGATGGACCTCAATCACCAGTTCTTTTTGGCGTTATTAACTGTATAGGTCCAACAATGGGATTATTTAAGCCTAAATTGACAAGACAATGGATGAAGAGTACAACCAGCGCATTCTACTACTTATTACCGTCCCTTGATGAGAATAATGTTCTAGAAAAAGCTTGATCAATACCACAAATTGTTTGCTTGGTACTTAAGAGATGGACCTCACCAATTTTGAATCATACGCTTATTGTATACACATAAATCTGTAAACCAACCACGTGTAAAGATAAAGACACGTGTCCTACATCAACATCAGGGGCGTCAAAGTAATGATGCCATGTCGCCACACATAAGGACATATATCGCCATTATCTGCCACGTATCCCTTATCATGTAAATCCAACGATGACCAATCAAGGATCACCTAACATTAAGACCATCGCGAAGTACCCTATAAAACTCTAAGACATCACTTTTTACCATCCCAAGGAAGATCCAGAATCCCAGACGAATGAGAGGAAGAGCGGTGACACACGCGTCCAACGATTGTCAAAAGCGTGCGAGATTGACCCAACCACCCACAATAAATGCTACGAGTATAAGGTACGTGTCGAGGCATTCTACGAGGAGAAAGAAGAGGCAACCCGGCGTTAAAGTGTATTCCGAAGAGTCATCGGTGTAATACGAAGATACCATCGGGGACAACACAAAGACCAAGACGATAAGGATACATCTGTCTCGGATGGCGGACCCCATGTTCAATCTCTATAAATACCCCTCTCCACTTAGAGAGAAGGGGTCGACCAGTTCTAAGTGAGAGTGAGAGATAAGAGCAAAAGAGAGAGAAATTGTAAGAGTAAGTAGTAGATTTATCTTCTTCCTAGCTTCGTTATTCACTCCAAAGTCATTCGACTATCTTTTTAACCCCCAAATGCATAGTGTAACAACTACACCCGTGGATGTAGGCCTTAGTGCTGAACCACGTAAATCATTGTCTCATTTATATTCCGCACTTTATCTTCCGTTTTACTTATTATACTCTATTGTGTTACGTATTGTGCATCGGTAGATCTGTTTTGGTTACTCCCCTACGGCTAGACGAGGACGAGCCCTAAGGCTCTGAGTGTAATAATCATCGGACTTATACCATTTTACACGTATTTCATTCTCAGTGAATTTGTATGCAATGCGGATATTGTTTGTAGACACGTAATATCATCGTTATTTCCGTGTTCACAATCTGGTGCTAGAAACAGGACTTTGTCCCGGTAAAAGATTTATCTTATCTTGTGATTTTACCTATTTTTTGGCTCCCTGCGCTATTCTCTAAATAATAGTGTTCGGGACAACTTGTTATTCTCTAAACTCCTTTACATCCATGTTATTCATAGCAAAGGTTTTTTGGCTCTATGATCGCTTTTATAATCATCTTCAGATTTAAGCTAACACTCGAAATCAATTTTTCAAAACAGTTTTCTCTGTGTGTTTAAAGCATATAGATCTGTACTTTCCTTAGAGTTTTCCATGTTTTCCATGTTTAAAACATATATATTTGTACTTTCCTTATAGTATTTTTCAGATCCGTGAGTAGATCTATGTTTATAATTATTGGATATGCCTTTTCAAATCCTTTCTTTCTTTCAAATGATCCCTCAAAAGCTTTTGGTTGAGTGTTGTGCTTTTGGCCTTCGCATTCGGATTAACTTTACTAACAGAACCCACGTGTATATTGTTTCTTCGATGATGTTTTATCTATGCAGAAAAAGGAGTCGAAGATGGAAAAAACAAAGGATATGGGAAAAACCAAGGCATCGTCAAAAGAAACACCAAGGACAATTCTCGGTTATGACACGCAGTAAGCAGAAGGGTGAAAAGCTCAAAATAACCAACAAAAGGCAAGATGCAGCTGAAAGCACGATGCCATTGGATGCCAACGCAATAGCAACAGAAGCGTTGAAAGCCGCAACAACCAAAACAGGAGCCTCCAAAGTGGCAGCGGCAACCCGAGGAAATGAACAGCGCGAAGGAATGACGGAATCAACAATACAACAACCCCTCTATGGAATGCCACTCACCAACGAGCAAAATCAACCATTGCCAACGAACCAACCCCTTCTGATAGCAAATCAACCAGCACAACAACCGATGGAGCTCCAGGCCCCACACACTGACCCACCGGTCCATTTGATACGGACACGTTGATGAAGATCACACTCGTAGGCTGCGGTGTACAAGTACAAGTAGGGACTCCGAACCAGGGATCGAACCACTCCGTCCAGATGTTGGCTGAGCTCGAGGAGTTGAGGAAGAATCAGAAGGTGTATGCAAACGCCGTGGCTCTGCTGGCACAAGAAAACCAACTTCTCAAAGATAGTATCGCTCACAGTGCCGAGGTAGAAAACTTACACGATGAAGCTAATTCCAAGGCACCACCGCCTAATCAAGACCGAAGTATGGTAGTGGCCAACGTCAACAATCCTGAACCATTAAATCGAAGAGCTGCCAGGGGAAACCGCTTATCTGATCCGTATTACGTCCCAGAAGAGTAGGACTATTTCGATAGCGAGGACCAAGGATCACGAAGATCTACAATCGAAAACCACCACCATCTTGCAATGGAAAACCTTCGTACGGAAATGATGGCTGATATCAAGCAGCTAAAATCAAGGCAAGGGGGGAGGAAGACTAGAAGAGGTGATGAGAGAAGCCAACACCACACCGCTAACTCTGCATTTGGCCAAAGCTCTCATTCCTCAGAAGTGCCCTATCCCAGCGTTTCGAGTGTTACGATGGATCCGTTGATCCCATGGCCCACCTTCGGTATTACAATCGTATGTTGGCACGATGGGACCAAGATGAAGCAATCCTCGCAGATACTTTCCTTCAAGTTTAAAAGGGTCAGCACTATGCTGGTTCGATAACCTACCACCGAACTCCATCGAATCCTACAACCAACTTATTGAGAAATTCTTAAGAACTTATATGTACAACAAAGCCGTTAATACAGGGATGGATAAGCTCTTCTCATTAGTATTCGCATACAAAGAAACGATCAGAGAATATACAGATAGGTGGCGCAAAATCTGTCAGGCAATAGGAAATGTGGATCCTGTGATCAGCATCAACTGTTATAAATGGGGATTGGATAGAATGAGCCCATTGTTTGTCGAGATTCACATAAGTGTACCTAAGACTGAAGGAGACCTTCGAGTAATCATTGAAAAGCATTCCAGGTTGGAAGAATCCTGATAGACGCATTTATGTGTCTATTTTGATCTCATTTATCTATTTTGTTAGTGCTCATTTTGTACTTATTTTGGCTTTTTATGTCTTTGTAGGTGTTTTTAGAGAAATAAGCTTTTGCGGCGAAATTGGCTCGAAAAATGGTTTTTAAGCTCGTGGGAGAAACTTACTATTCGGACCCCTCATTTGGATAAAGGGGACCTCAATTACTAAGGGGTGACCACTTGCTATTCGCACCCTCTATCGAGAGGATAAGGGACGACCATTTTCTTCCCCAAATTTGAAATTATTTTTGCGGAATATTTGAAGTGCAATGGCGAAATTAGGGTTCGACTTTGGAGTCTATCTCCTGGACGATTCAATCGCTAAAACTTCTTGGATGGGCCCTGTTTGGGCTTAATGTGCAAGGTATAGTTAATAGATTCGGTGAAGCTTGGGATACATAATCGATTTGAAGCAAGACAGTGTCGGAAATATACTCGGAGCTTCGCCTGAAGTTTCTGGAGAAGATTGTGGACGAGATTTAGTCGGATTTCATGTTAGATATGGACTGGCATTGACTCATCGCACGTAAACAGGGTTAGTAGGCGAGTTAAAAGTGGAAAGAATGAAAGAATTCACGTAACTTTAATAAACATGGGATGATATTCTCTCGGGACGTTGATTTGGAAATTTCATGAGGATTGGGAGAAGAAAACGTACCCAATATATTATATTCTATCTTGGGAAGGAGATGTGGATCGGAGAGATGCGTAGATAGTTTAGGATGAGATAATATCGTGACTTGAAGAAAAATATCCGTGGTTTTCTCGTACAAGAAAAAGAGGATTTAACCGAGATTTTATTGGTCCTGAAAGGTATATATATGTTGATACGAGTCACAATGATGATGGTCGGGAGTTTGGGGTAGCTTAGCTAAGAACAAGGCAGCAGAGAAGAATTTCACAGACGAGCGAAGAGAAGAAGAAGGAAGAGTTGCGGATTTAATGAAAAAAAAAGTGTCGTTCTCAAGAACATGAAGAACAGTACTAACATAGAAGTCTTATTTAAAAATGTTAGAAAAGAAGTATCATTGTTCAACACTAATAGATCACACGTCTTAAGCTTGTCATCTTTTCTCTGTAACGAGTTCAACACCCGTTGTAAGAGCTGTTTGTAACGCCACCACAGCGTTGCAAAACTGGTCTCGCTTTATTAGTTTTCTCTTGTTTTTCACCTATTTGAGCTATGAACAATTATTTTGAGCACGTGAATAATATGAGGAACTAAACCCCAACACTGGGATGACGGAGAAGCCATATTTCATGCGTGTGGTAATTATATTTAATTCTTTTATGACTACTTGCACTATTATCAATCGTTTTATGATTTTTCTTAATTGATTGTGATGTCGTATGATGATGTATGCTTGGTCTAAGTGCTTTTGATGCGTCATGCTAGTGATTTACAGTCAATCTTTTAAGAATCTACCTTGGCAAAGAACTAGAGTCAATATTATTTGAGCTATAATTATTTGGAATAAATATACGAATTGCATGAATGAGTTATGGTGGAATCCTGAGTCTCAATAATCTCTCGATTTTTGTGACAAACTTGTGAATATATTCTCTTTGTTTTTAGTATTTTCTTAACTCAAATCTTTACAAGTCTGAGTTGAACGAACTTTACTACCACTTTCCACAACAATTTATAACCACATCAAATCCAGCGGGAGAATCCCAGAGCCTAGACTCAAAGATCTCATCGGACTAATTCGGTAAAACAAGCCAGCGGATCCAAGAGGAGAGGTTCAATCGAACGTCCTAACGAAGATAAGAGAGGACGAAGGGATGATCGTCGGCGTGATGACCGGAAGTTCGAAGATCAAGTTTACACGAAGCTGAATACCGGCTACACCCACATCCTGAGGGAGATCAAGTATCGGGAGAACCTGGAATGGCCACGGTACAAAGGAAAACATCCCCCAAGGTCCAAGAAGTCAAGGGATTACTGCGAGTACCATTGCTTCAACGGGAACCAAGCCGAGAAATGCAAGAATCTCAAGATAATGATCCAAAAGTTGATTGATGCGGGTGACCTCAAGCAGTACGTACAGAAGGCGGAAACCGAAGATAGGGATAAAAGAAGCAAGCAAGCGCTGACGACACGGACTTGTATTTAGATTTGTTTTAGGTTTATTTTTATTATTTTTTGTTCTTTTTTACGCCTTTGGTATATTTCTTGGTTTCTTTTCGGGTTTGGAGCGAAGCTACAAGGAAAGAAAAGGTGCTATAAAAGGAAAGCATCTTCCAAAGAGGGAAAGAAAAGAGGAATTCAAAAGGAGTGAAGAAGAAGATTTTGTATATAGTTATTTTGTTTTATTTTTAGAAACTGCAAATAGGGTTGTATTTTTGTAATTTTCTTTTTATTTTTGGACACTTTTTGGACTTTATCTTTTTGGACTTGGACATTATTTTTAAAACCCTAAGGAAGGGTTAAGATTAAATATAAACTGTTTGCAGGGAAGGACGACAGTTACGATACTCTGTCTCGGCCTCGTGGTTCCGTGATCAGTCGACATAGGAGTCTCGTGGCCTCGTGCTTTTATTTTGATGTGACAACTCACACCCTCGCCATAGAATGTCGAACCCGGTATTACAATAGCCAATACAATGAATATAAGACTGAGTTTCAAAATGGACGTTACTACTTTGACCATAGTGTGAATAGTGGTTGGGAACATCGACCTTTTCAAGGTTATGGCTCATACCATGATGAGCCCAATTACTATCCACACATGCACTGGTCATACGAGCAAAATTCCTCTCTACTAGAGTCCGCGTCGTAAGTTAGATCGTGTCGACAAAAAAAGTTACTTGAGTCGACACGTAGTTCAGATTGAGATGAATAACTTAGTTATGGACGAAAGCAATGCAACGTGTGAACATTCTTTCCTAGATAAAATCAGGAAGTCATGTGAGTCAACTCAGAAAATGTTGTTAGAGGCCCGAGAAAGAACTCGCTCAAGATAGTCTTAATTTCCAATATAGTGTTTCCAATAGTACCCTTGAAAATGAGGATAGTTATTTGCATAATCAAGATGACGAGGTTAGAATTTGTAACACTACATTTTTAGACGAGGTGCGACCATTTTCAGGTTATTACAATGATGATTATGATGAGGATAGTGTTGATGAAGAATCACGAAATATTTAGGCATAGTGATCAGGAATTTGTTACTCTAACTGAGCTTTATAATCAAGATAATGTTATTTCTAGTTCGAATCCAAATAATTTTAATAATTATTCACCTATTCAAAAGGACGAGGATTTGACTAGAGATACCCACATTTTAAACGTAATGTAGTACTTCCTTTTACGAAGCACGATGATAGTTTTGAGGAACGAGTTTATTACGAGAACATTGTTTTAGAGTCTAACGGTTTAGAAACATTAGTCTTAGAATATGAACTTGTAGAGCTTTCAAATATGATGAGTGGGGATGCACCTTCCGATTATAACTTAAAAGAAGCAATTGACCATTTTCGAGATTCGATGATCTAGAAATTAGGGAAATTGTAGATAGTCTATCTAGAGACACCCAAAACTCTAAGTTTGGGGGTGATTATCATTCTCCCCGTGCTTTACCTTTAGCTCTTGTAGAGATCCCTCACTTAGGACTTGATATATGTGCCTCAACCATTGTGCCAGATTGCCTTCATACTAGTTCTCCAGAACCTAGTGATGTCCATAAGGAAGTTCAATTATTAGAAACCCATCTTCTGGTTGATGTGATTTACCCAGACTATGATACCAAGATTGATTTTGTTTTCCCACCAAATATTTTTCAACCAATTGTGGGAACGTATATGTTTCAGATGTGTCAATTATTGAGTTTTGAGACTAAACCTAAGTACATTAGGAGAATAGAAATGACACATTTGCTTAAGATTGACCACTACTTTCATCGTAGGTCAATTGTGTGAGTCAAACTCGATTGAATTTAAGGATCCGCAGATTATTTAGGTTATTATTATGTGCTTCTAAGTTTTTACTTGAGTATTTCCAGGACTCTAATACCTGAATCGGATCTTAGCTACAAGAAAATGCAACCCATGAAAATATTTTATTTGGACCCAGTCATAGAGACTGAACCTGAACCACAACTAGATGTAGTTGGCTTAAACAGGAAACTAGACAAGGGAGTGCTTTATTTGTTAATTTTCTTGACATGTTGCAGATTCCTTTTATTTGTGGTAGCTTTATTTGGTTTTGATGACCCACGAAATTCCGTCTATTACTTTATGATTTTATGAGGTGACTAATCCTTTCTTAGTCCGGTGAAGACTTTAAACTTAAGCACTTCTTGGGAGGTATCCCAATATTCATGCGACACAGTAATATCTTTCCTTATCTCTTTTACTTCAAATGGTAACAGCTTCTCCTTGTTCATGCTTTTAATTTTATCTTTAGAACATTGAGGACAATGTTAGATTTAAGTTTGGGGGTATGGGAGAAACTTTTTAGTTGCGATAAATAAACTCAGAGCCTAGAAATTTATGCTTATTAAGGATGGCACTAACCAATCTAAGTGGATGGAAGCATTTTGGTCGTAGGAGTTGAGGAACCAATCTGATTAGATGGAAACATCTAAAGAGTCTATTCATAAAAGCAAGAGCTCAGGTGTTAGAAATAACATGATAGTTTCACCATATCTTGTTGAGTCCTTTTCACTTCTGTTTTTATTTTGTTTTGTTTTTAAACTATGTTTCTCTAAGTGATTAGGTGGGGCTCACGAATCAAGTTGTTACCAATGCTAGGGTGAATTAGAGTGATTGAGATACCAAAAAAAAAAAAATGAATGAAAAAAAAAAATGAGACCAGCACTATCCGACCAACCTGAATAAATTCAATAAAGTCGACCACTCTGGAACCCTTGTATATGCCGAGTTGTGTTGACTCTAGAGTTAGATTATCGACCACTAGTTCCCTTGTATATTCCAGAGTGTGTTGATATTAGTCGACTAGTATCTCAATCCATTAGGATAGGTTCATTTTGGTGGAGGCCTTCAGACTGGATATAGGGAAACACTGTTCACTTAGTAAACATCAAAACCATCTATGTTTTCTCTATATCCATCTTCTTGATCTATCCATGTGATTAGTTTGACTCAGTTATATTGATGTCCATAGTGCGACTATCCGAGTAGAGCTCTGTGATTTATATATGAATTTTAGTATGCTTGAGTGCAAACTCGTGTACAATAATTGGAATTTCGCATCGTGGTACTTCCTCCCGTAATCAATAAGTATGCCAACCAAGAGACTCTTTAGTGCCTTTCACAGGTTCGCGTAGATAGTTAGGATCCTGGAGTATAAAGGTTTTGTGGGTACACCTCTGGTAAACCCTCCACGAGACTATAACTCGGCCACTAGGGCCACCTAGGGGTTTAAAGGCTTGTTGCATACGCTAAATGCAATCGACGATGCCTCGTGAGCAGTGAGTTAGGATTTTATTTTCTAGATTTGATTTTCTCGAGGACTGAGCAAATAATAAGTTTGGGGGTATTTGATAGACGCATTTATGTGTCTATTTTGATCTCATTTATCTATTTTGTTAGTGCTCATTTTGTACTTATTTTGGCTTTTTATGTC
>JAJJWW010002088.1:0-77014 GCA_023531295.1 Papaver armeniacum | reverse complement strand
GAGCAAGATTCTAGTTGTAAAAATTGTCACAATAGGGGGATGTATAAAGCAAAAGAAAATAAACAAAGCAATTAAAAGATAAAGTTGAAATCAATTGAATCATTCTTCGTTGCAAAACAATGATTAAAGTTATGTTCTTTTCTACTTGTTATTAGTCACAGATTATCACCAACCGTAGGTAAAGCGGCTAGATCGATTGCTAAACCTAAATCCTTGTATCAACGGGATACGGAAATTCTCGACTCAGGATTCTATTTACCAAACCACCTAGTTGTAGATCACTCTAGATGTAATTTAAATAAACGCATTAAGATTTATGAACTTATTAGGTCAATATTAGTAGTTAGACTCTTAGATCAAGGTCTACTTGCTAACGTTGTTTTCACACAAATTGCTCCACGGAATCCCTCATGAGGTCTCGTGTTTGCTACTTATGTAAAGAGTCAAGAAACGATTACTTATCCCCTAACTTTCACTAGCTTTAGATCAAATTAACAAATCAATTTAGCGTGCACTCTAAACAATCTATCAATCAATCATGAATGAATAAACATTCCTATTAGTAAAAACAAACAATAATCATGTGAAAAACTTCAAGATATAATTGAAACAAAACTCAAATCATGTATTAAGAACTAGGAATTCATCCTCAATCAATAAGAAAATTAGCTACTCATGTTTTTGAAATTCACACAAAATAATTAAAAGGAGAATTTTCAAGTTCACACAAATAATTAAAAAGAAGAATTGAAAGCAAAAACACAAGTGTTGTGTGTGTAGAGAGTGTTTTAAAAGATATCTAAAAGATGTGTAGAGAACTTCTCTCTTATAGGCTTCAATGTTCTCCATATCTTCCAAGGAATAGAACCCCTTTCCTTTAGCAATTCAATTTCCAAATTCAAGTCTTCCTCATCTTCCATCTTCTCTTTCCAAATTTGAGCCAAATTCTCCATCCAATTCCAAGTCCAAGTCTTCACACCCATGAGAAGAATCCAACACAAAAATCTGTAATTTTGGTCCGCCGGAAAGTTTGGTATTATGGCCGGAAGTTGGCCAGAATCCGGCAAGAATAGTCACCGAATTCTTCGCCGTCATTTGGTATATTCGACCAATATTCAGTCGACCCACCGTTAGGACTAACGGCCAAAGGGTTAAACCGTCAGTCAACGGTCAAGGCGAGGAGAGAGTCGGTGAGTCGGTCACTCAGTCAGTGTCAAACTCCGTCTTCCATCAAATGACTCTCCGAGTTGCGAGTCGATCGGTTATCGGACTCACCGAGTCGACTCATGTAATGGGAAACCAAAGAGTTACGCTATTTACAGGACTTCCCGGCCGAATTCAGGCCTCAATTTTCTTCAATCCCTGCACAACCTGTATCCTAACATACATCTAGTTATAAGCATTCAATCATTCCATTCTGCATCAATTATGTCTTCCAATTTCACCACATCCTTGAAAATAAGCATCTCCAACTTGAGTTCAGGCTAATCCCCTGTAACAATCCTACACAACATCTATTTGAAGCATTCATTCATCATGAGTTGAGTGTTATCTTTCTGCGTATAGCTGAATCACAGGTTTGAGCAGCACCATCTCTATTCAACCACCAACATACCCTTCTATTCTGCTCAACCCTACTCTCCTTTGTCTCTGCATCACAGTAGCAAATATTGTATCTTCAATTCATATCAGTAGCTCCTCAATACTGTACACTCCAATCCCTATCCGAGTTCATCACCCAACCCGATCAACGGCGCCATTTGCTCATTTATGTGTTCTTCTTGATTCAAACACCCATTAACCACAGTGCCACCTTCATACGAGACCACCAAAATCATTTCCGGTGAACACCCATCTCCTAATTAAATTTCTCCAACATCGGTTCATCTTCTCCTTGTCATCTCCATAGCTTCTCTTCTGCGAAATCTCAAATCGGACATCTTCATCTCCTCATCTTTGTCAACACAGAACCACCACCTCCACAATTTTATCACAACCCAAAGACCCATCTCAATTTCAACTTCATAGCCACAAACCCATTTCTAGCAACATTTCCACCTTCTCGACATCACGAATTACGAGGAGATGAACCCTAATTTCCTTCCTCCAAACAATACAAACCACCTTCATCTCCATTGAATCTCTCATCTCTCGATTTAGTCAGACCAGCTCATTAATTCTCTCAACCTCTCTATCTGTTTCTCGATCTGTTCTTCAATTTCTCTACATCTCGATCTCTGCCATGACAGCAGCAGCCATCAGATCCCCTTCTCGTCTCGGACTCATTTGTTTCATCAATTACTGTAGGATCATTATATCGCAACGTACAAAACTCGCGAGGATAATAAACAACAGTACTGCGAAGGAGTCGCAAGGAATCAAAAGGAATGACGCATTGGATGACGCAGGGGAAGATGTGAAGTCTCAGCGAGGTTAAGAAGTGTCGCGAGTATGAATACTTGTACATTCGCGACACTTCACGAGACACTCCAAAAATAAAGGACAGACCTAGTTGTCATTCACTATGTACTTGCCCTATATAAAGGGATGAGTAAGTCATTTGTAGGGGATTCTTTTGGAATTGAAAAATAAGTCATTAGGAGAGAGAAACTTGGAGAGTGATTGTTATTTCTTAAGTACAATTCTGTTTTCTGTGTAAACTTGAAGAAGATAATTAATAAACATTCTTGGTTATTCATCTTTCAATGAATTAGTTAAGTGAATTATAGTGAGGGTGTATTGTAGGATTTCCAACTACATATTGGCGCTAGAAACAAAGCTTTGAAACAAACATTAAAAGAAGAGAATTAACAAGAAAGAAATTTGAGATAATTTTCCAAAAATTTACTAAAAGAGAAATGGCTAGAAGAAGAAATGTACTTGAACAACCGGTGAGAAGAAGTGGAAGACTTACTTGGAGAAAGGAGAAATGAAAGAGGAGAATCGTCAAGGATGAATATGAGGAATGATGAAGAGAATCATGTCAAGCTTTAATTCCACCGATAGCAAATGAAACCGTGGATTACGATAGAGTAAGTGTGCACACTTGGAGGACGGATTCCTTTGAAAGGAAGAAGAGCAACAATTGGTAAACAATGGACAAGGAGAAGGAGATCAAAGAATGAATGGGGAAATGAATCCGAGAAATGAAGAAATCACAAGCATTGGAAACATTGAGACAAACGATACATGAAGAGAGCGACTAGAGGCAGCAGAGCGAGCAAATTTGACAAGACAGAATCATGAATTAAGGATGGAGAATATGAGATTGCAAAGTAGAAGATCGAGAAGCATTGCGAGATCGAGTTCAAGATCAACTAGGGAAGAAAGAAGGAGAGTCTTACCAACAGAAAATGCCGAGGTAGAAAACCAACGAGAAACACAAAGTCCAAGTTCGAACATCATGAAAGAAGAGAGGAAAAACAAGATCGTTATGTTTCCACATCCCAGAATTTCAAGAGGAAGCGAGAATGAGGAAAATCAAGGAATTAGGCGATTTCAGAGGGGACGAATGATCCAAATGATTGAAGGAAGAGTAATATTGCATGGAAGAGAAGCCTGAGAAGGCAAAAGGAGATTGAGGATGACATTGAGAGACATTATATTGAACAAGCACGCTTAGCTCGCGAGAGGAGAGAGCAAGAGCGAGAAGTGGAGAATCGAGAATTGGAAGAAGCAATCCGGCAAAATAATCACGACAACCGAGAAAGGAGACGAGAACAAAATCGTGTCAATAGAAATATTAATGAAGAATACGAGAGGATACGGAGGGAGGCGTGATGGCAGCCCGGAAGAAGAATAATAGGTATAATGGTGTGCGAATTGATGAAAGAGATGAAGGAGAAAGTCGCGGGGAAAGGAGAGAAGAAAATAACGAACAAGAAGGTCAAAGCAGGCATGAGCGCGGAGGAGAGAAGCGAGCTAAAAAGACCAGGAGAACAAAGTTCGAGGCAAATCAACAAATCTTGAAAGAACTAGCGAGAGATGACGAGTTGATGAATAGTAGAAAGGAAGGAGGAAGAAGACAATTGGATGAAGCCATCGCATAAGCTGCGAAGAACCCTTTTACACTAGAAGTACAAATGGGAGGAATACCTCCTAAGTGCAATCACTGCGTTAACCAACATTTTGATGGAACAACTCATGCGATACAACACATCAAGGCTTATATGAGATGTATGTTGCAATGGGAGAATCATGATGCCATATTGTGCAAATACTTTGCATCAAGCTTAGTGGGAGAAGCACTTGAAATGGTTTGAAGGGTTACCCAAAAACACAATCTCGTCATTCAACCATTTACAAGCTACTTTCTTGGGAGCGTATATAAGTAACAATTCCTCGCGACCGGGAATTGAGGACGTATTTGGACTAAAACAAAGAGTTGGCGAGAGTTTAAGACATCGACAATGAGATGGAGGACAATGTGCAAAAATAAATGGTTTGGAAGGTAGAAAGAAAGATATCTCATTTTATCATTTGTAAACGCTCTATTCGCAACTTGTTTGTTATACATTGATTTTTAGAATTAAAAATACGATTACGATGGTGAATTAAGAGAACTCCAGAAGAATATATTGCCTTAGAAGAAAGACAAAATGAAATGGAATCTTATCCGATTCTGCGAATACAAGTTCGAATGCTGCGAATGCAAGTTTGTTCTGAAATTCTTAAACACAGTGAAGCAGCACTTATGAAGCAGCCGGAAAAAAGAGTTGATGAAGGACAAGCAAAAAATAGTGGCTATGAAAGCCGAGATCGGGAGGAGTTTGAGAGAGAAAGGAACTATTACAATCGCAACAACAATAAAATTCAGAGATTAGATCATATGCAAGAAACTTATGGAGGACGAAGGCGGAATAATCATGGAGAGCGAGAGAAGACGCAGTGGTATGGGAAGAGATCAAAATGCCACCACTAAATGCTAGTGTGGAAAAGATTTGGGAAGCTATACTTGTAATGGAAGATATACCAAAGCACCATGGAATGTAGGGAGTGAACCACCACCGGGTGACAGAGTCATGAGTATTGTTCTTACCACCGCTTTCATGGGCATTTAACAAATGACTGCGAAACATAAAGAGAATCATTCTCGAGAATGATTGATCGAGGGAAGTTGAATCATTTTCTAAAAGATGAAGAGAAAGGAAAGAAAGTACTAAAGATCACCAAACAAAATGCAAAGAACGATTACAAAAAGGGAAAAGAGGCATTTGTGATAGAAAGTGGGAACAAAGGCCAAAAATCTATTTTGCAATTCTATCGTTCATTCATATCGTACAATTGAAGATTTTCACGATAACGTGCTCGAGAGAGTATATGCGAGGGATGTTAATGATAAAGAAGTAATGAATCTGGCGAGAACGTCGCAATTGAAAAATGGCGATTCAGATTATTTCTTTCTCTGGAGATGAAGTACCCAAAGGAAGAGAAGTACATGATAGCCACGGTAAAATTGGACATTAATCCAAAACCAAGTTGATGGAGAAGATGATGAAGCGAGAGTTGTTGGCGGTGTGTTCCTAATCGACATCTTGGAAGTTCGGTGAATATTCTTTTCTACCACACCTATAAGACTATGGGAGGAGTGGATGAAAATCGATTCCCTCAACATATAAAATATATGGTTTTAACTAAGACAAACAACAAACCTAAAGGAGAGGTTCACATGAGAATACCTTTACAAGGATTGTCAGCTGATATTTTATTCTGTGTGGTGGACGTGGAATCTCCTTATAATGCATTGATTGGGCGGCCGTGGCTGCATGAAATCTTGGGAGTAGCGTCAACATACCATCAGTGTATAAAATTCCCTCATCCAAATGGTATTGGAATTATAAAAGGAGATTGGGAGGAAGGAAAGAAGTGTTACGAGGTTGATGTAGAAAGTCATAAGAAAGAAATGCCAAAAGGAAAGGTTGGAAACAGAATGTGAAAGATGAAACAGAGAAAGAGAGAGCTGATGGTGGATGTCATAGAGATAAGAAATGAAGAAACATCGCGAAGAATCGCAAGTGAGTGCGCGGAAGTAAACAATTGTTATGATGGAAAGGAAAACTTCAAGGACTCGGGATATCGATGAGGCAAAGACGCAATGAGTAAAAGGCATAAGAAGTAAATAATCGACAAAGATATATAAAGGCAAGATAAAGAAGAGTTGATTCGCGAGAATGTTGCAAACAAAAAGGAGTGTGCGAGAATCTAAATGTCAAAAAAGGAATTTTGCGAAGGCTTCGCAAAGATAAATGTCGAAAAGCAATTAAATAAGAATGATTGAATGATTGAAGCAAGCAATTAAATATGAATGATTGAATGATTGAAACAACTAAATGATGAATGTCAAGAAGCAATTAAGAATGATTGAAGCAATTAAATGATTGAATGAGTAAATGAATGGGACGAACCTTTATGGCGTACACCCTAGTTCGCGAATGATATTTCGTAAGAGGCAAATGTAAGACCTAAAGTGCGTCATATAAGGGGGTATCTCTTAACATGGCTCAGGGAAAAGGTTACACCGCCCACGGAACTCGGTCATGTAGACTTGGGGCCCATGAAAGCCTATCTCGGGAGAGGTACCTTGATTCCCAACTATATATATAAGGTTATACATCGGTTGGGCGGCCAGGGTCTCTTCAAGGAGTCGGCGTATGATCAAGGCGCCGAGGTACACGGTTGAGTCAAGAGTGCGGGAGCATGGAACTTCCTTACCACTCTTGACAAGTCTTGGCGCATGCTGCACTCGCCCGAAGAAAACTCCACTTAGGGTGTAGCCTTGTAACCATAAACCCTATAGGTATAAGGGATAAGAGGCTGCGAAAACAACTGGTTGTTGTTAAGACCGGATGGGAGGAGCTAGCCTTGTATGGCCGATGTACGCCTCCTTGAAGGGGCAATCGGGGAGATGATAAGGCGACACCCTCCATTAGGAGAGTGTCAAAGCAGACGCAAATGTCATGAGGCTCTGTTTTGCAAGGAAACTTAGGCTTGTCATATTTGTGCAATGATCTGAAGAGGCAACAATACTAACGCGAGGGTAAGGCGAGATCAATGGATCTGTACATGAAAGTGTGCGGACGTCTGCGATTTCGTCCACAAGACGACAATGTCATGGGGCTTTATTTTTTAAAGAAAGTTTAGGCTGTCATATTGTTGCAAACAAAATATCTGCAGAGGCAAAAATACTTGAAAACGATAAGGCAAGGTCAATGGGTTTTTACATGCAAGTGTAAAAGGCCATGCGACCTTGTCGCGAAAAAAAAAGGGTGGCGAGCAAGACCTTTAACTAGGAATGTCGCGCTTAGAAGACCACCACAAATGATAAGGCGAGATCAATAGATTCCTTCATGGAGATATCTTGCGATCTCGTCGCGATGATAAATTTCAAAATGATAAGAGCGAATTTGAAGTTTCATTCCTCAAAAATAACTAAGTAAAATCTTTCATATAGAGATGAATAACGAGGCAAGTATGAGAATGAGAAAGATGAAATATTGTTATTCATCTTCTAATAAAAGAGCTATACATCAATAACGCTAGCCAATTATATTACAAAGAAGAACTGCCAAGAAGAAAAGGAAATGAAGATCGACAATCCAAGAAACTTACAATAAAGAGATGCAGAAATGTATAGATATTACAGACAGTGAAAGAAACAAAAGGAATTATTTTTGTGGTGATTCTTCTTCTTTATCCGATTCTTCAATTCTATTATTCTCATCGCCCACTTCTTCTTCTTCGTGGCCTCACTATCGAAACGTCTGAGACAGGCTCAGGAACTTCTTCAGAAAGCCAAGGATATGAACAAAGAGGGATTTTGTGATCATTGCAAACGTACTCCATGGCTTGATTGCGAAAAACGAACAGCATCGTTATTAAAGTTCGCCCTTTGTAGTTTGAAATTGTTTCTTCAACTTGGAGTATCTTGTTCTCGCGAAGAGTGAGGTTATTTGCGAGTTGTGCTTTCTCATTCAAGTTCTTCAATCCTTGTTTGAAATCTTTTTTCGATTCTACAAATAAACAACGAAAAGTTAACAACTTGACAAAGCAATACTACGAGAGATAAGAAACAGAAGGTATAATAAATAACCTTCTCTGTCGGATATCATATCTTTAACCAAGGAAGTATGCTCGGCATGAAGGCTAACATCAACACCTAAATTATTCCCGGCGTTATCTAAGACTTTCGCAGCCCAAGCGAATTCATCATCATTATTTATAATAAGAAGTGAACAATTTGATTCTCTCGCTCACTAAGTAAGGAATTCGACGATTAAGCAATTCATCTCGCTCCGTTTGTACTTCGAGAAGGGACTTTTGAAATGTTGCTAATGCCTGGCACCATTATTAGCAATACAATCCTTGTCATCTATGTGATCGCTAATTTTCTTCCCTTAAAATTTTGGTTTCCTCATGAGACTCGAGGTACATTAGTTTTAAATTGATTGGCTGCACTTAAGCTAGATCTGTGCTCAATTGCTAAGAGGCGATATTTGGTTTGGAGTTCATTTAATGAAAGGAATTAATTCATTCGACAACTACTTAAAGAATTGTTGAGATGAGCAAGAAGAATGTCATTATCCATAGGCTCGGGAAATGAGTGGAGAAGAATAGCTTCTTCTAAAGGTTATATATATCTGAAAAGTGATAAGTCGAGGGTAGCAACAGGCAACTGATAAACTAAAAATTATAAGAAAAGAAAAATTGCATACCATAAAGTTCTTTGATTAACGTTAGAAGAGTGGTAACTTTGTCCTTTCCGGGCAGAAAACCTCGAGTCTCCAATTGTTGGATTTTTTCGCGAGATCTCGCAGATTCAACTTCTAATTCTTTGATCCTTGTGAAAAATTGGGTATTCTTTTTCAATTGAATGTTATACCTCCTTTCAAGATCCGGAGGCAACTACAAAAGAAGTTTTTCCGTCTGCAGGGAAGATAAAAAGGTTATTAAAATATAAATTAAAAAGCGAAATTGGAAGAGAAATATGAATTCATACATACCAACGAATTGAGTGCATTTAAAAACTAGGGGATACGATCTAGAAACCCCATGGAAAGAGTCATTGCCATCCCGACAATGTAGCATTGCACACTTTGGCGAGAGTATCGCATATGGACGTTAGGCGTAGTATCTCCTATTCCTTGAAGAGAATCCGAGAAGATGTTTGAACAACCCATCCATAGGAGAATTGGACGATTGAGATTCTTGTTGGAAAGATGAATTCATGTCATTGTCATTATCATCCTCATCGGAAGATCCGAACTTGAGCTAAGATGAGAAGAAGGTTGAGTTTTTGTTTCTTAGATGATGGAGCAGAAGACTTATCCTTGCGAGCATTGGCTTTAGTTTTGCTTTTAACCTTCGCAAGTTCCATTTCCTCGCGTCAACCTTCGCATACAAATGAAGATAAGAAATAGAGGCAACAATATTGTTAAGTAACAAAAGGGATATTTCTTACTTCATCCGTAAATCGAAGTATTGCCAGGGTACTTGCCAATGGATTTATCTTGAAGCTTTTCCTCGGTTTGTCAATCAAAATTTTACAAACTCAATGAGTACGAAGGAAGAGATTTCAAAAACAAAATTTGAAGACATACCTCTTTTGCCTTCTCGGGCCATTTAAATTCCCAAGGATTGTAGCTTGCGAGATTCTCGGGGAGTACATGCGACCGATATGTAAGATCCGCTTAAAAACAAGGGTACAACCCACCACTTCTCATCTTTGGGCGCGAGGAGTAGTATTATTGCCCGAATGCCGGTCGATATCATGCATGAGTAATTTATCTTGGGGACATTATCTTTTCTTTTCAACCGAGCGCCCCAGGCGAGACTTCTTATTTCTCATACCTATTACTTCATAATTCTCAAAAAGTTCTCTCCGAGTGTATTTTTCGGGGATTATTTCTAAGTTTATGCAATTGGGGTGTCGACATTGTTAGGGTATAAAGATCCTTTGCCGAGCGCCACGATTGGCAAACTCAAGCATTAGGCGGATACAATCACCGCAACCGATAGACAGCTCAGAAGTTTGGATGGGAAAGAATTTCATAAAAGAGTGGCATCTCGGGATCATATAAAGGAATGGGAAGTCCTGCGAGGAGTTGACCAAGCGAGACTATAATTTTTGATCATCACATTGATGATCGGAAAAACAACTTTGCGGTGAGAATAGATGAAGGTTCTTGATCGAATAATAGATAAAGTGAAACCTTTGTCTTGCAACTTCATTGAATCTCATTAAAACGAGGTTTGTACATACGACTAAGTGAAGCCATTGTTAGTATGGGAATGAAAAAAGAATCGAAGATTAATAAAAAGATTGAAGGTTTGCAATAACGAAGCGCGGTTGCGGAAGGAGAGAATTAAAGAAAAGTTGCAGAGTGAAAGCGAAAGAGGAAAAGAGAAGGATATGAAAATTATATATAAAGAGAAAATCCTCAAGTAAAACGAGGGCATTTAATGCGAGAGGGGACGTGAGTGGTCAAGAATAAGCGGTTGAAAGAGACGTGTCGAAGATAATGGAAGAATGGACATCTCGTAATAAAGTCCGTGTGAAAATGTGGGATCGAAGCGGTATAGATAAGCAATTGCGGCAATTCAAAATATTGATTCTCATGACATTCTCTCCTTATGCAGAGAAGACATGAGAAGAGGCAAGATGTAGGATCATTATATCGCAACGTACAAAACTCGCGAGGATAATAAACAACGATCTTTGCGAAGGAGTCGCAAGGAATCAAAAGGAATGACGCATTGGATGACGACGGAAGATGTGAAGTCTCGGCGAGGTTAAGAAGTGTCGCGAGTATGAATACTTGTACATTCGCGACACTTCGCGAGACACTCCCGAAAATAAAGGACAACCTAGTCAAGTCATTCACTATGTACCTGCCCTATATAAAGGGATGAGTAAGTACATTTGTAGGGGATTCTTTTGGAATTGAAAAATAAGTCATTAGGAGAGAGAAACTTGGAGAGTGATTGTTATTTCTTAAGTACAATTCATTTTCTGTGTAAACTTGAAGAAGATAATTAATAAACATTCTTGGTTATTCATCTTTCAATGAATTAGTTAAGTGAATTATAGTGAGGGGTGTATTGTAGGATTTCCTGCAACTACAATTACAGCTACCAACCATGATTTGCCTTGATTAATCATCTTTTCTACCATAATTTCTCGATCTCTCATCATACTTCCTTCTCTCGGTTTCAACAGCAGCATCCACTGCTTTTAGCTCTCGATTTCAGGCGAAGTGAAAGAAATGAAGAATGAGAGACGAGTTTCTCTCAATTTAGGGTTGGGGCGATATGGATAGGTACACCCCACAGATAGGACCCGTTAAATACACCCAATGGTAGATGATAAGGGATACCACGAGCAACCCCCTAACCTTGACCTGGGCCTGGCTTTAGTACTCCTCCAAAAGAGAGTTGCCCCTTAACCTTGACTGGGCTCCAGATAGTGTTCACCCCTGAAATGACAATTTTGCCCTTTTGGATCAAATAGAGTAATTTCTTCTTCTTTTCCTCCGTGTGACTCCAAAGTAGCTATAAAACTCAAAACAAGAGTAAAATACATAATTTACAAGAAAAATAGCAAAGAAAGCATAAACAATAGATAGTAAATAGGATGTATTCTACACCCTATCAAATTCCCCCACACTTAGACTTTGCTAGTCCTCGAGCAAATCAAACTAAAAACTCACAACTTCAAAGCGTTCAAGCGTCCCAAGCATCCAAAGAGTTATGAGGACATAGAGTTTTACGCATTCTAGTAATAAAAAATTAGAAATACCAAAGAACATATTCTCATTCTTAAATGTTGAGTGAGAAATAATCACACCATAATGAGAGAACGCGTGTTTGAGAAACGATCAATAAGCATTTCGCCTCGAAACACGCCTTACCAAAAGGATTTTATGATAATTGCACTCAAAAAGACTTTTTTATGGGTCACACATGTGTGTAGGTAGGAATGAAAAGAGAAATCCTGCAACACGTTGGTGGTGGGAAGGACAACTTCCAAATATTTTTAAAAAAACCCACATCTTTTAACATTTTGAAAAACCATTTTTCGACGATCTCTAAGAAAGGAAATCAACCATTATTATCGGGATGAGATTACTTACTCACCTTCATCCGATCGCCAATTATGATAACACCACTCTCACGGCATCCAATAGAAACGTCTTCCGCTCCTTGTCTTGATCTTCTTGGTCTTCGTCTTCGGTTTCAACTATTGGTGATAAACTCTCAATTTCATAAATCCTTAACAATTTATAACTCTTTTTACCTTAAATCCTTGTCGCTTGAAACTTCCTTATAGATTTTCCTTCCCCACGACTTATTAACAAAACAAATATTTCTCTTGTTTTTTTTTTATTTTTTCTTTTCTAATTATCTTCTTTTTTTTTATGATTTTTTTTTTATTAACAAGAGAAATAAAATACAAAATAAACCATGGCCGTGGGAGAAGTATTTTACCGCTTGATTCTTCACAACTTGTATCGCCTCAAAATCATAAACTTCAACAATTCTCACCTTTTGATTTTCTTCGCTCTTGTGAATAAGTCTTTATACTTGGATATAAAATTACCTCATTATATTGTAAGTCCTCAACATATATGTAAAAATCTGCTCTTTGTATGTTGCTTCACTTGAATATGAAATTTGCTCTTTTTTTTTTTCTTTTCGTTCCGTTGCTTGTAAACCTTGAACTTTTCCAACTTTCCTTGTAGATTTTGATGTCGCTCCTAGTTGATGATGATGGTGTTTTTATGGACCCGTTGTTGTGGAGAGAATGCTGCTAACTGCAAATCGAACTACAAGAAGGAGGCTTTCATCTATAGACGTCACCCTTATGATTGACAAAATTAGCACTCAAGAGATCAAAGAGTAGTGCTTCTATTGGTGGGAGGTTGGGTAGCTCACCATTCTACCCGGAATTAACGTACGGTGACACACACTCAAAAGAAAGCTCTTTAGTAGATGGAAAAATTTCTGGTCGGTGCCTCACATGATATGAATACGGGTAGTCTCCACTAATGATTGATCAGCAACTCTAATAATTCATTTCTCCTTTGCACCAAATTCGCATCACCGGCATGATTAAATCCATTATTTAACACTCTAACAAGCAAGAAATCCGAATGTAGTTCTCTAACATTTCCAAGTTCAATTATGTCGGTCAGAATCCTCTATGTAAACATACCTAGAAGTATGCTAGTGACTCTAAAATCTCTAAAAGTTGAAGGTTTTATGTAAAACTTTTTTTTTTTTTTTTTTTTTTAATTTTTTTTTTAATATACATGCTTAACTACTCCCCCACACTTAAACCTTACATTGTCCTCAATGTAATTGAATCGTCCTAGTAAAGTCAAGGTGGGAAATTTTAACATGATAAGGAACAAGAAAAAGAAATAACAAAAATAAAAAGCAAAAGGATAAGAAATACAAAACCTATGGGTTGCCTCCCATTAAGCGCTTGTTTTAAAGTCGACGGCCCGACTTAGCCCTTGCTAGATTCATTATCCCGCATATACTAACAATCTGAAAATTTGAGGATCCACCCATAATACCTGTTTCGAAAACAATAACTCCATACAAATATTAGCACAAGAAAACAATAGTGAAATTATCGCTCGATAGAAATTTCCCCCACACTTATTCTCGTCCACACTCGGAAGTGTATAAAGAACATAGAATTTTGGAACTTCCATGTATTCCTCTTGGCAAACCTGTATAGTGTTAGAATCAAGTGTTTCCAATGGTGGATATCTAGAAACAAAATCATCCAAAAATACTTTCGAAGCACATACATTCAAACCAATAAGAGGTAAAGGAGAAGAATCAATATGCAAAGGATTAGACAAACCTTGCACAATTTCTTGTATTATAGAATCCTCTTCATCCTTAAAAATTCAAGTGAATTACTTACCTCTTGTATATCGTGGTCCTCTATTAAACCTTGCAACCATTCTTCGTCGTTTTCTACCTTAACCAAAGTCTTGGCATCATTAAAATCATTGGAAAGTTCAATTGGGTCTTCCACGAAATCAATCAATATGGTTTCATTCTCTAGCATCATCTCTTCAACATTCTCATCATTGGAATCGGGCTATTCACTAAAATGATTCTCGTCGGTATAGATTGTAAGATCTTCTTGTGCGAGTGTTACACCGTTTATAACAATAGGTAAGTTACACCCAATCTCCTCCTTTTGAATAGGTGAAGGATCGTTATTATGATCCGGAGTTGGAATAACTTCCTCATTGTTGCAACGCTCATACACTTCCGCGGACTCATATATTTCCCTAAGGAATTTTTTCCAAGCACTAATTGCATCTTCCTCAAGCTCTACCTTTTGAATAGGTGCTTGATCATTATTAAGATCAAGGCTCGAGTAAGCTACACTAGCGTCTTCAAAAGTCTCCAAAGGTTGGACTTTTCCAACATAATCATCGATCAAATATTCACTACACACCATAGGCACATTAGAATAGTTATTGCTTTGATAGCAAAATTCTTCTTTATCCCTCTCCTCCTTGTATTGATCCATGTCACTTCGTATTTTAGCAATGCCGTCTTGAAGTTGTTGGAGTTGCTCATCCCCATTTTTATCGAGTTGAGTAATTTGTTCGTATAATTTCTCCGAATTCCTTTGAATTTCTCGATGTGGTTCCTCCCAAACATAGGGTTGCTGGTCTTGTAGTGATTCTTGCAACTTTTGTTGAAGATCCCCAATCATGGCACACATCTTATCTGCAAAATTAGAGAATTTCTGATGATAAACAAAACTATCCTCCCATCCTTGTGATTGTCCACTTACATACCCGTCATAAGGTTGTTGATATGTATGAGAATATCCATAAGGTTCTGTAGGAAATTGATCATAGCCAAAAGATTGGTTTTGATTGTATCCTAAGGATGGTTGGAAGTTGCCATAATGTTGAGGTTGAAAACTGTGTTGATTGTTGTAATATGCTTGCTCTTGTCCACCATACATGGAAAACCGATACCTGAAATAAGATTCTCAAACACTAAGTTAGATACGATATAGAATCTAACAAAGCAAGAATAAAGCAAAAAGAAAAATAAAAACAACTAAAATCATTCATTGCTCCCCGAAGAACGGCGCCAAAAATGATGCGTGTCGTAGGTGCAATCAAATTAATATCTTATTTCCACTCAATTAAAAATAATATAATGGAAGTCAAGTTCGTTCCCACGAGGAGCAAGAGATTCTAGTTGTAAAAATTGTCACAAAAGGGGGGATGTATAAAGCAAAAGAAAATAAACAAAGCAATTAAAAGATAAAGTTGAAATCAATAAGAGAGACAAGATCAAGGAATCATTCTTCGTTGCAAAACAATGATTAAAGTTATGTTCTTTTCTACTTGTTATTAGTCATGATTATCACCAACCGTAGGTAAGCAGCTAGATCGTGCTAAACCCTAAATCCCTTGTATCACGGGATACGGAAGTTCTCGACTACCGGATTCTATTTACCAAACCACCTAGTAGTAGATCACTCTAGATGTAATTTAAATAAACGCATTAAGATTTATGAACTTATTAGGTCAATTTTAGTAGTTAGACTCTTAGATCAAGGTCTACTTGCTAACGTTGTTTTCACACACAATTGCTCCACGGAATCCCTCCGCAAGGTCTCGTGTTTGCTACTTATGTAAAGAGTCAAGAAACGATTACTTATCCCCTAACTTTCACTAGCTTTAGATCAAATTAACAAATCAATTTAGCGTGCACTCTAAACAATCTATCAATCATGAATGAATGAATAAACATTCCTATTAGTAAAAACAAACAATAATCATGTGAAAAACTTCAAGATAGAATTGAAACAAAACTCAAATCATGTATTAAGAACTAGGAATTCATCCTCAATCAATAAGAAAATTAGCTACTCATGTTTTTGAAATTCACACAAAATAATTAAAAGGAGAATTTTCAAGTTCACACAAATAATTAAAAAGAAGAATTGAAAGCAAAAACACAAGTGTTGTGTGTGTAGAGGTGTTTTAAAAGATATCTAAAAAGATGTGTAGAGAACTTCTCTACTTATAGGCTTCAATGTTCTCCATATCTTCCAAGGAATAGAACCCCTTCCTTTAGCAATTCAATTTCCAAATTCAAGTCTTCCTCATCTTCCATCTTCTCTTTCCAAATTTGAGCCAAATTCTCCATCCAATTCCAAGTCCAAGTCTTCACACCCATGAGAAGAATCCAACACAGAAATCTGTAATTTTGGTCACCCGGAAAGCTGGTATTATGGCCGGAAGTTGACCGGAATCCGGAAGAATAGTCACACAATTCTTCGCCGTCACTGGTATATTCGACGGAATATTCCGCCAGTCCACCGTTAGGACTAACGGTCAAAAGGGTTAAACCGTCAGTCAACGGTCAAGGCAGAAGAGGGAGTCAGCTGAGTCAGTCACTCAGTCAGCTGTCAAACTCCGTCTTACTGGGCTGACTCTACTGAGTTGCAGAGCTGGATCGGTCATCGGACTCACTGAGTCGACTCATGTAATTGGGAAACCAGCCGAGTTCTGGCTATTTACAGAGGACTTCCGTAGATTCGGGCCTCAATTTTCTTCGATCCCTGCACAACCTGTATCCTAACATACATCTAGTTATAAGCATTCAATCATTCCATTCTGCATCAATTATGTCTTCCAATTTCACCACATCCTTGAAAATCAGCATCTCCAACTTGAGTTCAGGCTAATCCCCTGTAACAATCCTACACAACATCTATTTGAAGCATTCATTCATCAACAAAGTTGAGTGTTATCTTTTCTGTGTATAGCTGAATCACAGGTTTGAGCAGCACCATCTCTATTCAACCACCAACATACCCTTCTATTCTGCTCAACCCTACTCTCCTTTGTCTCTGCATCACAATAGCAAATATTGTATCTTCAATTCATATCAGTAGCTCCTTAATACTGTACACTCCAATCCCTATCTGAGTTCATCACCCGAACCAATCAACAGCGCCACTGCTCTCATTTATGTGTTCTTCTTCAGATTCAAACACCCATTAACCACAGTGCCACCTTCATACAGAGACCACAAAAGCATTTCCAGTGAACACCCATCTCCGTAATTAAATTTCTCCAACATCAGGTTCATCTTCTCCTTGTCATCTCCATAGCTTCTCTTCTCTGAAATCTCAAATCAGACATCTTCATCTGCTCATCTTTGTCAACACAGAACCACCACCTCCACAATTTCATCACAACCCAAAGACCCATCTCAATTTCAACTTCATAGCCACAAACCCATTTCTAGCAACATTTCCACCTTCTCGACATCACAGAATTACAGAGATGAACCCTAATTTCCTTCCTCCAAACAATAACAGAACCACCTTCATCTCCATTGAATCTCTCATCTCTCGATTCAGTCAGAACAGCTCATTAATTCTCTCAACCTCTCTATCTGTTTCTCGATCTTTCTTCAATTTCTGCATCTCGATCTACGCCATGACAGCGAAGCCATCGAGATCCCCTTCTCGTCTCGGACTCATTTGTTTCATCAATTACTGACTACCAACCATGATTTGCTTTGATTAATCATCTTTTCTACCATAATTTCTCGATCTCTCATCATACTTCCTTCTCTCGGTTTCAACAGCAGCATCCACTGCTTTTAGCTCTCGATTTCAGGCGAAGTGAAAGAAATGAAGAATGAGAGACGAGTTTCTCTCAATTTAGGGTTGGGGCGATATGGATAGGTACACCCCACGAGATAGGACCCGTTAAATACACCCAATGGTAGATGATAAGGGATACCCTGATAGCAACCCCCCTTAACCTTGACTGGGCTCGGCTTTAGTACTCCTCCAAAAGAGAGTTGCCCTTTAACCTTGACTGGGCTCCAGATAGTGTTCGCCCCTGAAATGACAATTTTGCCCTTTTGGCTCAAATAGAGTAATTTCTTCTTCTTTTCCTCCGTGTGACTCCAAAGTAGCTATAAAACTCAAAACAAGCGTAAAATACATAATTTACAAGAAAAATAGCAAAGAAAGCATAAACAATAGATAGTAAATAGGATGTATGCTACACCCTATCACTCCGTTGCCTTCCCCATTTGATGATCCATCTACCAATATTTCCCACCTGTTTGGCTCAGTTAATAAATCCCTTGGATTTCCATGTTCTTCTTCTATATCCATCATTTCTTTCATTGCTTCATCCTCTTCCAAAAGGAAATTCCGCTAAAAATGCTGACAACTTGTGATTTTGGTGAAGATAGTATTTTATATTTGATTTTGCAATGACTTACTTGAGCATTCCATCTCTCAACCCTTCACGACCTTTTTGAATTTTCATTACCGACTCAATCGGTACTTTTGTCATTACCTTAAGCGTAAAGCTTGGAAGTATATGCGAAGTTTAAATGTTGCATAAACTAATGCCAAAATTAGTTTTTCAATTTTTGAATAATTCCTCTCCGCGGCATTGAATGTTTCTTGATGTAATAGATTGGCTTTTTCCACTCCTGCGTCTATTCGCAATAATCTGCGCTTAGTGCATGCGAGGTTGTCGCAAGGTAGATTAATAATTCCTCCCTGGCTCTGCTTTTTGTAAAATTGATATATCCATTAGATGTTCTTTTATTCCTTGTAAAGCCTTTTCACATTCATCTGTCCATCTAAATTTCGCTACCGTTTTAAGTATGTTGAAAAAATGTTTACACTTATCAGATGATCGCGAGATGAATCTTCCTAGCGAAGCTAATAGTCCATTTAACTTTTGCACATCTTTCACCGTTGCTGGCGTTGGCATATCGCGAATTTCTTGTACTTTCTCTGGGTCGACTTGTATTCCTTCTTTTGACACAATGTAACCTAAATTTTTTCCTGATGCAACCCCAAAGGTACATTTTTCTGGATTTACTTTGATGTTGAAATGCCTCATTTGTTCAAAAATTTCCCTCAAGTCCCGTACATGGTCTTTTGCTTCTTTACTTTTTATTAACATGTCAGCCACATATACCTCTAGTGTTTTATGTATCCATTTCGCGAACACCTTTTCTACCATCCTTTGGTATCTTTGCTCCAAAGATTTCGCAGACCAAATGGAATTTTTGTATAACAGATAATCCTCTTGGAGCGAAAAAGCGGTATGCTCTTGGTCTTCTTGACGAGGGAATTTGATTGTAGCCTTTGTATCCATCAAGAGAGGATATCCTTTCATTTCTGCCCCGACTCAACCATTTGCGGAATATCTGGCAAAGGAAAGCTATCTTTCGGACAAGATTTGTTTAGATCGGTAAAATCTGTGCAAATTCTTATCCCTTTTTTCTTCTTCGGGACTACGACCATATTTGCTATCCATTCGGGATATTTTGCTTGTCTAATGATTCCTGCGTCAAGCATCTTCTGCAATTCTTCTTCCATTTGAGGGTGATATGTTGTTGCAATTTTTATAATTCTCTGTTTGAATGGTCTTGCATTTTTGTCAATCTCCAATTTATGGCACGCTACAGATGGATCTATTTCAGGTATCTCATCCATATCCCATGCGAAAATGTCTTTGTAATCTCGCAACAAATCAACAGTCCTTCTTTCCTCATCTGCCTCCATTTTAGTCCCAATTTTTAACATCTTGGGTTCTTCTTGATTCAACGTTCACTTCCTTTGTCGGCTCTGCCGCCGAGTGTAGCTAGCCTTCGATTCGCCCATAGGCGTTGGTCCTTTTATTTCCTTCGCAAGCTCATTCTCTTCTTCCAAGATTTCGCTGGTATTCCTTTTCCTTCTTCTGCTCTTATCATGTAAGTTCTAAATTCTTCTTCCTTTTTCGCTGCTTTTGCCATCTTTTTGCGATCTTTTCGCCTCTTCACCTGTTCTTCATAATGTTTTACCTCGATTTGATGATATATCCTTCCTTTATAGGTATCTCCTCTGATTTCGCCAATCCCACTCGGCATAGGAAATTTGACACATTGATGAAATGTCGAGGCTACAGCTTTTATTGCATGTACCCATGGTCTTCCCAACAACATGTTGTATGGCGATTCCATATCCACTACACATAACTTCACTTGTGTTTCAATTTCTCCCAATAGAATTCGCATTTTTATTTCCCCTTTAGGTTTTGTTATAGATTTGCCGAAACCATGGATATGATATGTTGAGGAAGTCATTTCTTCATTTTTGTACCCCAATTCTTTATAAGCATGATAAAACATTATATTCACTAAACTCCCTGTGTCCACCAAGGTTCTATTTATTGCCCATTCTTCCACCTGTTTTTGTTGGTTCTCCTTCTTCCCTTGCTTGCGCTTATCGTAATCACTAGTGGAGATGTGTGATTTAAATTCTCTCTTGATATCTATGTTCTTTAGAACGTAATCTTCTGCTTTTTCCCATTCTTTCAAGGGTGACGCCTTCTCTGTTGTTACAATTTTCTTTCCTTCAAAATCTCGTTTGTGTATTCTCCCTCTGATACTCTCATGAAATTTATTAACCATCGTCTTTGTTATCATATTACATTCCAATTCTCCATTACTCTCCTTGATTCTGGCTTTCTCCTTTTTAACCAATTTATCCATTATACTCTGATTTGAACAACTTTAATGACAATATTCAATCTCTAATCTTCATTTCTTGTTTCTAGCGCCAATATGTAGTTGCAGAAATCCTACACTACGCCCCTCACAAGAATCTACACAATTAAACCATTTTAAGATGAACAATTATAATTTTTATTTATTAACTTCTTTAATGTTTACAATATAAAATGGAAAAGAGCTAAAGAAATTACAATCACTATCGACTTTCTCTCTCTTAATGACTTGCTCTACACTCGAAAAAGATCCCTCTCCTAATAGGCATGTTCGGCTCTTTATATAGGGGTATTACATAATGGATGACAGCTAAGCTGTCCTTTATTTTCGGGAACAATTTGCGAAGTGTCGCAAGTGTACAAATGCATAATTTCGCGACACTCCTAGATCTCGCTAGGTAGGGCTGTCAATAGATATTCGATATCCGGTATCCGTTTCCGAATATCCGGATTCCGTTAGGTTAATATCCGACATAACGGTTATCGATATCCGATAACCTTTTGCAACGTAACGGATATCCGTTTATTAACATAACGGTGATCTAGGTTAAGGGAGTTTCCGTTAGGTTAATATCCGATACCGTTAGTGTATAACTATATCATAAAATTTTCGGAAATTTTCGATACCTAATACCCTTTAGGTTTACTCTTTAGCCATTTGATTACGTCTCTCCTAAGTAAATATCGGAAATTATCAAATATTAACGGAAATTATCGGAAATTATTGAATATTAACGAAAATTATCGGAAATTATTGGAAGTTTTTTGTATCATGAGTAGATAACGGATATTATCGGAATAATATCCGATATCCGATAGCTTATCCTTAACCTTATCGATATGGAATTTTTGAATTCGACGGATATTATCGGATACTAGAATATCCGATAACCCTTAACCTTAACCTTATCGGTATTGCCAATATCCGATGGATTTTTATCCATTGGCACCCTATCGCTAGGTCTTCACACCTTTCTCGTGTTCTGGCTGTCGTCATCCATTGCTTCACTTATTTTATTCATCTGCGACGCCTTCGCTACGTAACGTTTATGAATTTCGCAGAGGTATTGGTGTTGCGATATTCTGATCCTACACTAGTGACTGGTGTGACCGATCACAAGTAGGTACCATGTTAAGGTAGAACCGATCCTAGTGATAGAGTATAACCGATCGAACCTATGTATGTGACTTGGTAACCGATCAAAACTAACCGATTGTATGCAGGTATGACCAATCACATATTAGTCTCGGAAAACTAACCAGTTACCAGGACCGATTACACAAATTACAAGAATCGGTCACACACACTCATGATCGGTCACACCAATTACTAGGATCGATCACACAATTACAAGGATTGATCATACCATCACATGTTGATTATAACTTAGGATCGGTTATACCAATTATCAAAACCGATCATACCAACCATAAATCAGGCATTGTGATTAGTATACCAAGATACATAACCTAAGTTAACATTAGTTCTACCATTTCACACATATTGGTCATCCAAAGATTTGCAATGAATAGCCTGACCAATAAGCCTATTGATTTACCTTTTGATTCACGAAACAAGTTCATGAATGTTGTAGGACCAGAATATCGCAACACTAATACTTCGTGAGATTAATAAACAACTGCATCGCGAAGGAGTCGCATGGAGGTAAATAAATGACGTAATAGATGACGACAGTTAGAACATGAGGAAAGTGTGAAGACTTGGCGAGATTTGAGAGTGTCGCGAAGGCAAGCAGTTGTACATTCGCGAGCATTCGCGAGACACTTCCGAAAAATAAGGGACAATATAGTCAGTCATCCACTATGTAATACCCTATATAAAGGGTCGAGTAAGCCTGTTGTGGGAGAGGTCTTTTTGAATTGTGAAACAAGTCATTAGGAGAGAGAAAGTAAAGAGTGATTGTAATTTCTTTAGTTTTGTTCTACATTTCTTTGTAAATCTTTCAAGAAAACAATTAATAAAACACATCATTGTTCATCTTCCAATGGATTAATTAAACAGATTTGAGTGAGGGGTGTAGTGTGGGAAATCCTGCAACTACATATGCGCTAGAAATAGGGATTGAAGGAGATCAACCTTGTGAATTGGAAGAATTAGGGATAACAAGAAAGAAATTTTGAATAATTTTTAACAAACTACCAAAATTGAGAAATGGCTAGGAGAAAGAATGCATCAGAACTACCAACGATCGTAAGGAGAAGTGGAAGATTAGTGGGAGAAAGAAGAAATGAAGTAGGAGAACCATCAAGGATAGATGCAAGAAATGGAGAAGAAGATCCAATTCAACCATCAACTCAACCACCAATTCAACCATCAACTCAACCACCAATTCAACCATCAACTCAACCACCAACTCAACCACCAATTCAACCAACAACTCAACCACCAACTCAACCAGCACTAAACAGAGTAATCGATTATGATAGAGTGAGCGTGCATACATGGAGATCAGATTCTACGGAAGAAAGAGAAGAAATACAACAATTGATGAATAATAGACGGGAAGGAGAAATCGAGAAGAGATGGGAGAAACAATTCGTGGAAATGAAGAAATTGCGGCATTAGAAGCGCTGAGACAGACAATACACGAAGAAAGGCGGTTAGAAGCAGAAGAACGCGCGAATCTAACAAGGCAAAACCACGAGTTGAGGATGGAAAATAGGAGGCTGCAAAACGAAGGTCAAGAAGTAGTAACGGATCGAGATCGATATCGAGTAGAGAAAATGGGAGGAGAACATTGCCTATAGAAAAAAATTAATGAAGAAAATTTGGAAAGAGAGTTAAATCATGGCGAAGGAGGTCGCGAAGAGAGAGAGCTAATAGAAAATCGTTATATTTTGGTAAACAACCACGATGATGGAAATCAAGAAGATAGGCAGCCTCGAGGACAGAATAACCCAATTAATGAAGAAAATCGGGAGGAAAGAAGAAGAGCATTACATGGGAGAGAAACACAAAGGAAACAAAAGGAAATTGAAGATGATATTGAAAAGCATTACATTGAGCAAGCACGTCTAGCCCGCGAGAGAGAGATTGAGAGCGAAATGGAAAATCGGGAATTGGAAGAAGCGATTCGGCGGAATAATCATGATAATCGAGAGAGGAGGCGCGAGCGAAATCGCAACGATGGAGATATTAACGAAAAATACGAAAGAGTACAAAAAAGTAGACACGAACGAAGAAGGAGAGAAGCGAGAATTAAAGAGACCGATCGATTCAAATTAAAGGCAAATGAACAAATTCTGCGAGAATTGGCGAGAGATGAGAGGAATATTGAACAATAGAAGAGAAGGGGAGAAGACGGTTAGATGAAGCTATCGCGGAGGCTGCGAAAAATCCTTTTACATTAGAAGTGCGATTAGGAGGAATACCCCAAAATGCAACTTACCAAATTAACCAAGCATTTTTGATGGATCAACTTGTGCGCAAGACAACACATCAAGGCTTATGTGAGATGTATGCTACAATGGGAAAACCATGACGCTATATTGTGCAAATACTTTGCGTCAAGTTTAACAGAGAAGCATTGAAATGGTTTGAGGGTTTACCAAGGAATACGATCACATCATTCAATCATTTACGGCTATATTCTTGGGGGCGTATATAAGTAACAACTCTTCGCGACCTGGCATTGAAGATGTATTTGGATTAAAACAAAGAGTTGGCGAGAGTTTGAGACATTTAACTGTCGGATGGAAGACGATGTGCGGCGAGATGGCGGCGGGGTAGATGAAAGATACCTCATACTTGTCATTCATAAATGCTATGTTCGCAACCAATCTATTATATGTTCGGGTTTTTAGAGTTAAGAATACAATTACAATGACCGAATTACGAGAGCTCCAGAGGAATATATTGCTTTAGAAGAAAGACGAACGAGATGGAATCTTACCCGGTGGCAAACACAAATTCTAATGTTGCGAATGGAAGTTTATTACCTCAACTAATACACACACAGTGGCGAGCACATCGCAAGGTCAACAAGAAAGAAAAGCAGTTGATATAGAACCAAAGTTAGTAGCTATGGGAAGTCGCGATCAAGAAGAGTTTGAAAGAGAAAGAAATTTCTACAACCGTGGCGGAAACAATAAAATTCAAAGGCTTGATCAACCACAAGAAACCTATGGAGGTCAAAGGTATAACTCGCAAGAGACTTATGGAGGCCAAGGGCGGACTATCATAGAGGACAGCGAAGTCGCAAAGTAGTGTGGGAGGAAATTAAAATGCCGCCATTGAATGCCAGTGTGGAAAAAATATGGGAAGCAATACTTTTGATGGAAAATATACCTGCACCATGGAACATGGGAAGTGAGCCACCACCTGGAGATAGAAGTCATGAGTTCTGTTCTTACCATCGCTTTCATGGGCATCTAACAAATGATTGCAGAAACATCAAGAGAATTATCCTAAGAATGATCGATCAAGGAAAGCTAAATCACTTTTTAAAGGAAGAAGAGAAAGTTCAACATTTACCACCCCCACCGGCAAAGGGAAAAGAAACATTTGTTATAGAAGTTGGGGCAAAGGCTAAAAATTTGTTTTGCAACTCCATTGTCCACTCATACCGCACTATTGAAGATTTTCATGACAATGTACTTAGTAGAGTTTTCGCGAGAGATGCTGATGATAAAGAAGTGATGAATGTTGCGAAGACATCGCAACTAAAAGAGTGGCAACCTGCATTATTTCTTTCTCGGCTGAAGAAGTACCCAAAGGAAGAGAAATACATGATAGCCCACTGGTTTGTGAAGCTGGAAATTAATCCAAAACCCAATGATGGCGAAGATGATGAAGCGGAAAATTATTGGGCAATCAATAGAATATTGATTGATACGCGGCGATTCGATCAACATTCTTTTCTACCATACTTACAAAACTATGGGAGGAAGAGATGAAGACTTGATCCCTTCAACATACAAAATATATGGTTTCAACGGTCACCGAACAAGCCCAAAGGAGAAGTGCACATGAGGATACCCTTGCGGGGGGTTATCGATGATATTTTGTTTTGTGTAGTTGATGTGGAATCTCCCTACAATGCATTAATTGGAAGACCATGGCTTCATCAAATTCTCGGCATAGCATCGACATACCATCAGTGCATAAAATTTCCACATCCTAGCGGTGTCGGAATTATAAAAGGAGATTGGATAGAGGGGCAAAAGTGTTATGAGGTGGATGTAGAAAGTTGCGAAGAGAGAACAGCAAAAAAAGAAAGGTTGGAGGAAGAATGTACAGGATGAACAAAGAAAATAAAGACTAATGGTAGATGCCATAGAAACAAAAGAAGAAGAGATGTTGCGAAGTGACTGCACAAAAGCAACTGAGTATCATGATGCAAAGGAGACATTGAAATGGTGGACTGATGTGGAAGCAGAAGGAAGTAAGAATAAAAGGTGTAAAAAATGAGTAATTGCGAGGAAAGATAACAATTTAGTAATGAAAGCATGATAAGGATAAGAAGCAGAGATGATGGTTGCGGAAAAATTGTGCGAGAATCTCGCCATGAAGAATGTATACAAATCTATTGAATAATGGAATCGAGATTGTGCGATAACTTCATGAGACAAATGATTGAATAAATTGATAAAATGAATGAGTAAATGAATGGGACAAACCTTTATGGCGTACACCCTAGTTCGCGAATGATATTTCGCGAAGAGGCAAATGTAAGACCTAAAGTACGTCATATAAAGGGGTATCTCTTAACATGGCTCGGGTGGAAGGTTACACTCTCCCGAAACTGGTCATGGAGATTTGGGGCCCATGAAAGCCTATCCTGGGAGATACCTTGGATTTCCAACTATATATGTAGGTTATACCCTGGTTGGGCGCCCGAGGGTCTCTTCCAAGGAGTCGGAGTGTATGACCAAGGCGCCGAGGTACACGGTTGAGTCAAGAGTGCGGGGAGCATGGAACTTCCTTACCACTCTTGACAAGTCTTGGCATATGCTGCACTCGGCCCGAAGAAAACTCCACTTAGGGTGCAGTCTCGTAACCATAAACCATATAGGTATAAGGGATAAGAGGTCATGAAAACAACTGGTTGTTGTTAAGACCGGATGGGAGGAGCTAGTCTTGTATGGCCGATGTCGCCTCCTTGAAGGGGCAACCGGGGAGAAGATAAGGCGGCACCCTCCATTAGGGAGCTGATAAGTGTCAAAAGACGCAAATGTCATGAGGCTTTATTTTCGCGAGAGAATTTAGACTTATCATATTTGTGCAATGATCCTGCAGAGGCAATAATACTAACGCGAGGGTAAGACGAGATCAATGGGTTTTTACATGAAAATGTAAGAACGTCCTGCGATTTCGTCGCAAAGACGACAATGTCTTAGGGATTTTATGGTCGCAAGAACATTTAAACCTGCCATATTGTCGCAAATATAACGTCCTGCAGAGGCAAAAATACTAAAGAAATGATAAGACAAGGTCAATGGGTCATTATATGAAAGTGTAAAGACGTCCTGCGATCTTGTCGCAATGAGGGGTGGCAAAATAAGACCTTTACTTAGGAAGGCATAATAAGACCACACAAATAATGATAAGGCAAGATCAATAGATTTCTTAATCCATGAAGAAATCTAGCGATCTTGTCGCAGTGATAATGTATAAATTTAAAAAAAAAAAAAAAAAAAAAGAGATATATATATTTATATCTCGCGGGAATGATTATATTTAACTCACGAAGTTGATTATATCTTATGGACAGAGGCAAGTGTGAAGTTATAATTACAAAGAAGGGTTGTTTGATTAATATATCTGAACAAAGGAAGCAAAAGTTGAAATTTACATTCAATAGTCGAAGATATATGTATACAGATATTACAAGAAATCAAAGAAGAAAGAGAAATTATTTCTTTGCTGGTTCTTCTTCTTCATCGATTCTTTGGTTCCATCACTCTCGTCGTTGATTCTTCTTCTTCATTAGCTTCACTATCGTAAACATCCGAGACGAGGCAAGTTCTCGGGAACTTCTTCAATGAGAAAGGGATATGAATGAAGAGGGATGTTGTGATCCTTACAAACTATTTCCATAGCTTGATTAAGTAAAACGAACATCATCATTATTAAAATTCGCCACCGTAGTTTGGAATTGCTTTCTTCAATTTAGAATATCTATTCTCGCGAAAGAGAGATCCTCTGCGAGACGCTCTTTTTCGATTTCAAGCTCTCAATCCTTGTCCTAAATCTCTTTTCAGATTAAAGAAAACATGAGGAAATGAATTAATATTAATAATACAAAAGGAAAATAACATAAAAGTAAAGAAGTATAACAAACAACCTTCTCTTTCAAAGATCATATCCTTGATTAAGGTAGTTTGCTCGGTGCGAAGACTAACATCAACACCTAAGTTATTTCTAGCGTTATCTAAAACCTTCGCAGCCCAGGCAAATTCATCATCATTATTTATGACAAAAAGTGAACGAATTTGGTCTTCGCTCGCTAAGCATGGTATTCTGACGAAGGAGTTCATCTCGCTCAACTTGCACATCAAGGAGAGATTTTTGAAATTTTGCTAATGCTTGTGCACCTTTGTTAGTAATGCGATCTTTCTCATCTATGAGATCACTAATTTTCTTCCTTAAAGTTTTGGTTTTCTTCTTGGAGTCAACGTATTTTCGTTTAAAAAGATTAGCCAAACCTAAACTAGATCTATGCTCGATTTTTAAGAGATGATGTTTGGATTGAAGATCCTTTAATGAAAGAAGGTTAGCATCATTTGAAGAACAACTTAGAGATTCATTGAGGCGAGCAAGGAGGACATCATCATCCATGGGCTCGGGAAATGAATGGAGAAGAATGGACTCTTCAGAGAGATTATATATGTCTGCGAAAATAGTAAGTTAGGCAAAGAAAAGTAAATGGTAAAATAAAAGAAATCTGAGGAATAAAGATTGTTATACCATAAAGCTGCTGATTTGCGCTTTCAAGAGTAGATACTCTATTCTGTTGAGAAGTAAGCTTAGCCTCCAGTCGTTTAATTTGTTCATCCTTATCACGAGACGACGCAGCCCCAACTTCTAGTTCTCGAATTCTCTTGTTCAATTGCAAATTCTTCTTTTCAAGGTTGTTGCGTCTTCTCTCAAGGTCTGAGGCAGCAACAAAAGCAGCTCTCCCAGCGTAAAAGAAAATAGAGAAATAATTAAAGATAAGAGCGGAGTCACGAAGAGGTAAAGAGGTGTGAACATACCAAAGCATTGAGAGCATTTAAAAGGCTGGGTGTTATTGTTCGAGAAACTCCGCGAAAAGACTCGATATCCTCCAACAATGGGGCATCACAGATCTTAGCGATAGTTTAGCAAGTAGCGGAGACAAGTTGCTATCGCCAAAACCTTGCATAGAATCGGTAAAAACATTAGACAAAAGCGCTATAGCGAGAAGTATCCGAATGACTTCCCTTAGCGATCTCATTTTCATCTTCCGAATTCTCGCTAGTTTGGGAGTTAGAATGTGAAGGAGGTTGGAGTCTCCGTCTTTTGGAGGACGGAGCGGAAGATTTGTCCTTGCGAGAAATGGCTTTATTCTTGCCTTTAGCCCTCGCATCTTCAGCTTCTCCATCATTGGTCTTTGCGATTTCAACTTCTTCAACACCAATATTCACACACGAATAAAGATAAGAAACAGAGGCAACAATATTGTTTAAAATAACAAAAGAAAATGTTTCTTACTTCATCCGTGAGTGATCGAAGTATCGCCAGGATATTTGGCTGAGGATTCTCTTTGTATTTCTTTCTCATTCTGATGATCTAAAAATTTTCTAAAAAGTTAATGAAGGAAAGAAATGGAAGATATAGCAAAGCAAATCTAAAATGAATGATATGTATATACCTCTTTTGTCTTCTCAGACCACTTAAACTCCCAAGGATGATAATTCGCGAGATTGGATGGGAGTGCATGTGAGCCTGCGATATAAGGTCCACTCAGAAGGAGAGGTACAACCCACCATTTTTCATCTTTGGAGTAGCGAGGGATATTATTTTTACCCGAATGCCAGTCAATGTCATGCATAAGCAATTTGTTAGCATCAACGTTATCATTTTTCTTCAATCGAACACCCCAGCGAGATTTATCATTTCTCATAGTTATGACTGAATAATTTGCAAAGAAATTATCCACAGTATACTTCTCGGCAACTATTGGTAAATTCGCAAATTGAGGATCTCTAACATTGTCGGGATATAAAGATCCTTTACCGGCACCACGAGAGGCGAATTCAAGCATCAGGCGAATACAATCGCCGTTCAATTGATAAATAGCCGCGAGAATTTCTCGTGAGCAAGAATCTCATAAAATAATGGCATTTCGGGATTATATAAAGGAATGGGGAGCCCTGCGAGGAGTTGACCTAAGCGAGACTATAATTTTCTCGATCATCACATTGATGATCGAAAAACAATTTTACGAAAGCATAGATGAGGATTCTTGATGTGGAATGGTAGATAAAGTGAAACCCTTTTCCTGTAATTTCTTTTGAACATCGATAAAATGAGGAGCGTATGTACGACCAAGTGAAGCCATTATCGAGTATAGGAATGAAGGGAGAAGTGAAGAATTGAAAAGGAAGCGGATAGCGAAGCGCAAATTGCGGAAGGAGAAAGGTGAAGAAAAGTTGCAGAGGGAAAATAAAAAGAGAAAAAGAGAAAGAGGAGAAAGCTATATATAGAGAAGGGAGTTCTCGAGAAAACAAATGCATTTAATGTGAGAAGGGACGTGAATGGTTAAGAATAATCGGTTGAAAGAGACGTGTCAAGAAAAGAGTGGAAGAAGAAACACACGTAATAAATTCCGTACATAAACAAAACAGTGAAAATGAACAATCGCAAGGTAAAGATAAGCAGTTGCGGCACCTTAAAATATTGGTTCTCATGACATTCTCTTCTTCGCAGAGAAGACATGAGAAGAGGCAAGATGTAGGACCAGAATATCGCAACACTAATACTTCGCGAGATTAATAAACAACTGCATCGCGAAGGAGTCGCATGGAGGTAAATAAATGACGTAATAGATGACGACAATTAGAACATGAGGAAAGTGTGAAGACTTGACGAGATTTGAGAGTGTCGCGAAGGCAAGCGATTGTACATTCGCGAGCATTCGCGAGACGTTTCGAAAATAAGGGACAGATAGTTTGTCATCCACTATGTAATACCCTATATAAAGGGTCGAATAAGCTTTTATTGTGAGAGAGGTCTTTTGAATTGTGAAACAAGTCATTAGGAGAGAGAAAGTAAAGAGTGATTGTAATTTCTTTAGTTTTGTTCTACATTTCTTTGTAAATCTTTCAAGAAAACAATTAATAAAACACATCATTGTTCATCTTCCAATAGATTGATTAAACAGATTTGAGTGAGGGGTGTAGTGTGGGAAATCCTGCAACTACAAATGTACTTCCTTTAAACAAATGTAAAACATTGTTTCCTATGATGAAATCTTCACCATAACCCATACACATAATTATAACACTATATACAAGATTATGTCGATGTCCTATCTACAAAGTTCAAAAGATAATCTAATTCCTTAATACTATGACCATACTATTATGATCATGTCACATCACTAGAGTATTATACAATATGTACAGTATATACTGACTTCAGATTATATTTTCAATATAGCATGACTTGAAAAAAACGTTTGGAATGAAACAGTTCAAGTCAATATTACTAACCTCAAGTGGAAGGATGATGTCGTCATTGTAGTTCGTTACTTTTTCGTATTCTTCAGGTCTTGGAGTAATACTTGTATGTCTCAACATTCATAGACTTTCTAGTCTAACCTAAATGAAGTCGACTCTAGCATTTAATCAAGCGACTCTAGATGAGTTTTGATACTAAAATATGACAACCAAACTTGACATACCAACGCTTGGTGAGTTTAACCCAGCTATGCTCTAACAATCTCCCCCTTTGTCAATTTTAGTGACAAAACTCTTATTACATATGAAGATAAACGAATTACAAAATAACTCATTCTTTATGCGCTTGTTTCCAAGTTTCAACAACACAATAACCTGCATATATCCAATCAATAAATGTCATTGTTGACATTTGAATAACAAAAGCTTTTACTCCCCCTAAAGGTAAGCTAGGTAAATATTCAATCCGAACATCTTTGTATTCCCCTTTTGTAGTAAGAATTACTAATCAGCAATATGATATGTTTCTCCCCCTTTGTTAGAGCACTGCTCGGTCGAACTCGCATGCGTTGCTATCTCAAGCATGTTTGTTAATGTTAGTGATCAAAACTATAATTCTTAATTTCTAGCCTATTTATAGATGTCTCGGACTAGGACGTAGATTGTGTAGTTGAGCTTAGATTTCACGTCGTTCATCATTTGAAAACAAAGAAATACTAAGGGGAGCTTGTGGAACTTCATCGACAAAAGGTATGTGGAGACTGAAACTTATCTATCACTTGGAAAGTCTATTTCTACTCTATCTCCTATATTGAGACATAAGTCGTATTACGATATAGTTTTCTATATACACATTTGAGATTTCGAGCTGAGTTTATCTTGCTTACATATTTCTCGAAATATGTGTTGGCAAGCTTTCACTTCGACCAAGTTCATCTTATATCATGTGAAAATTGACGAGTAACATCTTACATGGTTTGTGTGATACAATCATTTGGTGTAGTCTTGGAATATTTCATTATGATTATTTCAATATCTTGAAAATTGCTTTGATGCTAATAGTGTGTGAAAACAGCTATTATCATCCTCTAAGAAAGTTTCAATGATTGAAATAAGAGTTTAGAACACTTAACCATTATTGGATATGTCATGTTGTGCACTCTTGCACATATGTAATCCATGTCCGGGAACCATAGTATGCGTACCGTTCGCGTACCTGTTGGTTTGAGAAATCCGGGAACCTAAGTTTGCGTACTGGCGTACAGGTTCATGTCCAAGAATTTCTGCTGGGATTGAAAGTTCGTGTACCCGTTTGCGTACTGGCGAAACCCAATCTTGGTCGGGTATTTCAAGTATGCGTACATGTTTGCATACTTGAAGGTTAAAGTTCTAAAATCGGTTATGAACATGAACATAAACATTTATATAATAAGGAATGAAATCTTTGCAAACCGTGGCTATAATGTTCATGATTGATTCGAGTGAATCAAACCGATTTTGCTTCAATTATGTTCTTGTATACTTCTATGAGAATATAGCAATTGAACGGCTCTTTAACTAGTTTCATTTGAGTCATTTGAACTAGTTATGGTTAAGATGAATAAGGTTGATATGAAAGTAATCATATGGATAACCTCGGTTAACTATTTTTGAGCCAACATGGTGTACACGTTTGGGTACGGTTACATAAACCTAAATGAGGGTACATTTCATTTGTGTGTAACAAGCTAAGTTCGATCTAACGGTTGAAAGATATTAGCTTGGTTGAATCGGGTTTTTCATCTAACGGTGAATATTGAATGCTTTGTTACCAAGGTAACTTGGATTGCAAACCACGATTTGAAAACTATATAAAGGAGAACTCTAGCAATCGGGAAACCTAATCCCCACACCTCTTGTGTGTTACTAGTTGCATAAACTAGAGTCGATTCTCCTTTAAACTTAGGTTTCTTGAGACCACGTATGTTAACGACTTCAAAGACTTCATTGGGATTTGAAGCCGGACCCAACTATTTTCTTTGTAGTTGCGTGTTCCGTCTTGCCCGATTCTATCGTATTGAGTACAATTGGAATAATTGACTCGAGATTAATTTCTCTATAGGAAAGATAAAAGTAATCACAAACATCTTCGTCTCATCGTTTGTGATTCCACTGTAGGATCATAATATCGCAACGTACAAGACTCGCGGGATTAATAAACGACGCTGTCGCGAGGGAGTCGCAGGGAGCTAAAATAAGCGGCCCAATGAATAACGAAGGCAAAAAAACGTAAAGAAGGCGAGACTGCGAGGATTAAGAAGTGTCGCGAGAGTAAATGTTTGTGCATCTGCGACACTTCGCGAGACATTCCGAAAATAAAGGGGAGCTTAGCTGTCATCCACTATGTATTACCCTATATAAAGGGCTCAATGAGTCTGTGAGGGAGATCTTTTTGGAATTGTTAGGCAAGTCATTAGGAGAGAGAAAGTTTAAGAGTGTTTTAACTTCTAAGTGTAATCCTATTTTTCTGTGTAAACACTTCATGAATTCAATCAATAAATGTTCTTGATCTTACATCTTCCAATGGGTTAATTAATCAAAATCGAGTAAGGGGTGTAGTGTGGGAAATCCTGCTACTACATATGCGCTAGAAACAGGGACTGTCTAGAGATTGACGTAGAAGTTGGAAGGAATTTGGATTAACGAGAGAAAAGATTTGGAGAAGATCCTTAAGAATTCATTGAAAAGAAAAATGGCTAGAAGAAGAAATGTACAAGGGCAATCAGCGGTTGTAAGAAGAAGTGGGAGACTTGGTTGGAGAAAGGAGGAATGAAACGGGAGAATCATCAAGGATGAATAGGAGAAATGATGGAGAAGATCAAAATCAGCCACCGAACTCCCCGTAGCAAACGCGGTGAGGATTATGATAGAGAAAGTGTACTTGGAGATCGATTACTCAAGACGAGAGAGAAGAGGAGCGGCGGTGATGAACAATGGACAAGGAGAGCAAGGAATGAACGGAGAAAAGCGAAGAAAATCGCGGCATTAGAAAGATTGAGACAAACAATACACGAAGAGAGACGGCTAGAGGCGGAGGAACGAGCAAACTTGACAAAAACGAGAATCATGAGCGAGGATGGAAAATATGAGAGGTTGCAAAATAGGAGATCTAGAAGTAGCGTGAGATCAAGTTCAAGATCGAATGGAGAAGAAAGAAGGAGTTTTACCAACGAAAGCACCGATGAAGAAACACAAAATCCGAATATAGAGCATGGCGAGAGAAGAGGAGAAATAGAAGATCGTTATATTCCTCGGCCCGAAAATCTTCAAAATGAGCGGAATAGGGAAAATCAAGGAAACATGCAACTCCAAGAACCCGAATGACCAGACTCTTTGAAGGAGAATAATCTTGCAGGAGAGAAGAAATCGAGAAGAAACAGAGATCGAGGATGACATTGAGAGACACTACATTGAACAAGCGCGGCTAGCTCGCGAGAGAGAAAGGCTAAGAGAAGAAATGGAAAATCAAGAGATGGAGGAGGCAATCCGGCAAAAATAACCATGATAACCGCGAAAGAAGAAGAACGAGAATCGTACTAATAGAAATATTAATGAAGAATATGAGAGGGCGCGGTGAGAGCCGAGAGACAGACCAAGAAGAGAAACAACCGATACAATGGCGTGCGAATTGAAGAAAGAAACGAAGAAGAGCGTCGCGAGGGAAAGGAGAGAAGAAAATAACGAGCAAGAAGGTCAAAGCGAGGCACGAGCGAAGAAGGAGAGAAGCGAGCTAAAAAGACCCGTAGAGTCAAATTAGAGGCAAATGAACAAATCTTAAGAGAAACCATTTGAAATGAGAGGATTGCCGAACAATAGAAGGGAAGGAGGAAGGAAACAATTGGACGAAGCCATCGCGAAGCTGCGAAAGAACCCCTTCACGCTAGAAGTACGGATGGGAGGAATACCTCCTAAGTGCAATCTCCTGCATTAACAAACATCTTCGATGGAACAACTTTGTCTTGATCAAAGCATATCAAGGCCTATATGAGGTGTATGTTGCGGTGGGAGAATCATGATGCCATCTTTGTGCAAGTATTTCGCATCAAGCCTAATTGGAGAAGCACTAAAATGGTTTGAGGGACTACCAAGGAACACAATCACATCATTCAATCATTTACAAGCCACATTCACTGGAGCATACATAAGTAACAACTCTTCACGACCGAGGTATTGAAGATGTATTCGGGTTGAAACAAAGGGTTGGCGAGAGCTTAAAATGATTGACAATAAGATGGAGAACCATGTGTGCGAAATGGCGGGACGGGTTGAGGAAAGATATCTCATCCTCTCATTTGTAATGCTCTCTTCGCGACTAACTTGCTATACATTCAAATTTTAGAGTCAAAAATACAATCACGATGGCGGAATCTGAGAGATTACGAAGAATATATCGCCTTAGAAGAAAGACAATGAAATGAATTCTTATCCAATCGCGAACACAAAATCGAATCTTTGCTGACCTTGAAGCTTGTTACCTCAATTCATCAATACAAATGGCGAGCACTTCGCAAGGATGGCAAAGCGGGGAAGGATGATGAGAGACAGCGGAAGATAGTAGCTATGGGAAGCCATGACCGGGAGGAATTTGAACAAGAAAGGAACTACTATAAACAACAACAATAATAAGATTCGGAGGCTAGATCATGTGCAAGAAACTTATGGTGGACGAAGGCAATATAACCATGGAGGGCGAGAAGCCGCGAGAATAGTATAGGAACCAATTAAGATGCCTCCACTAAATGCTAGTGTGGAAAAGATCTCTGGAGGCTATACTTGTGATGGAAGATGTACCAAAGCACCTTGGAACGCTTGGGATGGAACCACCACCGAGCGCGCAGGAGTCATGAGTTTTGTTCTTACCATCGCGCTTCCATGGACATCGAACAAACGATGCGAGAAACGTAAAGAGAATTATTCTCGGGATGATTGATCAAGGGAAATGAATCACTTTCTAAAAGGAGAAGAAAAAGGCGAGACATTACCACCACCACGAAATGCACACGATTATCGTGAAAGGAAAGGAAACATTTGTGATAGAAATCGGAGCGAAAGCCAAAAATTTGAATTGCAATTCTATCGTCCATTCTTATCGCACAATCGAAGATTTTCATGACAACGTGCTCGGGAGAGTCTTTGCGAGAGATGCGATGATAAAGAAATAATGAACTTTAGCGGAACGCAGCCTTGATTAGAAAAGTGGCAGTGAAGACTATTTCTTTCTGCGGATGAAGTGCCAAAAGGAAGAGAAACACATGATAGCCCATTGGTTGTAAAATTAGAGATTAACCCTTTAAACCGAGTTGATGGGGAAGATGATGAAGGAGAAGCTTGTTAGGCGTCAACCCAGAATCCTAATCGATATAGGAAGTTCGGTAAATATTCTCTTTTACCATACTTACAAGACGATGGGAGGAAAAGATGAGGATTTGATCCCCTCAACATACAAGATATATGGCTTTAATGTAGACTCAAAACAAACCAAAGGGAGAGGTTCACATGAGAATACCTCTACAAGGATTATCAAATCGATGTTTTATTACGTGTGGTTGACGTGGAATCTCCATATAATGCGCTGATTGGGAGGCCATGGCTTCATGAAATCTTGGGAGTCGCCTCAACATATCATCAATGCATAAAATTCCCACATCCAAATGGCATTGGTATTATACAGGGAGATTGGAAGGAGTCACAGCAATGTCATGAGGTCGATGTAGAAAGCTGCGAAGAAAGGAATGCCAAAAGAAAGGGTTGGAAGCAACTTGTGAGAGATGAGCAGAGAAAGGAAAAACTGATGGTAGATGTTATAGAAGTAAGGACCGAACATGCCTCGCGAGGTGAATGCTTAGAAACAGGCGAATGTTATGATGATAAAGGAGCGAAGGATATGAGGAACAAAAGGCATAAGAAGTGAATGGTCAACAAAAGCAGGAGGAAAAGTAGCAATTGAAGTAATGATGTGCGAGAATCTTGCAGTCAAGGGTAAATGAGAATTCGATTAAGAAAGAGATAAAGACACAACAAATGAAATGGAATTTGCGAATACTTCGCAAACAAATATTAACAAATAATGAAACATGAATGATTGAATGATTGAATGATTTAACAAAGATGAATGAGTAAATGAATGGGACCAACCTTTATGGCGTACACCTAGTTCGCGAATAACATTTCAAGAGGCAAATGTAAGACCTAAAGTCGTCATATAAGGGGTATCTCTCGACATGGCTCGGGAAAGGTTACACCGCTCCACTTAAGCTTTGAGTCATGGAAATTTGGGGCCCATGAAAGCCTATCGGAGGAGAGTACCTTGGATTCCCAACTATATATGTAGGTTATACCCTGGTTGGGCGGCGAGGGTCTCTTCTTAGAGCCGAGTGTATGCTCAAGGCGCAAGGGTACGGTTGAGCAGTGCCCGGGATGGATGAACCTACCACTGCCATTCTTGGCAAGTCTTGGCATATGTTGCACTGCGCCTTTGAAAACTCCGCTTAGGTGCAGCCTTGTAACCATAAACCCTATAGGTATAAAGGATAAGAGGTGCGAAAATAAGCAGGTTGTTATTAGACCGGATGGGAGGAGCTAGTCTTGTATGGCCGATGTTTCGCCTCCTTGAAGGGGCAACAGGGGAGATGATAAGGGCGACGCTCTCCATTAGAAGTGTCAAAGCAGACGCAAATGTCATGAGGCTCATTCTCTCAAAAGAGAATTTAGGCTTGTCATATTTGTGCAATGATCCTGCAGAGGCAATAATACTAACGCGAGGTAAGGCGAGATCAATGGGGTCTTTACATGAAAGTGTACGGACGTCCTGCGATTTCGTGCTGGCTCGACGGCGATGTCATGAAATTTATGTGTTCGCAAAGATATAGGCCTGTCATATTATCGCAACTAAAATATCCTGCAGAGGCAAAAATACTTGGAAAATGATAAGGCAAGATCAATGGGTCCTTACATGCAAGTGTAAAGGCGTCTGCGATTTTGCCGCAATGAAAGGTGGCGGGGAAGACCTCAATTAGGGAGGTCGACTTGGAAGACCACACAAAAATGATAAGGCAAGGTCAATGGGCCATTGCATGAAAGTGTAAGGCGGCTTGCGACCTTGTCGCAACGATATATTTCAATAACAATAAAATAATTATTCAACAACATACATGATGACAACTAAAATCTTCCATCCCAAGATAAATAACGAGAGCAAGTATGGGAATGGAAAAGATGAAATATTGTTATTCATCTTGATGAAAGAGTTATACATTAATAATGTTAGCCAATTATATTACAAGGAAGAACTACCAAAAAGGGGAAGTGAAGATTGAATTCGGAGGGGAAAATCCAAGAAATACACTATAATAAGAATACAAATGTACGGATATTACAAGTAGAAAAAGAAAACAAAAGAGTTATCTCTTTGGCGATTCTTCTTCTTCTCGATTCTTGATCTGATTATTCTCATCGCGGAGAACTTTTTCTTCGCCCGGCCTCGGCTTATCGAAACGTCCCGAGATGGGCGGATTCTCGGGAACCTTTTCAAGGAGACAGGATATGAATGCGAGGGGATATTGTGGTCCTTACAAACATACTCCATGCCTCCATTGCAAAACGGATGCATCATTACTAAAGTTCTCCCCTTTATCGTTAGAAATTGTTTCTTCAACTGGAATATCTATTCTCATGAAGGGAGAGATTCTTTGCGAGTGCTCTTTTTCGGTTTGAGTTCTTCAATTCTCAATGGAAAATTCCGTGAGTTGTTCTTTTGGTCTGCTCTACATTCTAACCCTGCTTCTTCCAGTTAACGCAAATAAGAAATAACAAGTTAACAATTTACAAGCAATACTACGAAATAAGAAGCAAGAAGGTATAATAAGCAACCTTCTCTGCCGGATATCATATCTTTAACCAAGGAAGTATGCTCTTGCGTGAAGACTAACATCAACACCTAGGTTATTTAAATTATCTAAAAACTTTCATGACCCGGGCGAATTCGTCAAATCCTTATTTATAACAAGGAGAGAAATCGAATTTGATCTTCTCGCTCACTAAGCAAGGAATGCAGCGAAGCAATTCATCTCAAGCCAATTTGTAATTCAAGGAGAGATTTTGAAATATTGCTAATGCTGTGCACCATTATTAGCAATGCGATCTTTTTATCATCTATATGGTCACTAATTTTCTTCCTCAAAATTTTGGTTTCTTTATTGGACTAGAAACATTGTTTAAATTGGTTGTAGCGGCCACTTAAACCGAGATCTATGCTCAATTTCTAAAAAAGATTTATATTTGATCCAAGTTCATTTAATGAAAGAGAGTTAATTCTGTTCGATGAACTACTTAAAGAGTTGTTGAGGTGAGCGAGAAGAAGATTATTATCCATAGGATCGGGAAATGTATGGAGAAGAATAGCCTCATGGAGAGATTATATACATCTGCGAAAGTAATAAGTTAGGTAGCAATATGCGGCCAGATAAAATAAAAATAGTAAAAGGAGGTAAAATTTTATACCATAAAGTTCTTTGATTGGCGTTTTGAAGAGTGGACACCTTATCTTTTTGAGAGTCAAGTTCGGTGTTTAACTTTTAATTCTCTCGTCTTTATCGCGAGATGACCGTAGCTTGGTCTCTAATTCTTGAATCTTCTTGCTCAATTGCAAATTCTTCTTTTCAAGATTGTTTAAAAATCTTCTCTCAAGGTCTGAGGCAACTACAAAGGAAGTTCTTCCAACCTATAAAGGAAGATAGAAAAATCATTAAAACATACATATATACTTAAACAATTTAAAGTTAGCGAGGGGAAGTATGACCGTACACATACTGTGAGACCCAAGTGCATTCAAAAGGTCGGAGACACAACTCTAGAGACTCCATTGAATGAATTATTGCCTTCGATTTTTTTGCGGAAGATTACACACGTTTGCAGAGCCCCGCAAAGAGAGAAGCTAGGGGAGCATCTCCCATTCCTTGAAACTTGATGCGAGAAGATCTTTAGATAAGCCCGATCCATAGAAGAAGCTGCCGATGGAATCTTCTTGGCGAGAGAAGGATTCGAGCATGGTTATCCTCGTCGGAAGATTCGAGCTTGAGCTAAGGCGAGAAGAGGATTGGATCTTTCGCTTCTTAGTTAAGGGGGCAGAGGATTTACCCTTGCGAGCGGCAGTTTTACCCCTTACTTTTAATCTTCGCAGCAATAGTTTCTTCAACTCCAACCTTAGCATACGCGTAAAGATAAGAAAACAGAGGCAACAATATTGTTTTAAATAAGAAGAAAGTGATTCTTACTTCACTCAGTAAGTGATCGAAGCAATGTCGGAGTATCCTCAAGCGGATCCTTTTTGTAGCTTTTCAACTTTGGCTATCTGAAAGATTTCACAAACTTAGCAATTATAGAAAGAAAGTCGCGAAAGCAAAATTTGAAGTCGGAAACATACCTCTTTCTTCTTCTCGAGGCCATTTGAATTCCCAAGGATGATATCATGAGATTCGCGGGAAGAATATAGCAGCCGCGATGTAAGGACCATTTAAGATCAAGGGTGACGACCCACACTTCTCATCTTTGGAATGACGAGGAGAGGTATTATTGCACGGGTGCCAATCAATGTCTTGCATGAGTAATTTATCTTCGAGAGACATTATCCTTTTTCTTTAGGCTGGCCTTGGTAGATCTCGCATTCACCATAGTTATCCTTTGAGTAATTTTCAAAAAATTTTCCATAGTGTATTTCTCAACAACTATTTCAAAGTCTGCGAATTTGGGATTTACGCACTTAGGGTATAAAGATCCTTTGCCTGCACTGCGGTTCGCGAACTCAAGCATCGTGGCGAATACAATCGCCATAATTGATAAAATGGCTAGAGAATTTTTCATGGGCCAAGATTTCATAAAAAATAGAGGCATCTCGGGATTGTACAAGGGAATGGGAAGTCCCAGCGAGAAAGTTGACCTAGCGAGACTATAATCTTTTGATCATCACATTGATGATCGAAAAGATTTCTTGAAAGAATAGATGAAGGTTCTTGATCGGGAATGGTTGTGATAAAACCCTTCTCGAGCAACTTACGCTGAACTTCTTTAAAAGAAGTTTTGTATGCACGACGATGGAAGCCATTTATGGTATAGGAATGGATGGAAGATTGGAGATTAAGATCAGCGCTAGAAAGGATGAAGAAAAGATTTGCGGTAAGCGAGGAGCGCAAATTGCTAGCAGAGAGTCAAAGAAAAGTTGCGTAGAAAACTAAAGAATGAAAAGGAGGGGAAAAGAAAACTATATATATGGGAAAAAGATCCTCGAGAAAAAGCGAGGTCATTTAATGCGAAGAGACATGAATGGTCAAGAATAAGCGGTTGAAAGAGACGTGTCAAGAAAAGACATTAATAATCAAAATTCGTGTAAAGTACAAAGCCCAGAAACGGATAAAGATAAGCGATGTGGCAAGAATATTATAAAACTTTATGATACTCCTCCTCGCAGGAGAAGTATGAGGAATGATGGGAGACGATACTTCGTATATATCTCAAAGAAGCTTCTAACTTCGCAAAAGAATAGAGGCAAGTACGTACTTTTCAAGTCCAGTATTCTTACCGCTCGTTCCTTCATCAACAAAAATCAAAGATTGCTACCACAACAGATTTTCCTTAAAGATCGCTCTTCAAGCAATATTTAAGGAAAAGAGGCAAGATGTAGGATCATAATATCGCAACGTACAAGACTCGCGGGATTAATAAACGACGCTTGTCGCGAGGGAGTCGCGAGGAGCTAAAATAACGACGCAATGAATAACGGTGAGGCAAAACGTAAAAGAAGGCGAGACTGGCGAGATTAAGAAGTGTCGCGAGTAAATGTTTGTGCATCTGCGACACATTAGAGACATTCCCGGAAATAAAGGGGAGCTTATTTGTCATCCACTATGTATTACCCTATATAAAGGGCTCAATGAGTCTGTGAGGGAGAGATCTTTTTGGAATTGTTAGGCAAGTCATTAGGAGAGAGAAAGTTTAAGAGTGTTTTAACTTCTAAGTGTAATTCTATTTTTCCTGTGTAAACACTTCATGAATTCAATCAATAAATGTTCTTGATCTTACATCTTCCAATGGGTTAATTAATCAAAATCGAGTAAGGGGTGTAGTGTGGGAAATCCTGCTACTACATCCACAATATGTTTTTTCGCTAGTCGATTAAGATTATTGTGAGGTGATTGATAATACTAGGCTGTTCTTCGGGAATATAAGTCCGGTTTATCAATTGGTTCATGTGCACCTTGATTTATCAAAATACGGAACAAAAACTCTTGGGCACTTCTGTGGGAGACAAATTTATTCAATCTATAGACTTTTCTGTGTGAGACAGATTTGTTTATCAAGTCTTCGACTTTGGGTCGTAGAAACTCTTGGTTGTGGGTGAGATCAACTAAGGGAATCAAGTGCGTAGTTGGTAGGCCTCGGATGTGTATGTATTTTATGGCCTATGGTAATACCGCAAGTGCACGGCGTCTATCGGAGACGCGGCAAGTACGGGTCGATCCACAGAGACAAGGGGTGCTTTCAATGATCTAAGCTTGGCTTTAAAACCAATTCCAAAGTGACAAGGTAACAACAGAGTGTAACATAGATGTTTTGGTTGCCGCAACGGCTGATTGTTGAAGTGTGATCCTAAACTAAGGTAAGGGACGAGAGATAAAGGGGTGCTAGATCCGCAAATCCACCTCCTGAATTCTTATTGTGTGCTCCAACTGAGTTGAGGTTTTCTTATCCTTGATATAAGGCGGTGTCAAACCCACCACCTATCTAAGGGGTTTCTCCAAGTTATGCTTCTAATAACAGCTAAAGTGCTAACCCGAGCACTAGTTGTCTAATTAAGTACAACTAGTCAATGGAATTAGCTTTTGTGCCTAAGGTATGAGTCTGGCAATCTCACAACAGATGTAACCCTAACTACAATGGATGCAAGACATCCATTGTGAGAGAGAAAAAAGTAGTGGAAGCCCTAATTGAAGACATAATTATAATTTTAATCATTTAAGAAAGTTCAACGAGCATAAACACACAATATATGGCAACGAGGTTTCATTGAGACCCTAACAAAACTAATTAAAACATCATAAAATGATAAAGAATGTGAATTAAAACTAAATGACTCAAAGATCAAGCTAATCCAGGCGTGCCTTCTATCTCCATAGAACACTCCTATTTATACATGCAAAGTTTCCCCAAAATACCTAACCCTAATTCAATTAAAATAAAAATCAAATGAAAACATATCGAACCCATACTCAACTGCCTCTCCCTTCCTGGCATCAATCGCCCCGGCAACTCCATGCTTTGATGTGGTGATGAAAACCCTAGCTTTAGTTTTTCTAAGTTAGCTTCTAGGGTTGGAGAAGCTAAGAAAGAGAAAAACTAAATCTAGAGAGGTGCGGGTGGTAGCGATTGGTTGTTCTTGTGGTGTCGATGGGGGTGATGGTGACGGAAGAGGAGATGGTGGTGGTGAGGGTTTTGCAGAGCTCCGCTCCGTGTCGGGTGAGAGGGAAAGGAAGAAAGAGAAGGATGGAGAGAAAATGGGTAGGTCGATTAGGGTATAGGGTGTTGGATGCTTCGGTGTTGGAGCGTCGTGGGAGTTGATGGGACCTGGCCTGAGCGTAGGATGCATAGGAGTGAAATCTGAACGGCTCAGGGATGTAGACGGTTTTGGTGTGATCTGGTGTTGCACGGGAGCAGCGATCTTCGATGCACGTGGAGGCAGCGACCGTTGGATGAGGGAGCTTGGTTTTGTTGGGAGCTTTGGTTTATGTGGGAATTTGGTTTGTTGCAAAGTGTGTAGCCCAGAAGTGGATTGAGCCCAGTTGACAGTTTGGTTTCGCAGCCTGAGTTGGGTTCGATTATATGCACCACCCCCAAAGATGTGGGCTCGATTGTTTAGGGTTCACCCGAGGTATGTGGGTTGATATGGGCTGAAAATTCGAAATGGTTGGCCCGGAAGTGGGCTTGACTTATGCGGCCAATTTTGTGTGGTTTATGTGGGCTTGGTTGACTCACGAGCCCGGAGTTATGTGGGCTACACGTGTGTGCAAAGCTTTCGGTGTGTGCACTGGCTAGGCTAGCCTCCGGTTGTGTTGCACGAGAACAATGCAAACAAGCAAAACCACAAGGATGAACACCAATACAAACCGAAATACACAAGTCTTTGGTAAATCTTTGGCGATTCTTGTTGAAGAGTTCACAAAGACACCATAGTTTAAATTGGCAGAGTAACACTACTGTGCACAGCACAGGTCAGGTGAGCAAGTATACAGTTCAAGCAAAGTCACCACAAGCACACATGTATGCATACAATTGCACAAAGCGGATGGCTCAACAAGTTCAACAATTTTTGCAGTTTTCACAAAGATTTGTTTGGCAAGAGTATAAGATAAGCAAGAACCAATGTGTGCACAGACACAGGCAAAACTTATAAGACGTGACTTATGCACAACCCAACACCTGGTCGCAATTCGCAACACAAACCTCGAGGGTGGAGGGGTTGCACATGTCACTAGCTCTCACGTATATATGCTCACACACTACAGGGCGGATGGAGTTAGGCTCGGAGTTGTTGGAGTCAATCGGGATAGTTGATATCAACCAACCCAGTTGATTCGGACGACTGGAGTATCCGTAGCTCAAACTCACGGCTTCGAGAGGTCGGAGTTGAGCTCGAGGCCTTGTCAAAGCTCGAGCCTCTCGGTGAAGAGATGGCTAATTCAGCCAATAACTAATGCCTTAACTCACAAGGCATATAGCTTACAAGCTCAACAAGGTTGCAAATAAGTAGCCACCTAGCTAGACAATATGTTACCCGAGGCGAGATAGCTCACAAGCTCGGTTGGTTTGACAACAAGTTGGCTTAACAAGGTTTGCAAACAGGCTCAACGAATTAGAGTGGAGCTCAGGGCAGATGGGCTATGCTCAGGCTGAGGTTATCATGCATTGAAGCCAAGGTATGCAAAATAGGTTGTGACAGGTTAAGCACAAAGGAGTCAGGGGAGATGACAGCTCAATTCTCAATCTTAATAGGCTAAGACTCACAGCTCACAAGGTCACAGGGTCATGCTCAGGTTGCATACATGGTATATTATCATCAATAGTTCAATCATTCAATGCTCCACAGACTCACAAAATACTGCATTTGGTGAGCTTACCTTAAGTTCTGTGTTTCCTTGCCTTTCTTAGGTTGGCTCAGGTGCTCACAGGCACAGCAGTAGTACATGTTTACTCAGCAAATAAATATCAGTCCCAGAAGGTGCAAGTTATAGCAGAGAAGATGCATATCACTAATGACTAGCTTTTCCTTGCAAGTTATAGCTCAGTGCAAGGTTCAAGCTTTTCCTTGCACTGGCAGATGACCAGCTGAGAGGAACTTGGACTGACACAGGGAACAAAAGTCACTAATGACACTAAGATGCAAGATGTATAGTTGCAACAGCTACAAAATGCAAGAAGAGAAGTATGGATTAACTATGCAATGGATTAAACAAACTAAGTTACACTAACACTAAGCTACAAGGCAATGAAACCTATAACTCAGATCAAAAAGCAAGATGCAGGGTGTAAAATGGAATGCAATAACAGGTTATACTAAGCTACAGCTAATACGCTAATATGCTAAAACAATATAACAGCTAATATGCTAAAACAATAAAGATGCAACAAAAGAGAGAACAACTGTATTACACTAAGTTAAACAAAAAAAAGAAAATTACAGATGAATGATGCTCTAACAGATGGACTGAAAGGTTGAAAAATTAACAACAATAGATGCAAATAGATGCAAGTAATAAAGGATGCAAGTAACAACAGAGTTGAAAATATGATGCGTGTCGTAACCACAACAAATTAATTAATACTTTACTACCTAATTAACAAGTAATATAGGGCAGTCAAGGTCGATCCCACGAGGAGCACGAGATTCTAGTTGTAAAAGTTGTCACGAAAGGGGGGTGTAAAAAAAAACAAAAGAAAAAAAACAAAACAATTAAAAGGTAAAGTTGAAAGCAATAAGAGAGACAAGATCAAGGAATCCTTCTTCGTTACGAAACAATGAATCAAGTTATGTTCTTTTCTACTTGTTATTAGTCACAAATTATCACCAACCGTAGGTAAAGCAAACAGCCTCAGTGCTAAACCCCTAAATCCTTGATCACCGGGACACTAAGTTCTCGACTCACCTGGATTCTAATCACCAAGCCACCTAGAATTAGCTCAACCTAGATGTAACTTGGCTCATGCATTAAGTTTTGTGAATTTCTTAGGTTGATATTAGTAGTTAGACTCTTAGCTCAAGGTCCACTTGCTAACGTTGTTTCTACACACAATTGCTCCACGGAATCCCTCCGTAAGGTCTCGTGTTTGCTACTTATGTAAAGAGTCAAGAAACGATTACTTATCTCCTAACTTTCACTAGCTTTAGATTAAACTAACAAATCAATTTAGCATGCATTCTAAACAATCTATCAATCAATCATGAATGTCTTTAAGATCATTCCTATTAGTAAAAACAATCGACAATTATGTGAAAAACTTCAAGATAGAATTTAAAAACAAAAACTTAAATCATATGTTAAGAACTAGGAATTCATCCTCAATCAATAAAATTAACTACTCATGTTAAAAAGTTCACACAAAGAATAAGAAAAGAAAAGTGTTGTGTGTGTAGAGATGTGTGTAGAGAGATATGTAGAGAGAGGTGTAGAAGTTGTAGAAAACTTCTCTATTTATAGGCTTCAATATTCTCCAATTCTTCCAAGGAATAGAATCCTTATTCTTTTGCAATTCAATTTCCAAATCCAAGCTTTTCTCAACTCTTCATCTTCTCTTTTCAAATTTGAGTCCAATTCTCCATCCAATTCCTAGCCCAAGTCTTCACACCCATGAGAGAAGTCCATAGAAAGTTCGGAATTTTGCTCGCCGAAAACCGGGATTGTGGCTAATCCGGCCGAAAACGTCACCGCCGCCACTGGAAATTTCTCCGAGAGAATATTCGACGGAATATTCCGTCGATCCTCCGTTAGGACTAACGGTCAATTTTAACGGTCTCGATGGTCAATTGGTCAAGAGAAGGAGTCAAATTTGTTGAGTTAGCCTTGAGTTAGCTATCTTAGTTGGGATGAGTCGTCTTATTTCTCGAGTTAGGTTCCCGAGTCGTCCTGATCGGTCATCGAGTTGACTCGCCTGGATCGTGTCGCCACACCTTTGTGTTAACTCGTCGGAGAGTTAGTAAAATCTGGACAGAGTCTCCTCTCTTTTCAGGGCATTTCGAGCGAGCCGATTTGGTAGATTTTGAGCTCCATTTCTTTGATCCTAACATACATCTAGTCATTTTATGCATCATTCCATCATTCCCTCAGTAACAAGCAAAGCGATTCACCTATAGAAACCCATTAACAGATCATCCAAACCCATTCTTTCCTTGATAATCATCTCTGAATGACATCGATTCTTCCCTGCCATACGCGACCGATCACAGAACTCACTCACAGATCGAGCAACTCCTTCTGCTCTTCTCTATCGAACAATAGCAGAACCATTCTCAGCTAACACTGATTCAATCCTCTATATCGCTCTAACTCAAAAACAATCTTCAAATCAACATCGAATATCAACCCCAAATCCAAATCTAGTTCATACCCATCTCACAGCAGCTTACTTTCAATCTCTTCATCTTGTCAATCAACAGCGCCCGATCTCACATCTGAGTTTAAATTGCACCAACAGCTGCTACTGAACTTTCCCAGTTAATCGTTCATCCTCAATTCAAACGGCAACAGATCCCATTCTTCCCTGAGCTTCACCTAACCGAACCCATCATTCTGCTTCTCCTGAGACTTCTCATCAGAGACTACCACCATTGCAGACCCATTTCATCCGATCTCTCTTCTGTTTAATCAGAGTAGCACCATCTTCTTCCTCTGTCGAATTGAATCGATCGATTCCACCACCAACCCATCGTCACAGCTCAAACCCTCTGCTTATTCTTCTCATGTGTAAAACAACAACACAAATCAGTAGCAATCGTTGCATCTTCCTCCTCCTTCTCGATGAATCGAACCCCTACCTCTCTCGATCGATCTACTGAGATCGATATCAACATCTCGAATCGATCACGAAAAACTTGAATCGGGCAGAGCAGCAGCAGCCACTGTTGCTTGCTTCTCTTTTTGTGCAGTGTAGAAAAATGAGAGAAAACTCTCTTAACTTTAGGGTATAGAATCGAACAGGATTAAAACGCCCACATAAAACCACCCCCAGTTTGGGTGCCTTAATAAGTGGTTAGTTCTGATAAGGGCTAACCAGTTTCCAGCCCCTTATCCTTAGCTGATCTGTATTTAGTACTCCTTCAAATAGGGTTGCCCCTTAACCTTGGCTGGGCTCCATATATCAATCTCCCTTAAATGACCTTTTTGCCCTTTTGGCTCAAATTGGGTGATTTCTTCTTCTTTTCCTCCGTGTGACTCCAAAGTAGCTATAAAACTCAAAACAAAGCGTAAAATACATAATTTACAAGAAAAATAGCAAAGAAAGCATAAACTACTAGATAGTAAATTAGGTGTATTCTACACCTATCAAATTCCCCCACACTTAGACTTTGCTAGTCCTCGAGCAAATCAAACTAAAAACTCACAACTTCAAAGTATTCAAGCGTCACAAGCATCCAAAGAGTTATGAGGACATAGAGTTTCTGCATGCTAGTAATAAGAAGTTAGAAATACTAAAGAACGTATTCTCATTCTTAAATGTTGAGTGAGAAATAATCACACCATAATGAGAGAACGCGTGTTTGAGAAACGATCAATAAGCATTTCGCCTCGACTTCTGCCTCACCAAAAAGATTTTATGATAATTGCACTCAAAAAGACGGCTTTTTTATGGTTCTCACATGTGTGCAGGTAGGAATGAAAAGAGAATTCTGCGACACGTTGAATGGTGGGAAGGATAACTTCCAAATTTTGAAAAACCCACATCTTTTAATATTTTGAAAAACCATTTTTCCGATCTCTAAGAAAGGAAATCAACCATTATTATCGAGGATGAGATTACTTACTTACCTTCACATCCGATCGCCAATTATGATAACACCACTCTCACGGCATCCAATAGAAACGTCTTCCGCTCCTCATCTTTATCTTCGGTTTCAACTATTGATGATAAACCCTTGAATTCCATAAATCCTTGACAATTTGTAACCTTTTACCTTAAAAATCCTTGTCGCTTGAAACTACCTTATAAATTTTCCTTTCCCACGGCTTATTAACAAAACAAATATTTCTCTTCTTTTTTTTTTTTTTTTTTTCAATTTTTTTTTTTAAACAAGAGAAATTAAATACAAAATAAACCATGGCCGTGGAAGAAGTATTTTACCGCTTGATTCTTCACAACTTGTATCGTCTTGAAATCATAAACTTCAAAAATTCTCACCTTTTAATTTTCTTCGCTTTTATGAATAAGTCTTCATACTTGGATATAAAATTACCTCATTGTAGTGTAAGTCTTCAACATATATGTAAAATCCTGGTCTTTGTATGTTGCTTTACTTGAGTTTGAAATTTGCTCTTTTTCTCATTCCGTTGCTTATAAACCTTAAACTTTTCCAACTTTCCTTGTAGATTTTGATGTCGCTCCTTGTTGATGATGAGAGTGTTTCTATGGATCCGTTGTTGTCGCGAGAGAGAATGGTGCTATCTGCAAATCGAACTACAAGAAGGAAGCTTTCATCCATGGACGTCACCCTCATGATTGACAAAATTAGCACTCAAGAGATCAAAGAGTAGTGCTTCTATTGGTGGGAGGTTGGGTAGCTCACCATTCTACCCGGAATTGACTTACGGTGACACACACTCAAAAGAAGCTCTTTAGTAGATGGAAGATTTCTGGTGGGTGCCTCTCATGATATGAATACGGGTAGTCTCCACTAATGATTGATCAGCAACTCTAATAACGCACTTCTCCCTGCACCAAATTCGCATCACCGGCATGATTAAATCCATTATTTAACACTCAAACAAACAAGAAATCCGAATGTAGTTCTCTAACATTTCCAAGTTCAATTATGTCGGTCAAAATCTCTATGTAAACATACCTAGAAGCATGCTAGGGACTCTAAAATCTTTAAAAGTTGAAAGTTTTAAGTAAAACTTTTTTTTTTTTTTTTAATTTTTTAATTTTTTTTGTAATTTTTGTTTTAAAAACATGCTTAACCACTCCCCCACACTTAAACCTTACATTGTCCTCAATGTAATTGAATCCTCCTAGTAAAGTCAAGGTGGGAAATTTTAACATGATAAGAAACAAGAAAAAGAAATAACAAAAAGCAAAAGGATAAGAAATACAAAACCGATGGGTTGCCTCCCATGAAGCGCTTGTTTTAAAGTCGACGGCCCGACTTAGCTCTTGCAAGATTCATTCCCCATATACTAACAATCTGAAAATTTGAGGATCCACCCATAATACCTGTTTTGCAAACAATAACTCCATACAAATATTAGCACAAGAAAACAATAGTGAAATTATTGCTCGATAGAAATTTCCCCCACACTTATTCTCGTCCACACTCGGAAGTGTATAAAGAACATAGAATTCGGGAACTTCCATGTATTCTTCTTGGCAAACCTGCATAGTGTTAGCATCAAGTGTTTCCAATGGTGGGTATTTAGAAACAAAATCATCCAAAAATACTTTCGAAGCACATACATTCAAACCAATAAGAGGTAAAGGAGAAGAATAAATAGGCAAAGGGTTAGACAAACCTTGCACAATCTCTTGTATTATAGAATCCTCTTCATCCTTAAAAATTCAAGTGAATTACTTACCTCTTGTATTTCGTGGTCCTCTATTAAACCTTGCAATCATTCTTCGTCGTTTTCTACCTTAACCAAAGTCTCGGCATCATTAAAATCATTCGCAAGTTCAATTGGGTCTTCCACAAAATCAATGAATGTGGTTTCATCCTCCAATTTGTATAATTTCTGTGCAAGTTTCCTGACGTTCACACGCTTACCACCGTTAGACGGCATCTCCTCTTTGGAAAAAGTGAAGGAAAAACACGATGAAGAGGAGTATATTCCAAATTCTCTGTCTTACATTACTAGAAAACAAATTATTAGATGCATAACTATCCTTCCATCCGTGTGTTTGTCCACTTACATACCCGTCATAAGGTTGTTGATATGTATGAGAATATCCATAAGGTTACGTAGAAAATTTATCATAGCCAAAATATTGGTTTTGATTGTATCCTAAGGATGGTTGGAAGTTGTCATAATGTTGAGGTTGAAAACCATATTGATTGTTGTAATATGCTTGCTCTTGTCCACCATTACATGGAAAACCTAAGCACCAAATACGATTCAAAAACTAAGTTAGATACGGAATAGAATCCAACAAAGCAAGAATAAAGCAAAAGAAAAATAAAAACAACTAAAATCATCCGCTGCTCCCAAGAATCGGCGCCAAAATTTGATGCGTGTCGTAATCCACAACAAATTAATTAATACTTTACTACCTAATTAACAAGTAATATAGAGGCGAGTCAAGGTCGATCCCACGAGGAGCACGAGATTCTAGTTGTAAAAAGTTGTCACGAAAGGGGGTGTAAAAAAACAAAAGAAAATAAACAAAACAATTAAAAGGTAAAGTTGAAAGCAATAAGAGAGACAAGATCAAGGAATCCTTCTTCGTTCTGAAACAATGAATCAAGTTATGTTCTTTTCTACTTGTTATTAGTCACAAATTATCACCAACCGTAGGTAAAGCAAATAGCTCAGTGCTAAACCCCTAAATCCCTTGTATCACCGGACACGGAAGTTCTCGACTACCGGATTCTAATCACCAAGCCACCTAGAATTAGCTCAACCTAGATGTAACTTGGCTCATGCATTAAGTTTTGTGAATTTCTTAGGTTGATATTAGTAGTTAGACTCTTAGCTCAAGGTCCACTTGCTAACGTTGTTTCTACACACAATTGCTCCACGGAATCCCTCCGTAAGGTCTCGTGTTTGCTACTTATGTAAAGAGTCAAGAAACGATTACTTATCTCCTAACTTTCACTAGCTTTAGATTAAACTAACAAATCAATTTAGCATGCATTCTAAACAATCTATCAATCAATCATGAATGTCTTTAAGATCATTCCTATTAGTAAAAACAATCGACAATTATGTGAAAAACTTCAAGATAGAATTTAAAAACAAAAACTTAAATCATATGTTAAGAACTAGGAATTCATCCTCAATCAATAAAATTAACTACTCATGTTAAAAAGTTCACACAAAGAATAAGAAAAGAAAAGTGTTGTGTGTGTAGAGATGTGTGTAGAAGATATGTAGAGAGAGTGTAGAAGTTGTAGAAAACTTCTCTATTTATAGGCTTCAATATTCTCCAATTCTTCCAAGGAATAGAATCCTTATTCTTTTGCAATTCAATTTCCAAATCCAAGCTTTTCTCAACTCTTCATCTTCTCTTTTCAAATTTGAGTCCAATTCTCCATCCAATTCCTAGCCCAAGTCTTCACACCCATGAGAGAAGTCCATAGAAAGTTACGGAATTTTGCTCGCTTGAAATCGGGATTGTGATTTAATCCAGGAAACGTCACCGCCAGGCCACTGAAATTTCTCCGTCGAGAGAATATTCGACGGAATATTCCACGATCCTCCGTTAGGACTAACGGTCAATTTTAACGGCCTCACGATGGTCAATTGGTCAAGAGAAGGGAGTCACCGTTGAGTTAGCCCGAGTTAGCTATCTTAGTTGGGATGAGTCGTCTTATTTCTGAGTTAGGTTCCTGAGTCGTCTGGACTGGTCATCGAGTTGACTCGCCTGGATCGGTAATCGCCGGCACTGTGTTAACTCGTCGGAGCAGAAAATCTGACAGAGTCTCCTCTGTTTCAGGGCATTTCCAGGCCAGTTTCAGGCCGATTTTGAGCTCCATTTCCTGCACAATCCTAACATACATCTAGTCATTTTATGCATCATTCCATCATTCCCTGTAACAAGCAGCAGCATCACCTATAGAAACCCATTAACAGGATCATCCAAACCCATTCTTTCCCTTGATAATCATCTCTGAATGACATCGATTCTTCCCTGCCATACGCGACCGATCACAGAACTCACTCACAGATCGAGCAACTCCTTCTGCTCTTCTCTATCGAACAATAGCAGAACCATTCTCAGCTAACACTGATTCAATCCTCTATCTGCTCTAACTCAAAAACAATCTTCAAATCAACATCGAATATCAACCCCAAATCCAAATCTAGTTCATACCCATCTCACAGCAGCTTACTTTCAATCTCTTCATCTTGTCAATCAACAAATACCCGATCTCACATCGAGTTTAAATTGCACCAACAGTGCTAACACGAACTTTCCAGGTTAATCGTTCATCCTCAATTCAAACGGCAACAGATCCCATTCTTCCCTGAGCTTCACCTAACCGAACCCATCATTCTCGCTTCTCCTGAGACTTCTCGTGAGACTACCACCATTGCAGACCCATTTCATCCGATCTCTCTCCGTTTAATCGAGTAGCACCATCTTCTTCCTCTGTCGAATTGAATCGATCGATTCCACCACCAACCCATCGTCACGGCTCAAACCCTCTGCTTATTCTTCTCATGTGTAAAACAACAACACAAATCAGTAGCAATCGTTGCATCTTCCTCCTCCTTCTCGATGAATCGAACCCCTACCTCTCTCGATCGATCTACTGAGATCGATATCAACATCTCGAATCGATCACGGAAAACTTGAATCGGACAGAGCAGCAGCAGCCACTGTTGCTTGCTTCTCTTTTTGTGCAGTGTAGAAAAATGAGAGAAAACTCTCTTAACTTTAGGGTATAGAATCGAACAGGATTAAAACGCCCACATAAAACCACCCCCAGTTTGGGTGCCTTAATAAGTGGTTAGTTCTGATAAGGGCTAACCAGTTTCCAGCCCATATCCTTGGTGATCTGTATTTAGTACTCCTTCAAATAGGGTTGCCCCTTAACCTTGGCTGGGCTCCATATATCAATCTCCCCTCGTAAAATGACCTTTTTGCCCTTTTGGCTCAAATTGGGTGATTTCTTCTTCTTTTCCTCCGTGTGACTCCAAAGTAGCTATAAAACTCAAAACAAGCGTAAAATACATAATTTACAAGAAAAATAGCAAAGAAAGCATAAACTACTAGATAGTAAATTAGGTGTATTCTACACCTATCAAAATAACAATGCAAGGCGTATATACAGGGGGGGGAAAGGGAAATCAGTTAAGCAAGACCAATAATCAGCAGGGCACACGCCAAGTCCCCGGCAACGGCGCCAAAAACTTGGTAGGCCTCGGATGTGTATGTATTTTATGGCCTGCAGTATACCGAAGTGCACGGCGTCTATCGGAGACGCGGCAAGTGCGGGTCGATCCACGAGAGACAAGGGGTGCTTTCAATGATCTAAGGCTTGGCTTTAAACTGAATTCCAAAGTGACAAGGTAACAACAGAGTGTAACATAGATGTTTTGGTTGCCGCAACGGCTGATTGTTGAAGTGTGATCCTAAACTAAGGTAAAGGACAGAGATAAAAGGGTGCTAAGGTCTGCAAATCCACCTCTGAATTCTTATTGTGTGCTCAACTGAGTTGAGGTTTTCTTATCCTTGACCCGATAAGGGCGGTGTCAAACCCACCACCTATCTAAGGGGTTTCTCCAAGTTATGCTTCTAATAAAGCTAAAGTGCTAACCCGAGCACTAGTTGTCTAATTAAGTACAACTAGTCAATGGAATTAGCTTTTGTGCCTAGGTATGAGCTGTGGCAATCTCACAACAGATGTAACCTAACTACAATGGATGCAAGACATCCATTGTGAGAGAAAAGTAGTGGAAGCCCTAATTGAAGACATAATTATAATTTTAATCATTTAAGAAAGTTCAACAGAGCATAAATACACAATATGGCAACAGGGTTTCATTGAGACCCTAACAAAACTAATTAAAACATCATAAAATGATAAAGAACAGAATTAAAACTAAATGACTGCACTGGCTAATCCAGTCGTGCCTTCTATCTCCATAGAACACTCCTATTTATACATGCAAAGTTTCCCCCAAAATACCTAACCCTAATTCAATTAAAATAAAAATCAAATGAAAACACATCGAACCCATACTCTGAATCCGCGTTCTCCCTTCTGTCTAATCGCCCTGCAACTCCATGCTTTGACTGTGGTGATGAAAACCCTAGCTTTAGTTTTTCTAAGTTAGCTTCTGTGGTTGGAGAAGCTAAGAAAGAGAAAACTAAATCTAGAGAGGGGTGCGGCTGGCAGCGCTTGGTTGTTCTTTGTGGTGTCGTTGGGGGTGATGGTGACGGAAGAGGAGATGGTGGTGGTGAGGGTTTTGCAGAGCTCTGCTCTGTGTCGGGTGAGAGGGAGAGGACGAAAGAGAAGGATGGAGAGAAAATGGGTAGGTCGATTAGGGTATAGGGTGTTGGATGCTTCGGTGTTGAGCGGGTACGGCGGAGTTGATGGGGCTGGCCTAGCGAGCGTAGGATGCATAGGAGTGAAATCTCAGGCGGCTCGGGGATGTAGACGGTTTTGGTGTGATCTCGGTGTTGCACGGGAGTAAATCTTCGATGCACGTGGAGGCAGCGCCGTTGGATGAGGGAGAAAGAAATCTCAACGTCTCAGAAGAGACGGGCTCGGATCCGGGTCGCGGATAGCTTTAGCCCATGTCTTCCTTGTTGGGTTGCAACTGATTCGCTCGCGGGCTTTGGCTATCTGCTCCATAGATGTTTGACTCCAATTCTTCGCTCTTTAGCTCCTCAGTTTCTCCGGACTTTATTTATTACCTAAAAACACAAAATTAATTAATACAAATATTTATTCTTGAAAACAAGGAAAATACAGAATATGGGATAATATCTGATTTATGAGCACAAAAAATGAGTAAAATGCCAATAAAAAGGTGTATAAATATGCACTATTTGGCACTCATCAGTAGTATCCTGCTGGGATCAGAGACGTAAGGAACACAACTGTACCTTGAATCAGTGTGAGATTGATTAGGGTTCAACTACAGTCCAGTCCGAAGTTAATTAGTAGTAGGCTAGAGTTTGTAGCGGCTTAATACAGTGTGGTCTTCAAATTGGACTAGGTCCCGGGGTTTTTCTGCATTTGCGGTTTTCCTCGTTAACAAAATTTTGTTGTTTGTGTTATTTCTTTTCCGCATTATATTTTGTTATATAATTGAAATATCACAGGTTGTGAATTAAGATCAATCAATTAGAATATCCAACCTTTGGTTGTTGATTTAAATTGATTGACACTTGAACATTGGTCTTTGGCATCTTCAAGTTACTCCTCTTATATTCAATCGGGCTCGTGATTTCTATTTGCTGATTGCATATTGAATTAAGAGATAGAGATATTAAACTCTTTGATATAAGTTACTCTAGATTGAGTCCAGACTGTCTAGTTGATTCTCTAGAAAGTATATTGGAGTGATTCCTTTCAGTTGCCAAACGAATTGTTGGGTGTGGTTGTTAGACCCCGCATTTTCACCCTTAGTCAATGCTTTACTCTTTCGTTAGATATAACGTTCAAGCACAATTTTCCTTTCCTAGTGATTAAAAAATCACTTGTTTACTCCATATTTGTCTCCCCCCTTTTTGTCACAAAATTACAAAGGTTCGAGCAAATAAAGGACAAACCGAAAGGATCTTACAAATCTAAAAGACTTGTAAACACCCTATAAGAGTTAAGCACGAAGGTTTCACATATCATTTCGTATAACCAATATTAAAACCCGAAACTACAAAGTAATTTAGTTTCAATATTTTATCAAGGAAAAAATTGCTTGAAGCAATTTTCCCTAATAGTCTAAAAAATCGACTAAGAAACTTAATTCCCTTGTTAGACCGATTGTGTATGCTCAATCGCTTATTTCGATAAGACCAAAATAAAGATCAGAATTAACTTTATTTTTCTCATCAGGCTATAATTATTCAGATAATAACGTAGACCTTTCCCTTTAGACAAGACAAACACTAGGTTAGTTAACTAGTTTTTTTTGTCAAGGCATTCGATTCGACTTGAATAACCGAATCCTCCAATTTGATAAGTCTAACTAAGATCGAATTAACTTAGTTTTCTTATCCGGTATCAATTGGACTAAACAAATGATCCCGTAATTTTGTTAAGCCTCAAACAATAGATACAAACTAAAATAATTATTTTGCACAATTATTTTCTTAACCTAAGCAATTGAACAAATATAAACATTACAACACCGCAATTGCAATCAATTTTGTTAAGCAAAAACACTTGATACCCAACAATAAAAAAGATACCAAACAATAAGTTAACTAAATTGACTAAGTTTTTCTTAACCGGAAAGAATTGAATCACACACACATCCATACACAATAATGGAACATTCAATTATCTTTGAATTTTTGTTAAGCAAAAGCAAAATACATGCAATATAAACAGGCTTTTCTTAAATAGGAAAACGATTAACTAACAAATTCGTTACCTCAATTTCCGTAGCCTCTACTCCCCAGAAAGATATATCATTAAGCGCATTTTCAAATAAGAACTTTCCCCCAGTGTGTTTTCATCCTCTCGCAATAACAAAAGAACAACGACAAAAACAACCTTTACCAGAGAAGGTTGAATCAGTTTTAACTAATGCGTGCCAATAACAAAAGTTGAAAACCCGAACCACATATGTTATGCTAAACACAACTCATGTAAACACTAATCGATTCAACATATTGTGACTTTTCACATATGAGTTTCAATCGGAACACCTTATGATCCTTTGATAAAGCCTACCAACATGGGATAGAATTTAATTCCGCTAAATCAAAAAGCCACACAAATCATTACTTTATTATAATAAACAATTATAATGCGTAAACCAAAGTAAAAGACACAACAAGATTTTGTTAACGAGGAAACCGCAAATGCGAAAAAACCTCGGGACCTAGTATAGTTTTGAATACTCTCGAATTAAGCCGCTATACAAAATATAATACCAACTTTGTATAGTTGAGACCAAGCAGACTACCCCTAGCTACTTAGTTCCCTCAGTATCCATGCGCCTTCGACTTTTAGAGTCACGCACGTGAATATCAAGTCTTTTGGATCGTATTCAAACAACAAAAGAAGAATATGTTTGTAACCACTCTAATCAATCTTGCTACAAGATATAGATGAGGTGTTGACAAAGGCTCTTTCCGTTTAATCTAATAAACTCCTTTGTCTCGGTTAGATCAATCTAACTTTAACTACCGAAATAGTCAAGTATAGATTCACACTCAATCAATATAGATCTTAAAGATAAATATAGAGAATGCCAATCTCACACAACTAATCAATCAGATCTATCAAAGATAAATTATTTCTAGTTGGATCCCGGTAGATCAAGGTTTGTGCACACAATTCACAAGATATAAAAACTACTAAGAAATCTTCTTCGTCTTCAAATCTTCTTTAATCTTCAATAAACCTGCACAACACCACTTGAATCTCTTGTGATCAATCATGCACGAATCTAAGTCTATGAACAATGGATTATCACAAGATATATTTAGATCTAAAACAGTTCTAAAGATCCCGTCGATACTCGGATCTAGTTTGAGTGAATCTTATATCAGAAGAGAAGATTCTCAAGCATAAACAAACTAGGTGCAATTAAAGTTTCAACAATCATTCATCAATCAAATCAAATCGAAAACTAATAGCACTGTAATTATCTAGTTTTCCACCAATGGTACTCGTAGAGCTTCTTGATCCCACAAAGTTTTTAAACGAGCGGTTTAAGAGATTTCACCTAATTAGGATACTTTCCTCTCCGAATAGACGGCCCACTAGAAACAACAAGAAATGAAGTTTTCCTGGCTCTTAGGATAGTCTGCTAAAAATGCAAACTTGGGTATTTATAGACTAAGGATGTTTGGACACCAAGGAATTTCCAAAACCGAAGATATTCTCAAGATATGCAATGAATGGCAAAGATTGGTTTTTCTTATTCCAATATAAATGCTTGTCCAATATTTAAAATCAATGCACATTACTAATTATTATTCTCTAGAGATATGCATTAATTCTTTGGTAATTAAAGCATATGAAACTAACAACCTCAATTAAAAGATTCTTAATTTATTTCGGCATAGGATCACCTTGAGCACCAAGGAATATCTTTGAACAATAAATGATAAGAGTTACTGCTCGTGTTCAAAGTATGTTGACATCTTTTCACTGCAAATCCTTATTTCATATTTACATGGATTTGCATTATTGGAATCCGTTATACCACACTTCCAAACAAGTTTAGAATTGGTTTCCCTGTATTCCAAGACAACTATGTGATTGGTCATACCAAATCACATACATGGGTTCAATCGGTTCTACCTAAATATGGAATTACTTGTAATCGGTCACACCAGTCACTATGATCGGTTACACCAGTTACAAGGATTGGTTCCATCTACACATGGTATTGCTTGTGATAGGTCACACCAGTTACCCGAACCGGTTACACCAATTACAAGGATCAGTCACACACACTCATGATTGGTCACACCAATTACTAGGATCGGTCACACCAATTACAAGGATCGATCATACCATCACATGATGACTACTTAGGATCAGTTATACCGATTATCAAAACCGGTCATACCAAATCATAAGTCAGGCATTGTGATTAGTTATGCCAATATACATAACCTAAGTTAATATCGGTTCCACCATTTCATACATATTGGCCATCCAAAGATTTGCAATGAATAGACGGACCAATAAGCCTATTGATTTCCCTTTCGATTCACGAAACAAGTTAATGAATGTACTTCTTTTAAACAAATGTAAAACATTGTTTCCTAGGATGAAATCTTCACCATAACCCATACACATAATCATAACACTATATACAAGATTATGTCGATGTCATATCTACGAAGTTCAAAAGATAAGTGTTATACTTAGTAGTCTAATTCCTTAATACTATGATCATACTATTATGATCATGTCACATCACTAGAGTATTATACAATATGTACAGTATATACAGCTTTGTATTTATGTTTTCAATATAGCACGACTTGAAAGATACGTTAAGGATGAAACAGTTCAAGTCAATATTACTAACCTCGAGTGGAAGAATGATGTCGGCGTTGTAGTTCGTTACTTCTTTGCATTCTTGTGTCTTCGTAGTAATACTTGTATGTCTCAACATTCCTAGACTTTCTAGTCTAACCTAAACGAAGTTGACTCTAATATTTAATCAAGAGACTCTAGATAAGTTTTGATACTAAAATATGACAACCAAACTTGACATACCAACGCTTGGTGAGTTCAACCGAGTTATTCTCTAAAATATGATAACCAAACTTGACATACCAACGCTTGATACTAAAATATGACAACGACGACATCATCCTTCCACTTTAGGTTAGTAATATTGACTTAATTGTTTCATTCCTAACGTATCTTTCAAGTCGTGCTATATTGAAAACATAATTACTAAGTCAGTATATACCGTACATATTGTATAATACTCTAGTGATGTGATATGATTATAATAGTATGATCATAGCATTAAGGAATTAGACTACGAAGCATAACGCTTATCTTTTGAACTTCGTAGATAGGACATCGACATAATCTTGTATATAGTTTTATGATTATATGTATGGGATATGGTGAAGATTTCATCCTAGTGTTGATGGTGGTCCTTAGCTTAGGGGTAAAATCGTAAAACCCTAGTCGACAAAGGACGTCACGTAACTTGAGTAATAATGTCCAAACCAAGCACATTTATTGAACCCTTTAATTTGCATGCAAGAAAATTACCAGGGTACCTTTTTAATGCTAATTAGGGTTTTGACATGCCAAAACCCTAATTCTCACACCGCATGTGCCAATGGCAAACCATGCCGACCACACCTACCGCGCCTGCATGCCAACCATGCTAGCCGCACCTGTGCCAATGGAAAACCATGTCGGCCATGCCTATCGCGCCAAGGAATGCCAACCATGCTAGCCACACCCCCTGTGCCAATGGTAAACCATGCCAGCCACGCCTCTGGCGCCAAGGCATGCCAACCGTGCTATCCGCACCCCCGTGCCAATGGCAAACCATGCCGCCCACGCCTCTGGCGCCAAGGCATGCCAACCATGCTAGCCGCACCCCGTGCCAATAACAAACCATGCCCCGACCCACACCTACCGCGCCATGCCAAACGCACCTTGCCATGGCCCCATGCCAACCTAGCCGCGCCACCTTGATAGCTTTCCCTACGCAGCTACCAAAAACGAAGACGTGCGACAATCAACGGTCGCCCTTCAATCCCAGGAGAAAATCCTAGTCGTCCGAGGTTACCAAACGACCTTTGGCCCAAAACCTTAGCTTGGTCACGAACCTAGCTAACATAGCCATGCCATGCGCCCATGGCAAACCCTTGGCCCCACATGCCAAGCCAAACCGTACCTAGCCAAGCTAGCCCGCCATGCGCCAGTGGCAAACCCTCGGCCCCACATGCCCAAGCCAAATCGCACCTAGCCATGCTAGCGCACATGTGCCAACGGCTTTCCAAACCCTTGGCCCCACATGCCAAGCCAAGCCACACCTTGCTTTGGCCTAGCCAATCTAGCCACACCATGTGCCCATGGCAAACCCTTGGCCCCATATGCCAAGCCAAACACACTTGCCTTGGCCTAGCCAAGCTAGCCACGATATGCGCCCATATGGCAAACCCTTGGCCCCACATGCCAAGCCAAATCGCACCTAACCATGCTATAGCCGCACCATGTGCCAACGCTCTCCAAACCCTTGGCCCCACATGCCAATCCAAGCCACACCTTGCTTTGGCACCTAGCCATGCTAGCCACACCATGCGCCAACGGCTTGCCATACTTGGCCCCATGCCAAGCCAAACCGCACCTAGCCATGCTAGCCGCACCATGTGCCAACGGCTTTGCCAAACCCTTGGCCCCACATGCCAAGCCAAGCCACACCTTGCCTTGGCCCTAGCCAAGCTAGCCACGCCATTCGCCCATGGCAAACCCTTGGCCCCACATGCCAAGCCAAGCCAAGCCACACCTTGCCTTGGCACCTAGCCATGCTATCCGCACCATGCGCCAATGGCTTTCAAACCCTTGGCCCTACATGCCAAGCCAAACCGCACCTAGCCATGCTAGCCGCACCATGTGCCAGCTTGCCAAACCCTTGGCCCCACATGCCAAGCCAAACCTAGCCAAGCTAGCCATGCCATGCGCCAATGGAAAAAACCTTGGCCCCACATGCCAAGACAAGCACACCTTGCCTTGGCACCTAGCCATGCTAGCCGCACCATGTGCAAAAGGCTTGCCAAACCCTTATCCCCACATGCCAAGACAAACCGCACCTAGCCATGCTAGCCGTACCATGTACCAACGGCTTGCCAAACCCTTGGCCCCACATGCCAAGCCAAGCCACACCTTACCTCGGCCCTAGCCGTGCTAGCCGCACCATGTGCCAACGGCTTACCAAACCCTTGGCCCCACATGCCAAACGCACCTAGCGCGCCACCATGATGGCCTTCCCTCACGCGGCTACCAAAACAAAAGGCGTGCGACAATCGAAGGTCCCCCTTCAATCCCAAAGCAAATACTAGCCCTCCAAGGTAACCAGGCGACGCATGATAACCTTTAGCCCGAAAACCTAAGTTTGGCCACGCCAAACCACGCCAAACCACGCCATGCCAACGGCATGCCAACCTAGCTGCGCCTCCATGCCACGCCAATGGCATGCAAACCTAGCCGTGCCACCATGCCATCCAATGGCATGCTAACCTAAGCCGCGCCACCATGCTGGCCTTCCTATCTGACCACCAAAGAACGAAAGCGTGCAAAGATCAAACGGCTACCTTTCCTCTTAAGATACAAAATCTCGACCGTCGAAGGTCACCAAGCTACCAAGTCTCCCGAGCTCGACTTGCTAGGCAACAACCCTATGCTACATGTTTTCCATAAAAACATTCGAGACATCAACACATATCACAAACCAAGGGATCCTCTTTGGGTATTGTTTTGGCGGTTCTGACATGCGGCGTACACTACGCCACGTCATAAGGAAGTGTCATAAGGGTGAGGCGGTTAGTAAATACGAGGGGAGTTAAAAGTGAACCGTTCATGGGACATCAATTCCATACATTAATGTTTTTATGGAACATCAATTCCATGCGTTAACGATTTTATGGAACATCAAATTCCATGCATACGGTTACCACCTCCTCCCATTTACTTACCCATTTTTTCATTCCTTAATGAGACCAGGTACGTTTCACTTGACTTGTATAAATATGTCTTGCCTATTTCCACGAACAACAAGTTCATTCGGGAATACACAACACTCAGAAAATACTGGCTAGCTTACCATTGGTTAGCCTTCCCACTTTTCTGATACAAGTCGTAGTAACACAACTACTCTTCCAGAATCAACTATTCTGGTCTCATTACCTGATAAGCACAGAAATGCTACATTTTATACCCATATTGATATTAGCTAGGACTCGATATTTTGCTAATAACATTATTTTAGTGCTTTTGTAGAAAGTACAAGTGAATCCGTTCACCCGAAAGAATAAATGGCTAAATTGAAGATTAATTGACATTATAAATATGAGCAAAGTCATTCAAAGCATCAAGGAGGAGCCAACTCAATTATGATGCTAACAACTCATGTGTTGCACCACCTTTTTACGACCCCGGATTTATGTCACGAGAATGATACAAAGGAATTACATTTCTTATTCTAAGCATGTCGGTTCCACTAACAACAAAGAGATAAGTGGACCTTGGTGATCAAAGTGCTGTTTGGTATTTACCAAAGAAGTTTACAAGGAAATAGAAATTCTTTTGTTAGCTCAATCACGTGAGCTGCACTAGTGGGGTTAAGAGAATGATGGACGTGCCTTCTTTCTCTCGATATCTCGATTATGAAATGTTTAGAGCATTTTGTTTTCTATGCACATTTCCGTTCTTTGTGAAGGATAAAGAAATACTTATATCTTATCCATGATGAGCGTGAGGTACACTTCTTAATGTTAGATGAATTCATTTGCCGCGGGTTTAACGGCTGTGCATGGGGTGTACTTGGACGTTGTATAAGCTCAATTGAGGTGCTATGACGATGAAGAATTGGCAACGAGATGCTGGTGTTGAATAGAGATGGCAGCATCATGCACTTGGTTTTTAATCTGAAATCAAATGGTGGTGTTTGTATGAGGAGACCGCAGGCGTGAATATTGGCTTAGTGGGTGGTGATTTCGTCTGCATATCTCAAATCGAGTTATGATTGATGGCTCAAAGCCAAGAGATGAGAAGAACAAGGATAATGGTGCTTGCTAGTCGGGATTTTTATGGGGGTTCTTTGGTTAATCGATTTGCAGGGCGGCGGTGGGTATTTTCTCGTACCTCAAAGGGTTTGGTCGAGCTTTCAGTTGAAGACGAACTAGTGCGGTGAACTGGGAGGATTGTCGGTGGTGTTGTTGCATGGACACTCACTTGAGAAAAGTTCATAGAAGATGCATGGAAAGATGGATGTGTGTTTGCTAGATGGGTTCAATGTTCTCGAAATGGTGTTGGCTGAATGTGGTGGCGATGGTATGGCACGAGTTTGAAAAGAATGGAGTCGGGGCGGTTGGTGCTCGTGGCCAACTATGGCTAGAGATAGACAAGGTTGACGTGGTTGGATTAATTTAAGCGGAAGTTCAAGAAGTTGGTCGAATAGGTTTTTGTCGGTGGTGAAGGATGATTGTGATATTACGGCAACATAAATAAGAAGATAGGGTCATGATCTGTTGGAGAGACTTGATTGATGCGGGCGTGAAAGAATGTGGAAGAACGAGCTCGGATGGTCCGGAAATAGAGATTGGTGTTGTAGCATTTGCAGCTCGCAGCTCGTGGCTGGAGGTGGAGTCGAATTATTGTGTTGTGTACAAGAGGGCTAAGATGAATTATCAAAGGCAAGGCCCGATTGCAGTAGGTGGTTAGGCATCAAACGCATAGAAATGGGTGTTAGACGCAAAGAACTAGAAAAGTGGTTTTACGGCATGAATTGGGTAGTTGGTTTGTTTCTTTGGTTTGGGCCTTAAGAAGTTTGCAGTCTTCATGTGGTACTGGCGGTTTTGCCCGCTATATACATTTTAGAGGCAGAAAAGAAGGGGGAGGAGGCGGTATTTGGAGTAGAGAGCACAAAGCTTTTAGGGTTTGAAGTTCTATTTCTCCCATTTTCGTTTTGGGTTAGCAAGTTCTCTTTTTATTTGTTTATGGATTTTGAGAAAGCCATGTTTTGCTAAGCTTTATAACTAGGGTTTTAGGAAGAAACCAATTTTAATTGTTCATACTCAACTTAAATTCTCCATAATAATGACTCAAATTTTAGTAATTTATCTTCGCTTGATTAGTTTTTGCATAAATAGTTGAATTGATCACATATGCTTTGCGTTTGATTTTTCGTGCTTGGATTATTTTCTTTGACGATGTATGCTTATAAATTGATATGTGATTCTTTAAGACTATATTGGTTAGATAGCTTCAACGATTATTTATGCTTTTAGATTGATATGCCATGCTTAGTAATGTTTGATGGGATATGCTTTTGGATTGATAAATAATTCTTTAGAATCTGTCTACTTAGAAGCGAAGAAAATTATACCTGGTGAAAAATAATTTTGGATTTTAATGTATTATCTTCCGAGACATGTGGTTGATTCCAATAATTGTCTTGAGTTATACCTGGAGATTGATTTTAGAAATTGTAATGAGTTTTAGATGATTAAATTGGTGGAATCAGAAAAATCCTGAATTCTGAACTCTCTCTCGGCAATTTACTATATTCGTTTAGTTTAACCTTATTATTTCATTTTCAATTCGAAAAATCCAAAAACATCTTTATTGGTTTGTCGATTAGGAATATTGGTTACACTACTTTCCACCGCTCCCTGTGGGTTCGACCCGTACTTGCCTCTATCTACTAGTTAGACACCGTGCGATTGCGTTATACATATAGGCAATCCCGAAAGCCTATCAATTTTTGGCGCCATTGCCGGGGACTCATTTTATCACTAATAAACTTGTTTGTAGGTGTTTTTGTGAAATAAGCTCTTATGGAGAAAGTTGCTCGAAAATTGGTTTTTGTACCCCGGAGGACACATGTTATTCGGACTCTCAGTTTAGGATAAGGGCACCTCAATTATTAAGGGTACCTCAACGGATAAGGGAATCTTCCTTACTATTTACACCCCCATAAGGCAAGTGCTAAATGGACACACGAACGAGGATAAGGGGAGGTCATCTTCTTCCTTTTGAATTTGAAAAATGGCGGGAAAACTGGTTTTAATGGAAACGAGAATTAGGGTTTGGATTTTGGAGTTGTTTGACTGAGACTCAATGGTAGAAATTTATTGGGTATCTTCCTTTGGGTTAAACGGGCTTGGTAAGGTCTTTAGAGTGGAAACGAATTTGGCTAGAAGGATTAGTTTGAAGGCAAAACATAAAAAGTACTTTTGGCGGGAAAGTGCGGCATTCACCTGGGCAATCTTCCGTTCGAATTTGAGGAAGATTTAAATAGATTCATGGCGGGATTGTGATGGTATGGACTGGTTAGAGAACAACGGGGATGGTATGGTTGTTTGGATTAACTAGATTTGTTTGGATCGTCGGGTTTTAGTTAAACGAGGAAAGATACTTCTCGGATTTATATTTGGAAAGATTTAGACGAAATTCAGTTGGATTCTTTGTTGTTTTGGATAGGGAATGAGCTGTCACAACTAAACATGGTAGATAATATATTTGATTTCGTAAATAAGGAAGATTTGAGTTTAGTCTCGTAAAACAGGGAGGTGAGAAGAATACGAGTTTTTCTTGGGTTGATTTGCTGAAGTCACGTGGAAATATTGGCCTGGCAAGAGTTTGACTCAACCAAGGGATGTGTAGAAACGTCTTTGAGATGCAGAAGATGCGTGATTGAGAAATAAAAGGGAAGATATTTCCCGTATCTGGAAAGAGAATAAAGAAGATCAAGCGGAGTTATTATGGAGATTTGATTCCTCTTCGAGGTATAAATAGGGTGCTGGGATCACAGAGAATATATATCGAGAGTTGGGGAGAAGAGAGAGGTTGCGGAAGCAGATTTCTCTCGCTGCTGCGAGAAGAAGAAGAAGAACATTCGGCGCCAATCGATTGTCGCGAGAAGCGTCGTTTATAAAACGGTGCTCGTAATAATCAGTTTAGCACGCTTGTTTTGAATTTGCAACAAATATTATAAATTGACTTACCTAGCATGTCTGACGTTGCGAGATTAATTGTATTATTAGCTTTCTTTAATAAAAACACCATTTGAGCTATGAATTATATTTTTGAGTGTGTTTTCATTATGAGAAGCTAAGCCCCAACACTGGGTTGACGGAGGAAGCCGAACTTCATACATGGGTGAATTTATTTTATTTTCTATTTGACTTTTGCACTAATTAGAACAGAGTTATGATTTGAATTAATTAGTTATCATTTTATTAGATGGGTCATGCTAATATTTTGAGAATCTACCTTGGCAAAAATAAGAGTCGATGTTGTTTTATTTATCGACGATAATTGTTGAGAATAAATAATTGAGCCTTATGTTATGAATGCGGTGGAATCCTAAACCCGAAGAACTCTTTCTTTTATTATTTTCATTAAACCTTTAAATTTAATCTCAACAAAGTCCGAGTGAGCGACAACCTATTTAATATTACCACTATATAAAATTTCATCAATTTTGGCGTCGTTGTCGGGGAGCGGTTGTGTAATATTGTAATTAGTATTTTTGATCCGTAAATAGTTTGGTTTTTATTTTATTTATTTTTATTTTTGTACAGTATTTTTATTTTATTTTAGGATTTCTTTTCCTTTTGACTCTTTTTGTGTTTTAGAATTTTATTTCAGGTGTCTTTTTGAGGATGATGAATTATTTGCACGAGACGTCATCTAAGATGACACTTGCAGAATATAAGCATAAAAGTTCACATTCTCATGAGACGTCTTCTGATATGACGCTTGGGGAGTATATGCATGGGCAACGGTATAGAGTTTTGCTCCACATATGGTGAGTGAAGAATCGCCTCTAATGATATATGAGAAGTATTACAAACACACACTACCTAGTTTGGAACAAAGGTTAAGAATTCTAGCATGCCAAGAGTTATATGCAGATGATGATTTAGAGGAATCTGTTTATACAGAAGATACTATTGTTGAGTCTAACGACTTTGAGACAGTAGACGTTCATCATGAGATACCTTCTAGTCATTCGAATAGTGAGATTCTAGTTGCAGATAATGATGAGTTGATTCATGATATTGTTCTCCCATTGAGCTCCTCTTTCGTTGATCCATCTTGTGATTTTATAAATGCAGATGTGAATGTTGAACATATTGATATTGGTCGGATAACTTGTATCGATGATTTTGAGCCTTTATCTGTTTGTTTAGCACACTTTGCTGACTATGACCCAATGCTTATTGATATTGTCAATGCATTGCGAGTTCCAATAGTTAATCAAGGTAACTCACCAACGGAAGTTATTTCCAGCGGACTTAGAACCAGACTTAAGAGTTACTAATTTTGACAAACTTGAATCACTAGATGCATGTTTAAATCATCATGTGCCGATGATTTTGTGCCTTTTACGTTGTCAATGCAATTGATTCCTATGATTTCTAGTGAAGATAATGTAACGGTTGAACGTATTTCAAATTTAGAACTTTGATTTAGAGCGTGTTTCAAATTGGAACTAATATGTTTGTTTTCCATGAGAGTGATATGCTTATCTTGACTAAGGATTGCTTTTTATTGGGAATGGATTTACACGTTTGTTTTTAGGTTTATAGTGTTTGCGAGTTCACATTTGCAAAATTGACTTGATTTGTTGGATTGATCCCCAAGTTTTCGGACTATATATATATGCTTTGCAAGCTACTTTGGTGTATTATTATCACCTGTATGAGATTCTTTGCACTGTAGCGGGGATACAAAGATTATGCTTCATGGGAGTCAACCCATCAGATTTGTTTTCTTTCCTCTATCTTTTATTTCTTTGCTTGAATTTCCCATCTTAATTTCTACGTTGAATGACTCAATTACATTGAGGACAATGTAATGTTTAAGTGTGGGGGAGTGGCATTTTCGTTAGGCTTTAAAAAAAAATTTGCTTATGATATGACCAAATTGTATAGCGGGTCAATTTTCTGTTTTGCTCGAGGACTAGCAAAATATAAGTGTGGGGGTGTTGATAAGCACGTAAATGCTCCATTTTATACCCATATTTATATTATCTAGGGCTCAATATTTTGGTTAATAACATTATTTTAGTGCTTTTGTAGAAAGTACAAGTGAATCCGTTCACCCGAAAGAATAAATGTCTAAATTGAAGATTAATTGACATTATAAATATGAGCAAAGTCATTCAAAGCATCGGGAGGAGCCAACTTAATTGTGATGCTAACAACTCATGTCTTTGCACCACCTTTTACGACCCGGGACGTATGTCGCGGAATGATACAAAGGAATTACATTTCTTATTCTAAGCATGTCGGTTCCACTAACAACAAAGAGATAAGTGGACCTTGGTGATCAAAGTCTTTGTTTGGTATTTACAAAGAAGTTTACAAGGAAATGGAATTTCCTTTGTTAGATCAATCACGTGAGTGCACCGGTGGGGTTAAGAGAATGGTGGACGTGCCTTCTTTCTCTCGACATCTCGATTATGAAATGTTTAGAGCATTTTGTTTTCTCTGCACATTTCCGTTCTTTGTGAAGGATAAAGAAATACTTATATCTTATCCATGATGAGCAGCGAGGTATACTTCTTAATGTTGGATGAATTCATTTGCTGCGGGTTTAATAAGTTGTGCATGGGGTGTACTTGGTAGTTGTATAAGCTCAATTGAGGTGTTATGACGATGAAGAATTGGCAACGAGATCTTTGGTGTTTAATGGAGATGGCAATGATCATGAACTTCGGGGGTTTTAGGCTGAAATCAAATGGTGGGTGTGAGGAGACTGCAGGGCGTGAATATTGGCTCGGTGGTGGTGATTTCGTCTGCATATCTCAAATCGAGCTATGATTCGATGAACTCAGTTTGAAGAGATGAGAAGAACAAGGATAATCGGTGCTGGATAGTCGGGATTTTTATGGGGTTCTTTGGTTAATCGATTTGCGGGCGGCGGTGGGTATTTTCTCGTACCTACAAAGGGTTTGGTCCGAGCTTTCAATTGAAGACGAACTAGTGCGGTGAATCGGGAGGATTGTTTGTGGTGTTGTTGCATGGACACTCACTTCAGAAAAAGTTCATATAAGATGCATGGAAAGATGGATGCGTGTTTGCTGGATGGGTTCAATGTTCTCGAAATGGTTTTGGCCGATTGTGGTGGTGATGGTATGGCACGAGTTTGAAAAGAATGGAGTCGGGGCGGTTGGTGTCGTGGCCAACTATGGCTAGAGATAGACAAGGTTGATGTGGTTGGATTAATTTAAACCAAGTTCAAGAAGTTGGTCGGAATAGGTTTGCGTCGGTGGTGAAGGATGATTGTGATATTATATCAACATAAATAAGAAGATAGGGTCATGATCCGTTGGAGAGACTTGATTGATGCAAGCGTGAAAGAATGTGGAAGAACGAGCTCGGATGGTCCTGGAAATAGAGATTGGTGTTGTAGCTGCAAGCTGCACTCGTGGCTGGAGGTGGAGTCGAATTATGGTGTTGTGTACGAGAGGGCTAAGATGAATTATCAAAGGCAAGGCCCGTGCATAGTGGTTAGGCATCGAGATGCATATAAATGGGTGTTAGACTGAGAACTAGAAAAGTGGTTTTACGGCATGAATTGGGTAGTTGGTTTTACATCTTTGGGTGGGCCTTAAGAAGTTTGCCAGTCTTCATGTGACTTGCTTGGCAGTTCGTAGGCTATATATACATTTTAGAGACAGAAAAGAAGGGCAGGAGGCCGACGCTGGAGTAGAGAGCGGCATCAAAGCTTTTAGGGTTTGAAGTTCTATTTCTCCCATTTTCGTTTTGGGTTAGCAAGTTCTCTTTTGATTTGTTTATGGCTTTTGAGAAAGCCATGTTTTGCTAAGCTTTATAACTAGGGTTTTAGGAAGAAACCAATTTTAATTGTTCAAACTCAACTTAAATTATCCATAATAATGACTCAAATGTTTAGTAATTTATCTTCATTATTTGCTTGATTAGTTTTTGCATAAATAGTTGAATTGATCACATATGATTTCCGTTTGATGCTTCGTGCTTGGATTATTTTCTTTGACGATGTATGCTTATAAATTGATATGTTATTCTTTAAGACTATATATTGGTTAGATAGCTTCACTGATTATTTATGCTTTTAGATTGATATGCCATGCTTAGTAATGTTTGATGGGATATGCTTTTGGATTGATAAATAATTCTTTAGAACTGTCTACTTAGAAGCGAATAAAATTATGCCGATGAAAAATAATTTTGGATTTTAATGTATTATCTTCCGAGACATGTGGTTGATTCCAATAATTGTCTTGAGTTATACCGGAGATTGATTTTAGAAATTGTAATGAGTTTTTAGATGATTAAATTGGTGGAATCAAAAAATCCTAGTTACGGACTCTCTCTCATTTAATTTACTATATTCGTTTAGTTTAACCTTATTATTTCATTTTCAATTGAAAAATCCAAAAACATCTTTATTGGTTTGTCGATTAGGAATATTGGTTACACTACTTTCCACCGCTCCCCGTGGGTTCGACCCGTACTTGCCTCTGTCTACTAGTTAGACACCGTGCGATTGCGGTTATACATATAGGCAATCCCTAAAGCCTATCATTACCTTCCTTGCTTCCTCCCCAAAACCAACCCATTCTCCTCCTCCACTTTGTGACCGAAGCAAGTCCTGAACGGCCATTTCTTGGTTTAGGCCGGACTTGTAAAGATTGATCTCTCGAATCTAAAGTACTCCCTTGCAGTACATTGTTTAGGGTTTAAATTGTTTCTCACCCGTACACCCAAAATTACCGAAATCAGCAGAAACCATTTTCACCTACAAACAATTGGCGACCACAGTGGGAGGTTCGATCTTTCGGTTACAATGTCAATTTTTGACCGTCGATCTCGTCCTTCGACCCAGGGCGTTAAGATGGTAGAGAAGACGATCCACTCCGACTTCGGTTACCCGACGACTCGATTATTGGTCATGACATGACAAGGGATGATTAGATGACCGGGGACTTCCCGAGGATAGAAGCATTTATCGGCCCAAGGATCAACGGCTCGGTTATCATACGCTCGATGCGATCGGGGGACTTTCCACTGCGGTGCTTCCCATAAAACCTCGGTCTTACACTGAAGGTTCATTTTTCATCGAGACCTAAACCGAGTAAGTCTTACCTAGGCAAGATACATGGTTTACTATTTTAAGTTTTCACGGAATGATAAAATCGCTTAGCCATGTTACGCTTTACCCCATGTCATCTACCAACACACGGTTCTAAGGTTTTCCGGAATGTTTGCATCACTTGCAATCATAATCAAAACAATCCATTCCTAAACATTTCGTTCCAAAAAAGAATAATCCAAAACCGTCACGGTAACATTTATCTATCAACCCAAGATAAATCAAAAACCATAAACTAGGCGTCTCATTTGCCTTTCAAAAAAAAAAAAAAACCTAAGATAAGAGGTTCAAAAGACAGAAATATATTCAAGGAAATTTTTTCCAACAAATGCTTGCTCCTCTTAGCAAAGGTCTCCCTCGTGCTCTGGAGAGCCACCCTTTTCAATTTCATCTCACTCGCACAATCTTTTGAATTCCGCTTCTGCTTTTCACCATGTCCGCGGGAAGGACCTTACTTATTTGGGCCAGCAACTTTTCAACCTCGGAGAAACCGTCGACGAACCAAGGAGCATTGAACTCGAACTTTATGCACATGTCATGGTGGAACCTCCGACTTTGGAGATTACGTCTCGGAAACCATATGACCATTCACGTTGCACATGTCGTCAATCGAAGAAAAGGCTTCCTCCACACGCTGACCAACGCGTATCGGCTAGTAATTTTTCTTGGTCGTGGCAATATGACCGTAGCTTTCCCATATCTTGGTATATAACGCCTCATGTTTAGTCAAGACGCTAAATCCCCCAATCAACACGTGATCCTGATAAGGAACTAGGTATGGAGGAACAAAGGTGGCGCCTGCGACCGCATCGATGTCGGCGAAGGATTTCTGACAACAATTGCGCCAACATTCATGTGAGAATCTCATTTATGTCTGAGTCACAACAACGCTTCCATCTTGATCGGCCTCTGTTTCAAAGCCACCGGGGCTTGGGCGACACTTACCGAGACAAAGCCGTGTCACCACCGCCCATCTCAAGTTCGTCTTCAAAACCGGCTTCACTCTGTGATATCATGGCTTAGACACTCTTTTTTTTAAAGGGAAAGGAAGAAGGAAAGAAGAAGAAGAAGATGGAGAAGACTCACTGATTCGCTTTCAGACCTACTAGAGGAAGATTCAGCATTGCTACCGGAAGAACTACTCTCGCCATCCCCCGGACTCCGAGCTTTCATCCCTTCTCGTATTCCCCTTCTCCATGGGTAGGCTTAACATCGCGCTTTCCGTCTCAAGAGGTGCGGTTTACGACTACGTGCAAGTTTAGTGAAGGCGTTCACGCTGCTAAGACCCTAGGGGAAGGCACAAGAACAAACACTCGAAAATGAGACAAAGATATACTTAATCCGACTTAATCGGGAAGAAAAATATACGTACTCGCATTTTGGAAGAGCTAAAAGTCGGGAGGCCGCCGATCCGACTAAAAACCACCAGCCCGGCTTTTAGATCTTCGCTCCTTCACTTGGGGACTATCCCAGCATTGGGCTAACGGATTTTCGCTTGGGATCCCTCAAAGCAATGGATGTTCCGCTAAAATCGCGAGGAGAAGGCTTACGCTGACGATTTTCTACCACATCATTCATGAATCCATGGATAAGAAGAAACTCATCCACGCCAAAATATGTTATATTTGGAGGTTGTTGACAATTCGTTCCGCAAGCGAAAAGGAGATTTTGACCCGACGCAAGAAAACTAGCATCGACAACGAGTGGACAACGGGATTTGGAACAACCGTTGTGAATGAGTGGGACCCCTTGGTCAAAACCCATATGCCGAGCCGCCCTATCAATGTTGTAAGAGATCGCTTTGCAAGATCCTCGAAAGAAAGACGGTACATGATCGGGCGTGCAGCCTTCGCATGAACACCATCTCTCCAACACTCGAATCCTCTTTATCGAAGACAAAGACATGTTCGGAACGTGGCAAAGTGCGGATCCGAGTTATAGTATGCACCGGAGCCCATGGACGAAAATTAACCGTGTACAAGTTGTCGGGAAATACAACCAGGGTCGAGCCAATCTTTGGACGCCTATTCGACCAGCGCATATCCTGGAGCCACCCAAGACTCGGAAGTACAACCAACGGTTTTGGGGCGTACTTATCGAAGTGCTCCCGTACGCCTTTGCCCGAAGAAAGGCGACATGAAAATGTCGAATCCACTTTCATATATGCCGTTTGAAGCACATATCCGAGACCCGGTGATCCAAGTGTGCGTCACAGAGAACCAAGAAACAAACCGCCAATAGGAAACGACGCCTTTTGCCAATTTTATAGCAAACTTGATAAGTTCCTACCTTATCTCCTTCTTCGTGAGCCGTCGTCAAAAATATCTCTCGGATAACCAAAGAGCCAAGAACGCCGCGGCATAAAGCGTACTATTCTTCCGATTCGACTCCAACTCATCAGAAACCACTGAGACACCCACCAGTCATAAAAGCACTTCGTCTCATTTCCTTTCCGAACGAATCCCTTTGATTTCGTAACCGGGGCGTATGCATTTCTTCTTCATCCACGAGACAACCTAACATCAAGGTTTCCAATTACGGGAAGGTTTAGCAATACATCCACGCTCTCTAAGGAGATGGTCATTTCACCCCACCTGCATATATCCGTATGAGCGTCCGGACACCATCTGGAAATAAAAGTAACCAAGCATGGAATATCTTTCCTAATTTGAAGAACTGCGGAAGACACGACAGCATCAATAATATGTGCCTTGGTCAAGCTGGCCTTTACACATTCTCGCTCAACATGAATCACATCCATTTCTCAAAGGGACGCAACGGGCTTACACTGGTCTTAAAGTCAATGGGAGAAGTATGATACTCTTTTATCTGAATACAAAACCTTATTACACTACCCGGACGAACCGACCAGGCCTCTCATTCACTTTCCAAACCAGTCAGGAGGATCGACACATACTTGGGATAATTCTAATTGTAGCGGATGTTGTGAAGAACTCGTCATCTATGCTTGGCTTGGAATTACCCACATCCTTCGGTACGACAGAAATTGTTGACATCCTAATGAAAATTCCCTTCTTGTTGTTTTCACCGCCGAGATAACTCTGATGGAACAATACGGAGAAATTATTACGGAAAGTGCACGGAAATTATTTTTCCACCCAAGACGCAAAGATTTGTTTCAAGGTCGTACCTGCAAACATAAAATTCTTGTCCGACCAGAAGAGGTGCGCCCCACCATAGGAACCATGCACACGGCCACACCAAAACAAGGAGTAAACCCTAAAACTAGCTTTTCGTGGGAAAGGGATGGCAATTACTATCGCGAGCTTACTTCGCACAAATGAGTTGATGCGGTCAACATTACTATGGTACTCATGCCTAAGTACTACTACAATCTCAAAACATACCTACGGCTAGGATTCACACCAACATTTTCTACAAGGTCATGAAAAGGTACGCCTACAACTAAGGTTTACACCAACACAAAAGAAAAGAGAAAACAAGTTAAAGAAGAAGTATTGGAATGCATACAGGATTTGCTTGTCCGCTTTGCTTTTACTTGCTACCACACGGCTAGGATAAAAAAATATAGGCGTGAAACGATAGAAAAGCCGGCCCTCCTTTTATATATACATGGTACGTGAGTTTGAACAAGGAAAGGATTTCCTATTTTGAGCCAAGAAAGGAAAGAGGAACCGGTCACGCAAAGACCAATTTCCACGCCAAGACCGCTCACGCCATGCCTTGGCCCCACACGCTAGCCGTCCGCTCCATTTGCCGCGGCCCCATCACGCCTAGCGTCCGTGTACACCCCTAGCCTTGCCATGGCCGCACCATTCCAGGCCGCCCGCTCGTTTTCATGGCCCTATCATGCCAAGTCATCCACGCGCGCTTGCCTCTCCAAGCTGTCCAACCGTGAACTTTCCAATTCCAAAAATTTCCTAAGACCACGCCACCTCTTGGCCCCACGTGCCAAGCCATCCGCTACCTTTGCCTTCTAAGACCGGACCCGCTTTGCCTCCATGATGTACGGCCAGACCAAGCCGGCAACTTTCTTCTCACCACTCCACGGTGTGCATCCCCAGTACAACTTATGCAGGGCCGCCAACATGGGAAGTAAAAACTCTCTTCACCTCTCAAAAAGGTAGTCGGATTTTCCTGACCATCTTTGCAATGATTTACGTCTTGATTCCGTCATTTTTAAACGTCACCATCATATGCTTACCTGTAACCAAGGCACCTGTTCCGAGAGCTAAGTAGGGGACTTAATGTTGATGGTGGTCCTTAGCTTAGGGGTAAAATC